>OX451215.1:193542839-193849839 GCA_949628195.1 Phasia obesa
TCTTCAAATAGGCTATACTTAAATCCCAAGAAATCTAAATGCCTTATTGTAACTCAACGAAATCAAAATATTGTAATTGATCTCCCGATCAAATTAGGAGATGAAAATATCTCGACTGTTGATTCAGCTAAAAACCTTGGTGTAATTTTCAACAAAACACTTCAATGGAATACGCACATTAATTATATCTCCGGAGAAATTTTCTCTATGCTCAGAAACAAATTTTCTCTATTCGTGTACTTCTCGCAAAAACATTTTTAATACCCAAGATGCGATATGGCTGCGAACTTTTTGCTTATTGCGACTCAAGCAGTAAAACCCGATTAGCGGGAGCGTACAATGCAGTTCTTGGTTATGTTCATGGTATAAGAAGATATGACGGAACCTCTCTGTACTCCAAGTCATTATATGGTGTTGATATTATGGACCTTCTTAAAATCAAATCTTTAATTTTTCTGCACAAAATTATCTACACAAAGGAGCCAGACTATTTATTTAAACGTATCCAATTTGCGAGATCCAATAGAGGAAAACAAATTATTCAGTTTAGATATCGGACTTTAATATCGGAGTGGCAGTTTTTTACAAATACTATACGACTGTGGAACACCTTACCTAAACCACTACAAACTACAGGCAACGCTCTAAGATTCAGAAAAACTCTTTTCTCAAATTTTTAAATGTCATGATAAATATTAAATGAAATTTATATACATACATATATAATTTTTTTTTGTTTCTATTCTTTTATGATTTTAATACCATCATTTTTATTGTTATTTATTATTATTAGTTTTTTTTCTCTTTGTATGATTCCTATTTTTATTGTCATATTGTACTGTTTTCCATATAAAAATCGCATACTGTAACTTAAAAGATTAACTTCTTGTTGTATGCAATATTCAATAAAATATAAAATTTCATTGTATGTAATACATAAACAGTTCGACTAGATTAGTGTTAACTAAAAACGAATGTTGGGAGTAAAACAAATAAACAAAAAGTAACTTTCATTGCTAACCGAAGGTTGGCTCAAGGAACAACAACATACATATAAGGTGGTAAATATTAAAAGTAAAAATATTCAACAAGAGGGATGCTTCTTAAGGTAGTGGTAGACTTCGTTCTTACCAACTAACGATTGATAATTGAATACAAGTTTTCTCCTATTCCTTTATATGGGTTTGGTTGGTCAAATATATGATGCTTACAACTAAAACACTACCCTAAGTAGATTAGATACAAGAGTGCTGATGACGGACGTGGCTGTCTAGAAAATGTGCATTCCGCTCGTGCTGGCGGAAATGCCAAGCTATAAGAGCATTTGCAGGTGCGAGGTACCCAACTATACGACCACATAGCGCCATCCCTGGCAAGTGTATGGTGCCCACCGTTAAAATCTATGCTCAGGTATTCCTCAGCTATGCTCATGTCAAGTTTTGAATCAATCGGCCTAGCCCTTTACAAGTGGCTAAGTTATATCCAATATATTTTGAATCTACCCACTGTGCAGCATTTAACAAAGTACAAAATTTCCAGAATTTCAATATTAAAATAGATTGCTTTTTTAGAATAATAAATATTTATATAATTAACTAACAATAAGAAGTGATAATAAATATATATTTAGATGTTAACAAAACAATCCTTTAGTGGATTTAATTCAAATGTGAACAATTTTAAAAATTAATTTTACCACTGGCTCAAATTGTGACTTAAAAAATCCCCTAAATTATGTTTAAATTTTTGAAAGAAAAAGAATATTAAAAACATCCCCGAAAGCATACTTTTACTTTTGAAAATTAGTAATTCAGGCTTACGCGAGCGTGGTTTAGAGATGAACTAAAATATAATACTTTTGCTTAATTTTCGTTTTTTAAATTCGGTAGGCTGGTAGTTTTATTCTGTGAATGTTTAAAAGTTGAAATTAAGTGGCAGATCTTAAAATCCAATGTTAACTTATCTATATCAATAGAACTAGGTTTGAAGAAGAGCCAATTATGATTGTTTCGTAACAATTCCTTTAGTGTTTGTTGTTTCTGTTTGGCTTGCAACGCCTTGTTGTTTGGGAAGGTATTCGGTTATCTCCCATTTTGCTGTACTATTTATTATACTTAGCTTATAAATATGTGCAACATTTTGTTAATTATTTTTTACAAATTAAAAATTAATTCCAAACGCCACTATCTTTTGATTTTATTTTTTTCAACCGCAACAATTATTACCCCAAAACTTTGTATTAATCATTAAAAAATAAACACTTGCAAGGGTCGTAAATCAAATGATTTGTTTAATAAAACTCTTATAAAAGGTGTTAGTTATTGTTCCACGTTTACAAACACTAGACACAAAATATAGATTTGAAGGTGTCAAATGTAAAAAAGTATATTTTTCAAACATTGCACAGTGGGGCAGAATCAAAATATATTTGAAATAATTCAGCTATTTGTAAGAGGCAAGGCCGATTGATTTAAAATCTGACATGAGAGAGTATAATTTGAGCTTTAGTTTTGACGCTGAACACCATCCACTTGTCAGGGGTGGCGCTATATGGTCTCAAAGTTGGATACCTCGAACTTGCTAATTCTTTTAGAGCTTCAATTTTTGATTTGGTTTTTAAAAGGAAAATCAAAAAAATAATTATGGTACAAATTTTTTACAAGTTGAACGATTCAAATTTTCTGTGGATGTGCATGCAAAATGACCCTATGAAAAATCGCCAAAAGCATAAATGAAAAATTGCCCAAGAAATCTTCATACAAAATTGGGTAATATTTCATATGAAAAGTAACCCAAAAATTTTGGGAGTTTTTTCGTCATTTTTGGAGAATAATTCATTTTTATATTTTTGGACGATTTGTCATTTATGCTTTTGGGCGATTTTTAATAGGGTCATTTTGCATACAGCCCCTTGTGTTAAGGAAAGATCATCCATTTTTGATAGTAAGAGTGAAAAAAAAAACAATGGTTTGTCTTAAAAGCGATATATTTTTAATAAAAAATTATCACTAATAATAAGTAGTTATAAAGTTTACCTTAAACCGCGTGTGTTAACATCAAAAAATTATTAGGATTTAAACTGGAAAAATAAGCAACTTAGTTTCTGTCTCTGCTTTTCCAAAAAAAACTGATTATTTTACAGAAAATGTATTGACATCACATTTAAGGTTGTACCAATGGCAGTTTTCAAAAAGCTTCTGATTATTTAAGTAAATTGTTGTGCCGAAAAAGTACAAGATGCTTTGTTTCTTTTATACTATTAAATATTTCTAGTTATGTTGTTATAAATAAGTTACTAATATGAGTTGAAATATATAATTATTGTTATTAATGTGTTTATTGTTAAACTTTAGAATTAGGCGCCGCAGGCAAAAAGTTTTTATAACATATGTAAAGTTGCGCGATTTTTCATATTTTATAAATTTTTTTTTTGGCTGCGGCGCCTACACGCAAAGAAAAAACATGGTTGAGGTATAATCTAAGAGCAACATGTTATGGTTCAATTATATGGTTATATATAAAAATAATATTGTTGTCGTTGGAACATATTATTGTCTTACATAAAAATAACATTGTAAAATACAACCATAGTTATGTTTATAATATAAACATACTATAATATAATTTGAAACATATAAATGGTTATATGTGACAACGTATGAATATATTTATAAATAACAAAAAACAAATACACAAATATTTCCATTTAGACTTACATACATATTTTGATATTTTCTGCTTACCTTTTTATGTGTTTGATATTGTTCATTTAAAACTATCATTTATAATAAAAAAACAAATTTATTTGTTGACAACAAATATGTATTTAAATTTTACGGTTTTAGATGAACCGATAGCTTACACACATATTTCTGAACTGAAAAAATGTCAAAACCAAAATATGTATTTTTAAAACCAAACATTATTTGTTTATTTTTAGTCAAACTTAACATACTATGTTTAATAATAATATATTATGGTTATAATTTTTAAATATTAAAAATAATTTGGTTGTGGTTTGAATTTTAATATGTTTCAAATCAACCATGTTGCTTTTTTGGTGCGTATAACCATTGAATGATTAACTGTTAACAAAAAACTTGTTTATCGTGACCAAAGTATTGTTTTAAATAACTATAATTTGTTCACAGCAAACATCTATTGTTACAGAGAACATAGTGTGGTTGCCGTGACCATACAATAACCATGTTTTTTCTTTGCGTGTAATTCTAAAGTTTAACAATAATTAATTTAAATAATTAATTTCAACTCATATTAGCAAACTATTTGTACCTTTATTATTTTTTTTTCAACATATATTTCCTTTCATATTTATTTTAATGAAAGCATACAATATTTATTTGCGTACATTGGCAAAAATGTATTAAACTTGGTACCAAAACGCTTCACAGATTATATACAACTTCTTCTCAAAGCTTGCTCGATAAATTCAATCAATGCACAGAGGAGTATTTGGCCGAAATTATTAAACGTGTTTTTTGAATTAAAAGTTTTAGTTTTTTGATAGTTTTAGATGTAGTATGATATAGAAAGTGTAGTGGCAGATTTTGAAAAAATTACACTGCGCAACAAAAAATTTTTTCTCTACCCTAGAAATAAAAGTATGTGGATTATATGGATTTTGATGCCCTTAATTCAAATCTGTTTTCCGTTTTTCTCTAGTACGTAATTATTTTCTTTTAAAGTCGTGGCATACGTCACCCCCTAAATCGTTGGGTTGCCTTATATATTTTGCCATAACTGGAAAACGTGTGCTCCGATTTTAATAGCAGGAGCATCAGTAGATGCGCCGGAAAATTCTGCTTAAACTAACCATACACATTTATTTTATATCTATTACTAATGGGTGATTTTTTTGAGGTTAGGATTTTCATGCATTAGTATTTGACAGATCACGTGAGATTTCAGACATGGTGCCAAAGAGAAAGATGCTCAGTATGCTTTGACATTTCATCATGAATAGACTTACTAACGAGCAACGCTTGCAAATCATTGAATTTTATTACCAAAATCAGTGTTCGGTTCGAAATGTTCAAATGTGACAAATTTTGTTCAGCGATGAGGCTCATTTCTGGTTGAATGGCTACGTAAATAAGCAAAATTGCCGCATTTGGAGTGAAGAGCAACCAGAAGCCGTTCAAGAACTGCCCATGCATCCCGAAAAATGCACTGTTTGGTGTGGTTTGTACGCTGGTGGAATCATTGGACCGTATTTTTTCAAAGATGCTGTTGGACGCAACGTTACGGTGAATGGCGATCGCTATCGTTCGATGCTAACAAACTTTTTGTTGCCAAAAATGGAACAACTGAACTTGGTTGACATGTGGTTTCAACAAGATGGCGCTACATGCCACACAGCTCGCGATTCTATGGCCATTTTGAGGGAAAACTTCGGAGAACAATTCATCTCAAGAAATGGACCGGTAAGTTGGCCACCAAGATCATGCGATTTGACGCCTTTAGACTATTTTTTGTGGGGCTACGTCAAGTCTAAAGTCTACAGAAATAAGCCAGCAACTATTCCAGCTTTGGAAGACAACATTTCCGAAGAAATTCGGGCTATTCCGGCCGAAATGCTCGAAAAAGTTGCCCAAAATTGGACTTTCCGAATGGACCACCTAAGACGCCGCCGCGGTCAACATTTAAATGAAATTATCTTCAAAAAGTAAATGTCATGGACCAATCTAACGTTTCAAATAAAGAACCGATGAGATTTTGCAAATTTTATGCGTTTTTTTTTTTAAAAAATTTCTCAAGCTCTTAAAAAATCACTCGTTATTTTGGAGTTGTTAAAAATTTAATGGCGAAAAAAAATTTTACATGCAAAATGCGTCAAATTTTTTGTTTTCAAAATGTAATAAAAAAATTTAAGAACCAAAAAGTTTAAATTTTAAAGATTTTTCTAAAAGCCACATTCCTAAGGAATAAAAGACGGTATAAATCGCGAAACTCAATTAACAAATGTATATTTTAAGGGTTTAAAGTCATTCTTGACAGACTGTATGTACATACATACAAATGATTTACAGTCTAATTAAAAAAAATTTTTGAAAATTGTAAGGCACTTATAAAACAGTATTTTTTTTTTTTTTTGTATGAAAAAAGGCTTTATTATATTCATTTTATATTATTTAATACTTTATAAACGGAAAAGTTAAATTAATAAAAATTCCTTACTAATTATTATCCTCATTAGGTGCATCATCGGTGTCAGGAAGAAGAAGTCGGATATTCACTGAAAACTATTATGGATAATTAAGAATTTTTGCAATTTATAATTACATATAGGCAGGTATTAATATTGTGAAGTGTTAAAAGTGATGTGAATAAGAGTTTAAATCAATAATTCAAAATACATAAAAGTTTATGACGATATAAATGTATAAGAAAAAGTGCCCGATGAGCAAAAATAGAAGAAATGTGAAAATTTAAAAAAATCGTGAAAAATAATGGAGTAAACTTGCGCACACTTTTTTTTGGTTTCTAAAATTCCAAATTTTATTGTGGTAACAAACATAATTCGTAGACATGCTAACCTCACTTTTAAAAATCTCTTCTTTTTCTTTTTTTGCAAAAAAAAGTGTATAATTTGTTTTTTTTTAGCTTTTGAACGAATTGTTTCAACATGAATATTCAACATATTTAAAATTTTTTTCTTTTTTAAATCTTTGTTAAACCTTTATTCGTTTAGCCGCAAAAAAATATCATATAAACATCCAGAAACCGAAAAAAACATTTAAATCTCATATAATTTTCTTCACTTTCCTGACTTTATCAGGGTCTCAGAGCTACAAATCGCAACTAAAAGTCTTCAAAATTTACAATATAATGTAAAATATTGTTGTCTGTCGAGCTGCGTACTTAGTTCTTTAGATTTCTTAAAATTCAGTTTTGCCTTTTTGGCCAGCTTTTTGGGTGAAATAGTCCTCTGTGCAACGGTTCAATTAATTTAAATCAACGATTAATTTTGGAAAGTTTGTAGCGACCGTGACCACGATTACTCAGAGTTCCTTTGGCAGCACCCCCAGGAGCAGCAGGATTTTGATCAAAGATTACACAGAAGTTGCAAGCTGAAAGCTTTCTCGATAAATTAAACCAATATCAATGCCCTTGCTAAAAACTATTGACATTTTTTATATTTAATAAGAAAAATATAAATAAATTTGGGCGATAATTCATTTATATCTATTTGGGTATTTTTTCACAATTTTTGAACCAAATTTCCATTTTTCTTATTTGGGCAATCTTTCATTTCTTTAGGATGATAGATAATTCATTCGGGTATTTTTCATTTTTGGTTTTGGGCGATTTTTTATAGGGCCATTTTGCATACAGCCGTGTAATAAGCCGACAAAAATCAAATAGTAAAAAATGTACAACATTGAGGTAAAGAAAATTCCACAATTCCCAAAATAAAGACCAAAAACCCCATTGGAATTTTGAGTATTTTGTCTATAAAGTTCATATTATGAACTAGGGCTCACAAAGCATTTTCAACAAAAAAAAAAAAAAAAAAAAAAACAAAAAAAAAATGGGATTTTAGAACATATCGTCGCGTTTCTTCTTAAACCACGTAAGCGCCATTTTTTCAAAATTGACTTTTTTGGTTTTTATGGTAGAAAATAACATTTGCCATCAGACTACATTTTAATATAATAAAATATAATGGTTTTTATATTTCAAGTTGGAAATGTTAAAGTCTCAACCACTAAGTTTTTTTGTATTTAAGATTAAAAAAATCAGGAAAGTTTCAGACCAATTGGAGCATTTTTAGTTAAGTTAGGTTAAATTTTTTTTTTTTTGATAAATATAAAAATACAAAAAATTTGCTGTTTGCGCCAAAACCACGTAAGCGACAGATTTGGCTACAGTTAATTGTAAGTAAGAAATTTACAAAAAAAAGTTTCTATACCCTCCATAGAGTCGCACAGCCATGTTTTGTAAAAATAAAATTGTTTTGAAACCCATATTAAAGAAGTTATTATTTTTTTTTCCTTTTCTGCAAAACGATTTCTTGGCGCTTACGTGGTTTAAGAATAAACGGGACGATATGTATAAGCTAAAGTAAAAATTTTGATGTAAAATAGGTAAAATTGAAGGACCTCCATCCTTTACAGCGATAATAAATTTTACACTAAATTTCATTTAGACGCACGCAAATTTAGTTAGCTTACACAAAAATATAAAAATTTTTATATATTCCTTAATCAATTTTTTTCTATTAAGAAAGCAAAATTGATGACCCTTTTTAGGCTAAAATACACAAAAATGGAATAATTTTGGAACTTTAAAATCGTCTAGTTTTGTTTTAACTCACAAAAGATATAATCTTGAATTTTCTTTCAGAATATTTATTTGGAAAAAACTGGACCAGGGTAGCAAAAAATCAAAAAATTTTATTTTAAATTGCTTATAACTTATACATTATAAAACATAATGTATAGATCAAAACATCGTTTTATAGGTATTAATTTGACCTTTAAGGCCTTGTATAATTTTTAAAAATCAAACAAAAATTTAAGGTATTTAAAATACTAAATTCTCCTCTACTAAGCTCATGTCAAATTTTGGATCAATCGGCCCTTTACAAATTTCCAAAATATTTTGTTTCTGCTCCACTGTGAATTGTTAAGATGGAAAAATTTTGATTGCCTATATTTTTGATGTTCTCTATAAATTATTTTTGCGCTTTTGTGATTGTTAGAATTCATTTTCGTAAAAAATGTAGCGAATTCTCCTAAAGTTTTTAATTTGCAATTAATTATTTTTTTATTTATTTAATTAATTATTTTTTTTAATTTTTAATTTTTTTTTTGTATTTTAAATTTTAATTATGGAACTTGTTTTTTTAATTTTAATTAATTAATTTTTCAACGTTTAATTCTTATATTTTAGCGAATGCAAAAATTTTTTTGATGCTGCCCCACTGTTCATTGTTAAGATGGGAACATGATCTCGATTGCCTATATTTTCGATGTTCTCTATAAATATTTTTTGCGCTTTTGTGATTGTTAGAATTCATTTTCGTAAAAAATATAGCGAATTCTGTTAAAGTTTTTGATTTTAATTTTTAATTAATTAATTAATTTTTTAGTTTTAATTAAATTTTATTTTTAATGCTCAATTTTTATATAGTAGCGAATGCATAAAATATTTTGATTCTACCCCACTGTGCACTGTTAAGATGGGAACAATATTTCGATTGTCTATATATTTGATGTTCTCTATAAATCATTTTTGCGCTTTTGTGAGTGCTAGAATTCATTTTTTATTCACTAATTAATTATTTTTTTTAATTTTAAATTTTTCTAATTAAAATTTTTGATTTTATTTTTTTTTTTTTTTAATTTTAATTTTTTAATGATTTTTATATTTTAGCGAATGCAAACGCGAATGGTAAAATAGGCAGAATATTGCAAATGCCAATGCAAAATTTCGCTGCATTCCTAACTAAGATCACTGAGCACGTGGAGACAAATTTGGTTCGAACAACAAGCAACTTGTTGATCGAACCTTACACACACAGGTAAGCAATAATAAAATATACTTATTTTATTACTAAAAAATTAATTATATTCTAATTTTGATTATAATTTGTTAAAATTATTAAATTTTTTTTTTGTTAATCTTAAATATTGCTCTTGGATTACGTTTTTTTTTTCTTTGCCGTTAAAGTCTAACTTCGTTCGTTCGTCCATTCATTTTATATAGAAACTAGCTATCGCCGGTGCGCTTCGCTACACCCATCCACAAAAAATACAATAAAAACACTTGGAAAAAAAGTATGACCAACCTTTAACGCGAAAACGCACGCGTCAGAAATGTTCCCATCAAACCTGTTTTTTGATAGACTATACGTATTAACACGATAACAATTTTTCACTTTGCATAGGAGGTATCACGCCCTCCATTCAAATTCAGTCTGTGTTTTTTCTACACAATGTATCTTATTAAGGGGGTTACTGATGCAAAATTCCAAGGCGCTACCTATTGCAGTTCTCTTGAACAGGATAATAATTTTTTACTTTGTATGGGGGGTACCACGCTCACTGTCCCAATTCAGCCTATGTTTTTCTATAGTATACGCGTGGGTATAGGGTTTACTTGTACCCACTTTAAAGACCATACCAATTATAGTTCTCTATGTACACAATAATAATTTTTTTACTTTGTATGGACCACGCCCACTTTCCCAATTCATTCTGTATTTTGGCAGACTATGCGCTTTAGTACAAAGGTTTCTCTTGCAAAGTTTCAAGGCGCTATCTATTGTAGTTCGCCAGGAACACGATAATAATTGTTCACTTTGTATGCGAGGTACCACTCCCGCTATTTCAATCCAGTCTGTGTTTAGCTAAACTATGTACGTTAATATGGTGGTTATTGGTGCAAAATTCCAAGGCGTTACCTATTGTAGTTCTCTAGATACAGGATAATAATTTTTCACTTTGTATAGGAGGTACCACTCCCGCTATTTCAATCCAGTCTGTGTTTAGCTAAACTATGTCGTTAATATGATGGTTATTAGTGCAAAATTCCAAGGCGCTACCTAGTGTAGTTCTCTAGATACAGGATAATAATTTTCCACTTTGTATGGGAGGTACCACTCTCGCTATTCCAATCCCGTCTGTGTTTCGCTAAATTATGTACGTTAATATGATAGTTATTAGTGCAAAATTCCAAGGCGCTACCTAGTGTAGTTCTCTAGATACAGGATAATAATTTTTCACTTTGTACGGGAGGTACCACTACCGCTATTCCAATCCAGTCCATCTTTCTCCAAACTATGTACGTTAATATAGAGGTTACTGGTGCAAAATTTCAAGGTGCTACCTATTACTGTTAGCAAGAAACCCGATGATAAATATTTACTTTGTATGGGAGATGCCACGCCCACGTCGAATATAAAAAAAAACAAGTACCCTATTTTACCATCCGTGTATCTAATAATAAACTGTGAAAATTTTAGAAAGATCGGTTCATTGGTGTAGGCAGCTATAGCTTTCCGACAAACAAACAAACATACAAACAAACACATTTTGTGCTTTATAATGGGTGATTTTTTTGAGGTTAGGATTTTCATGCATTAGTATTTGACAGATCACGTGAGATTTCAGACATGGTGCCAAAGAGAAAGATGCTCAGTATGCTTTGACATTTCATCATGAATAGACTTACTAACGAGCAACGCTTGCAAATCATTGAATTTTATTACCAAAATCAGTGTTCGGTTCGAAATGTTCAAATGTGACAAATTTTGTTCAGCGATGAGGCTCATTTCTGGTTGAATGGCTACGTAAATAAGCAAAATTGCCGCATTTGGAGTGAAGAGCAACCAGAAGCCGTTCAAGAACTGCCCATGCATCCCGAAAAATGCACTGTTTGGTGTGGTTTGTACGCTGGTGGAATCATTGGACCGTATTTTTTCAAAGATGCTGTTGGACGCAACGTTACGGTGAATGGCGATCGCTATCGTTCGATGCTAACAAACTTTTTGTTGCCAAAAATGGAACAACTGAACTTGGTTGACATGTGGTTTCAACAAGATGGCGCTACATGCCACACAGCTCGCGATTCTATGGCCATTTTGAGGGAAAACTTCGGAGAACAATTCATCTCAAGAAATGGACCGGTAAGTTGGCCACCAAGATCATGCGATTTGACGCCTTTAGACTATTTTTTGTGGGGCTACGTCAAGTCTAAAGTCTACAGAAATAAGCCAGCAACTATTCCAGCTTTGGAAGACAACATTTCCGAAGAAATTCGGGCTATTCCGGCCGAAATGCTCGAAAAAGTTGCCCAAAATTGGACTTTCCGAATGGACCACCTAAGACGCAGCCGCGGTCAACATTTAAATGAAATTATCTTCAAAAAGTAAATGTCATGGACCAATCTAACGTTTCAAATAAAGAACCGATGAGATTTTGCAAATTTTATGCGTTTTTTTTTTTTTTAAAAGTTCTCAAGCTCTTAAAAAATCACTCGT
This sequence comes from Phasia obesa, assembly GCA_949628195.1. Taxonomy (NCBI): domain Eukaryota; kingdom Metazoa; phylum Arthropoda; class Insecta; order Diptera; family Tachinidae; genus Phasia; species Phasia obesa. The sequence continues at coordinate 193,554,847 of OX451215.1, forward strand.
TATATATAGATAGGGGGCCTAAAACATAATTACTATTATTATTTAGTTTTGATGTTGTTAATGTTTAGAAAAACGTTGATGTTGATGATGCTGCTGTTACCAGTCTCTTAACCAGTCCTATAATGTAAACTTGTAGTTAATACGATTTTCTGTTTGCTTTTTTTGTTTTACTAAAAGTTTATCTTTAAATGTGAGTGTTTTTAAGGGAATCAAAATCAAATATAGGGTTTTATTGATGCTGCAGGTGTCATTTAAAATCATTCAAGTTGCGACCACGAGCGCGTATGGTTCACAGTTGTAAACATACGTCAAGTTGAAAAATAGTTGAACGGTTTTAATGTCTTAATTTTTACAATTTTGTTACATTTTGGTTTAAAATTAATATTGAAATATTTTAGGCAAAAAGTGTAAAGAGAATTGTGTTTTTTTTTTGTTGTTGTGAAATTAAAAAAAAAAAAAAATATTAAGATTATAATAAATAAGTAAATATTATAATAATAAATATAATTGATTTAAGAAAATGTATCTGAAATATTTTATGTGGCTCATAGTCACAATTTACATATTTGGAATAAATGTACAAGGATTTCAATTGAATAGTAAGTTTTAAATAATTAATAATTATTATGAAAAAAATCGGTGGTAAAAAAAATGTTTCATAGAATTAATTATAAAATTATATTTTGAAATATTCTAATGTTGTCATGCAGAAATTGGAGTTTGTATTTGTATTTTTTTATTGAGTGATTTTCTAATACAACAAGATGCAACATCAGTTAAGTTATAATCAAATTAATTAAGGCAAATAAACATATATATGCTTGTGTACAAAATAGATATAAATATGTATATATACGAACAATTTTGACAATATTAAAAGAAAAGAAAATTTTAGTGATCATTTTAATTGTTACCATTGTAATATTGGAACAAAAGTTTTTTAAATTTATATGCGCTGCTGGTGAATTGTAGGTATGGGGGAAGACGGTTCCAGAGATATATGGTGAAGATGAAGAATTGATGGTAGGATGCTGTATCACGATATTAGAAGGTCCTAATTGAATTATTCCTAAGTGATGTGGTAAAGGTCAATTTGTTATAAAGATGGTAAGGTTCCTTCGTAGTGATAATTTTATGTAGAAAAGTTAGATTTTTTAGTTCCAGGTAGTTATCGAGTGTAATTCCAAATATACGTTTTGAGAATGAAGAAACACTTTCAAATCGTGTTAGGCCATAAACATAACGTGTAATATTGTTAAAAGTAGTGTTAATCTTTATTTTTTCTTTGAGATTACAACTTGCAAAAATTTCTGATGAATACAGTAGTATAGGTATAAGGAACGTCTTTGCTAACATCATCCATATTTTCGGTGGTGTGTAGTTACGACTTGGCCATAGACTTCTGAGCATACCATATGTTCTTCCACAAGCTTGTGTAATATGATCGGACCAGTTAAGCGACCGATTGAATGTGACTCCAAGGTTTTTTATAGTGGTTACAATATCAAGTTTGGTCTCTCCCAGGTAGATACCTATGAGGGTTTATCAGTATTATGATAAAATTCAAAACTCAAAGACACTGCATATTGGTAAAGTTTGATCATTTTAAAGTGAAGGCTTCCTGAGATAAGAGGGTGTACAAATTGCATATTTAAGTATATACTCGCTAGAGTTGTGCTTGTTAGTTCATTAAAGCCATCTTTTTAGTTCAGTGTGGAAAGGGTATATATAAGTTTGTTATTCTGTGTGTAATTTCTACAATTTTCATTTCTGACCCCATTAAGTATATATATTCTGGATCCTTATACATAGAGAAGTAGATTAAGCGAAGTCCATAGAGATAGGCGATAGACCCTCCATGTAGTCTAAAGGCACATTGGAGGGGTCATATTGACAATGTGATTTAGTCTGATCATTCCAACGATAGTAAGTTTTAAGTAAGTAACATTTCATATTAAACAAAAATCGGTGGTAAAAAATTAAATTATTTTATAGAAGTAATTTGACAGTATTTTAAAATATTCTGATGTTGTTATGCAGAATTTGGAGTTTCAGTTTTATTTTTATACCCTTCACCATATGTGGAAAGGGTATATATAAGTTTGTCATTCTGTGTGTAATTTCTACAATATTAATTTCCGACCGACCCCATTAAGTATATATATATATTCTGGATCCTTATATGTACATAGAGAAGTTTATTAAGCGATGTCCGTTTGTCTGTGTATTTATAGATATCAATATACATAAAGGCACATTGGGGGGTGATAATGAAAATGTGATTTAGTCAGATCATTCTAACCCAATATAGATTGCAGGAAGGTCCTAACTTTTACAAAAAACTTTCGATAAAATTTTTACAAACAAATTTTTAATAATTTTCTTTAAAATTTTTACTAAACATTTTATTGAAAAATTTTCAATAAAATTTTTACATTAAAAAGTTCGATAAAATTTTTACAAAAAAAAATTTCGTTAAAATTTTTACAAAAAATTTAACAAGAAAATTTCGATAAAATTTTTACAAAAAATGCTCGATAAAATTTTAAAAAATGTTCCTTTCAATAAAATTTTACAAAAAAATTTCTATAAAATTTTACAAAAAAATTTCTATAAAATTTTTACAAAAAAATTTGAGTAAAAAAAATTTCTATAAAATTGTTATTGATTATTAATTGTTATTTGAATTGTTTCGATAAAATTTTTAGAAAAAATTTTCGATAAATTTTTACAAAAAATTATTTTTAAATCTAAAAAAAAAAATTTTTAAATTTTTACAAAAAGTTTTCCATAAGATTAAAAAAAAATTTCGATAAAATTTAAAAGAAAATCGATAAATTTCATGCAAAAAATTTTCGATAAAATTTTTACCTAAAAATTTCGTTAAAATTTTTACAAAAAAAATTTTTGACAAAATTTTAGCAAAAAATTTTCGTTATAATTTTTACAAAAAAATTTCAATAAAATTTAAAAAAAAACTCGGTAAAATTTTTACAAAAAAAAAATTTTCGATGCTATTTTGACAAAAAATTATAGATAAAATTTTAGAAAAAAATTTTCGATAAATTTTTACAAAAAAAAATTGTCTATCTTTGTATTATATGTGAAATAATTAAGTTGAGAATCATTAAAGTAAAAACCGATTGTACATTATTGTTAATTTGGGAAACATAATAGAGTAAGGGAATACTTAACATCACTATGGTGAAAGGTATATAAGATTCGGAACACAGCTTAAATGATCTATGTAATTTTCAAGAGGTTGCTTATAACGGTTCAATAAGAAGTGACTCCCATTAATATTTGTTATAGCCGCCGTAACAATACACCTTCTGTGGAAATTTTAAGAGTCTACCTATTACGGTTACAGAGATAGAAGCGAAAACAATGGGGTTACGTTTTTACCCAATAATAAAAATTAATTTTGATGGACTCCATATTCAACCAAAAGGTGGCGCAAAAATATTTTGTATTAAATCTTCATTGTTTAATATAAATTAAAAACAATCATATCTTACAAGTAATCGCGATTCTACAACAAAACAACTTTGCGGCTACTCTTACTGTCAAACTCCGTATATGAATGAAGTAAAAATGAATATGGAACTAATGAGCTGAAGGGAGTAATGAGCTGAAGCGAACTAATGAGCTTAAGGGAACTAATGAGCTGAACTGAACTTAGGAGCTGACTCAACTAATGAGCTGAAGTAAACTAAAGAGTTGAACTAAAATGAACTAAGGAGCTTAACTGAACTAAGGAGCTCAAACGAACTGATGACCTAAATTGAACTAGGGAACTGACTTGAGCTTAGTGTAGCGATTAGCTTACTAAGGATAGCTGATTGATTACTTCAACTAAATAAGATCGTTCTTGAAAAACACAACTCTAATACTCGCTGACTGACTTATCATATAGTGAGTTTTATTAATGTGGCCACTATAACAACAAACACTAAAAATTATAGGGTATTCCGAAAGTGATGTGTTATTCGCGTATATGTCTTTATTTCTTGAACTGTCAGAGACAGACACTTGAAATTTACACATAGTAATTAAAACTATGTTCGCTATACAAACAAGTATAAAAATAAACCTAAAAATTAAAGGGTGTTCCAATAGTTATGTTGTTTTACATAAACATGGCCTAATTTTATAACCAACAAATAGATTCTTGAAATTTTCACAGAATGTGTGTTACTATGGCGTCTATAACAAATTGTAAAAATTAAAGGGTGATCCGACAGTTATATGTTTTACACGTTTATGGCCTTAATTTTTTGACCATATTAGGTAGATTGTTGATATTTTAATTTTTACCATGGCCGTTATTACAAGTATTACTAAAATTTAAAGGGTGTTCCCTTTATACAGAGTGAGTAAAATTATTTCGTTATACCAAAAAATTTAAATTAAAGGGTGATGGCAAAGTGTCATAAATTTACGGATATAGCCTTATTTTTGAACTGGAATGATAAGACACGTTGAACCTAAACATATTATGTATAAATTTGTTCTCTATAACATAGGACAAAAATTAAACCAAAATTAAATGAAGTTTCGATAGTGAAACGATTTTGCATTTATGACCTCATATTTGAACAATAATAGACTGACCCTTCCACAGATTATATTTTACAATATCTACTGTAACAAAAAGTAAATAAAAATGAAAGGTTGTTCTCTAGATGCCGCGAGTTTAAGAAAATAAATAGAAATGAAAGGTTGTTCCCTAGATGTCTCGAATTTGAGAAATATGGCCTTCTTTTTTAAACGTTATGAAAGCCATTTGATATTTACACATGTTATTTTGTACTATGCTCTAGTATAGTAAATAATTAAAAGGTGCGTATAATTATATATTGAAGGTAGTACCTAACCCTACGTGTATGAGTCTGACTCGCACTTGGCTATAAGCAAAACTACCGCACTTGGATTGAGAAAAATCCATAAGAGATTCTTCAGCAACCGCTACATTAAAAAATAATGTTCGATGTCTTTCATGGGCGCGCACACGGTGGAGTCATCCCTAAAAGTATCATCCCTGTGTAAACCAAACTAACGGAAAACAGCCGTGATTATCCATTACTTTGCATCCTAATTGGATGGTATTTTTATTGAAAGTGTGTTTTTGGGAACGCATTATTTCCCGAATGCTTCATTTTATTTTTTGTTTTCTATTATTATTTTTTTTTTCTGGGGTAACAGTAAAAAGACGTTGGCTTATAAGAAAACACCAGCCGCTTTGCACAAATTGGAAGACAATATTGTGCAAGCTATGGGTCTTCAAAAATTTAATTTCTAGAATACGCTATATCCGACCCAGCCTCGACTCCTGCATGCTTGAAAATATTTTCAAGCTCTTGTATCATATCATTTTTTTCGTTAGAAATTATATAATCTCAGTATATCAATTCAATTTAAAGTTATAAGGCCATAATAAGCAAACAAGTAAAAAAAAAACAAGAGCTTAATTAACAAAAATTTCTTAAATATGATGATTAAACTTGTTTTAATTTAGAAAAAATTAACCCAAAGAAGTAACGCAAGATCATTATTATTATATTAAGATTTTTAATATATTAAGATTATTATTAGATTAGGATTATTATAAAAAGTAATTTAAAAAAGAGTGCCGGGGTTATTAATATTCAATTAGAGAAGCGTGAAAAAAATATGCTGACGATTTTAAAAGAAAAATTTGGTGAACCGAGGAGTTTGGAGAACATTACTTTATTTATTATCTAAAATGAAAAAAAGGAAACAAAAAAATAAATAAAATAATATTCTTGTATTTCCTTAATTAAATTAGTAGTTGTTACTTTCCAACAGACAATACTTTACAAGACATATTAAAGCTTTACTTTATATTTCTATTGTAAACGCAATTTGTCGTTATCATTTTTAAAACTTAAAATCTTTGAGAGCCTATACAAAATTTAAATAAACAAAAACATAAATGTGCAAAAATGGAAAAACCTTTTAAAATTTCTAGTATTATTAGAATTACATTTTAAAGAATATAAAAAAATATACATTAATTTGCTTAGCAGTAATATACAGTGGTGTTCCATAAAATAGAGCCACCTTTTACTACATATTTCGAAAAAGAAAAAAAACATACAAATCTTCATAACAAATTTTAAGGTTTATATTTTTATGAGACCGAACAACTGACCAACTAAATTACTATAGACCAGTTTCGGTAAAAAACTTTAAATGAAATATATATGTAAAAACATTCGAAATTCAAGATTTTAGGTGTGTCAAAAAAAATAGAGCCATCCACTTCATTTATCTAAAAAACACATAATTCCAAAAGATGAGTAAAATAATATAGTTACTTTAATTATTTTCAAATTACTTCAGTACTTAGAGAAATATAATTTATTTTTTATAACGACTGAGCACCGTTTTGGCATAGGGTCAAATAGTTTTTGGCATGTCACATTCGGAATATTACTCCATGCTCCTTTTACTAATGCCGCCCACAAGTGATCTTTATTAGTTGCATGTTTTCCCTTAAGAGCTAATTTAACTATTCGCCACAAGTTATCAATGTGTTTAAGACTGGCAACAGAGCAGGCCAACTTAAAACATCAACCCCATATTTTTCAATCCAATCTTTTGACCTCTTCGATGTGTGTTTCGGGGGTCATTGTCTTGCTGAAACACAAATTTATGCGGCATTTTTCATTCTGCGTAAGGCAACACGTAAAGGCCCAACTATAATATGAATAAGCTAGCTTAAGCCAACTTAAGCAACTGTGCAATTACATATAAATCATATGTGGCAAACTATAATGTACTTAACAACACTTTTCGTTAAGTTTCGTCAAATGTCATTTGCTTAAGCAAAGTCCGAAACCGATCGTACATTCCGTACGGAAACAGCTGTTTGTGCTTTGTGTTTTACATATGAATGTACATTCATAAAAAATAGCAATGAAGAACGAAAGTGAACAAATTGTATCTTAATTTAATATAAAATGTTTAAAAAATAAATTTCTATAAGAAAAAAGGGAGGCGTTGTATAATAATCGTAATTAAAAAGAAAGAGCATTTTATTATTTATGAGTTGAGTGATGCACACCGCTGTATTTTTTAGTACTTTTGGCCAAAATTACACAAACAGCAAAAAATGTTAAATTTTTCATTCGAAATTTTCTTAAAAATAATTAATTTTCTTAAAAATTATTATTAATTTGTATATGAGCCCTTGATTTTGAAAGTGGTATAAGTCAAAAATTTTTAAAATCTAGTTTATCAGCATTTTCAAATCAAATCCTAATAAAGTAACATAATCTGAAGTAATTCGCAGTATGCCATGAAAATTAAGTTGATAAATTGAGTTTATTTTTAGGTTGGTAAACAAATTACAATAATTGTATATTTTAATAGTTGTATAAGTCAGTCTGCTTTCAAAGTTTGGCAAAATAATTATTAGTAATGTTGTCATGTCTTCAGATAGCGGTTCAGTTATGATCAGGTAAGCCTATTAATGTAAAATGCACTATTTATAATTAATTGTAGACATTATACGGCGAAGAAGAATAAGTTATTTAATAGAATTATGTAAAAAGAGAAACCCATTTTTGGTACAACAAATGGCTCGGAAAAATTTCATTTCGACGAAATAACTGAGAGAATCAACGACTAATAGAAAGAGAAATACCAATGAAAAATCTCCATAGAAAATGTTTTATAAAACTTCTTTGGATGACAATTCCGAATTCAAAGTGTTAGACCTTTCAACCAAAAGAGGAAGGCCAAGAATATACGAAAATATTGATTTGCTTTCACTATATACAACCGTTAGACCAATAACAGAAGAAAAAAAGATATGATGGATTTACTACCCTATATCCCACCAATTTTCCACAAAGTCTTTTTTATTTATTTTATAATTTATTCTTGATGGTTTAAGTCATTTATAAAGTCATGCAGTTAATTTTGAAAATGGTATAAGTCATTTCAACCTTTTAAAACCACACTACCTTTTAAAAATGGTTATAAATTTCACAATCATAATAAATACTCTTTTGTTGGCACTATTTAATTGTCAAAATATTTTATTCCATAATACAAAAATATTTTTTAAACCTTTAAAATACAAACCTCTTAATATCTCGAAACATAAAATATATGACTTATACCACTATCATAATCAAGGGCTCATATGAATGGTATTAAGTATATTTAATATGTTTATTTAACACCTTTTTGTTAACAAATTTAATTTATTGAGAAAAAAAGTATTATTGAGAAAAAAGTATTATTTTGCAAAAGTACGAATAAAACAAATATGCAACTGTGGCATAATAGTTTCTAGATTCATGTAAGTATATTGTAGCCACCTAAAAGTCTTCAATAAGTTGCTTAAGTATTTGACAGACTTTTCGTTCATTTTTTGACATTAGCTTAAGCCAGCTTATGCATATTATAGTTGGGCCTTAACTGTTAAGCAGATTTGTGTAAGAAATGGCATCCGGCACTGCTATTATCCTATAAAATTTTTATAAAAAACGAAGCTTGATTGAAATAATTCAGTTAACTGTAATTTCGACAAAATCATAAATGTAAATTTCTTTCAAGAAACGATCGAATGTGTTTGATTAATGAGTTTTTATTAATTTAAATATTTTTAAAATTTTAATTAAATTATTAAGTTTTTCTGGTAGTTGCAGTATAAAAACAATAACAAAGCCAACAAGCAAATTTCGTTTCTTGTGTATGATTCACCAGAACTAAATTAAATGTTTTTTTTAATTGATGCATAACTGCTACCACCATTAAAAAAATATTTTTAAAATTAGTTGTGCCTCATACTATTAGATTCAATATAATTATTAGACGTGACATGTATATCAACCTGATTTAATTTTTAAATGTTATAAAAATGCTTTTAAAAACACGATTTAATTTAAAATGCTCATACACAAAATAAAAAATGTTTTACCAATTAAAGGTTTTAATCAGTTTTAAATTAAAGTTCAATTAATTTTTTACTTGATTCAAATATATTTTTGTTTAAAACATAACAAAAAAAAAAATCCTAATTAAACAATTAAATAAATCAATTAATTATTTAATTATATTTTAATCTGAAACCAATAAGAACTTTTAATTGGTGAAATTAAATTTTCCTGTGTAAAAATATTAGAACACATTTTACTTTTCTTTTCTTTTAAACATACATATTTTAGCTATTAATACTGTACAAAATATCGCCTTGATGACATTGCAATCATAAAATAGATTCTACCTATAATATGATAAAATTCTAGGAAGAGTTTAGTCATTAGAGTTTTGACCTTATTGGCGTTATAAGTATGTCATAACATTCATGCCATAATTCCTATGATACGGCGTCATTATTTTTCTATCATTGCAGTTTTCAAAATCCTGGGTAATGTAGGTTTTTTCTCTTTTTAGTTTTTATTCCATTTTCGATGACACTTTATTTCTAATATTCACACAAATTCTTAATGATGTCATACCACTAAAGAACTTATTGTATTTGTCAATACACCAAAAAAAGTCTAAACAGACATCAATAAAAAAATCTCTCAAGTGCTGAAATTAAGCAATTATGAATTTTATAAATTTTGAATAAATTTGATAAATTGAATATTTATTAAATAAATAAATAATTAACCCTCCGATGAGTGACAGTTCTGAACTTCACGGCCGTGTGAAAAGGTCCCTACGGACCCTTTTTGTAAATCATGTTTTTTTTCATTTAAAAAATTTTTTTTTGATTTTTTTTGTGTTTATTGTTTATAACTAAATTCTACATACAAAAATAATTTTTTTAATTTTTTTAATTTTTTTTTTTTTGCTTGAATTTTCTTAAGACTATTTATAATAGTCTATTTATAATAGTCTATTTATAATAGTCTTAAGAAAAGTTTAAAAATTATTGTTAAAAATTATTATTGGCGGGGGACGCCCTGTGCGCAAATGTTGCAGCGATGTAAAAGTGTGCTATGTTCTCCGCAAACAGCATTGCCGCAGGCGAAGCAGTATGCCCGCGTTTTCCGCTCTCGCCCGTACTCAGAACGGCAAAGGCGACATGACGGTCTACTTGACCTAGCCGCAAACGACGGTGCATTGCCTTCCATCGGTCTTGGTAATACCTGAAATGAAAAGAAAAATAAAAAACAAATAACTATATATTCTATTCTTGAATTTGAAGATGTTTTTCTTACCCTGACATCGAATGCTTCCATCGCATTGCGTATCCTTGGATATGAGGTTATATATGTAGTGGTCGAAGTAGGAGTAATTTCAGTTTGAAAAGGCAAAAAGGTCCGTAGGGACCTTCTCACTCATCGGAGGGTTAACACTTTGGCGGACGTGTAGAGTATTAGTGGTGTAAAATGTCATTAATGCTAGAGTAACTAAATATAACATTCGGTCCTTAAAATCCCAATATTTTATATGTAATGATTTTATATGCTATTTTCGGTGCGCTTCGCTATCCCTATTCTAAAAATAAACACTTGGAAGTAAAAGGTGACCAAGGTTTTTTAATTCAAAAACGATCGTTTTTCTCAGAGAGTTTAAAGAGTTTTATTAATGTAGTTCTCTAGATATAGGATAGTTTCTTTGGAAGGAGGTTTCCCGACTCCCTCGTTCTAAAGACGTAGCTTTAAGCCGAAAATACATGTTATTCTGTGTGTACAAAATTTCAAAAATATATTGGGGTCGTTCGGAAAGTAATTTCATTTTTATCAAAGAGATGACGTTAGTTGCATTTCCCGATATCTAAGCTAACACTTAACCGCAAAATTATTTTACATTTTTACAATTGATATTTCAAACATCATTTAGTACCTTATTTTGTTTCGAGAGAATATTTTCACCCAAAACACCCTCTCCGTAAACGGAAGACTTTAGTCATTACAGTTTTCACCTTACTGACGATATTTTTCATAACATGGATGCCATAATGGCGTCATTAATAGGACGATGAATTTTTCTATCATTGCAGTTCTCAAAATCCTGATTAATGTAGGTTTTCTCTTTTTTGTTTTAATTCCATTTTCGAGGACACTTTATCTCTAATATACACACAAATTCTTAATGATATCATACCACTTAAGAACTTATTGTATTTGTCAATATACCAATATGAGAGGATGTTTTGAGTGAACGCCAGAGTCAGAATTAGTTTTCGAAATTTCGTTCTGGTAATTGCAGTTTAAAAGATGCATTATGTCCAGGTCGGACAATTGCAGCTGATGACGACAAGATAAAGGCACTGGTGGATACAAATCGTCATATAACAACACGAGAAATTGCTGCTGCGATCCGATCATTTGTAACGCCTTGGATTTGTTACAAAGCTCGATATTTGGGTTCCACATCACTTAAATAAAATAACTTCCATCTACGATTCACTGTTAAAACCTGAAAAAATGGTAAAGTTTTGAAGCAAATCATTACTGCGGACGAGAAATGGATAGTTTAAAAAATGTTAAGTGTAAAAGATCATGGTCCAGGCAAGATGCACCTGCTAAATCGACATCAAGGGCAGATAATCATCAAAAGAAAGTTATGATTTCTGTATGGTGGAATTGGAAGGAAGTCGTATTTTTTGAGCTGCTACCAAGCAACCACACGATTATTTCAAATGTGTACTGTCCTCAGGTGGATGAATTGGATGCTGCCAACATGCAGAAGCAGCCAGAATTGGCGAATAAAAAATGTGTCGTATTCCATTACGACAATGCCAGACCGTTACAGCTTAGATGGGATGTGCTATCGCATCCTATTACTATTTGTTTCGGTCATTATAAAATTCTTAAAATGGTTTAAACTTCGATTTAAATGAAGGCGTTAAAAATCATTTGCTTCTGTTTCAGAAGGACTTTTATAAGCGTTGAATTTTAAAATTACCAGAAAGATGGCATAAGGTAGTACATAGAACAAAATGGTTAATACATAATTGAATAAAATTTTTTTTAAATATGAAAAGATTGTCTCAATTTTCCTTAGAAAACGAAATTACTTTCCAAACGACCCAATATTATAATAATAATTTGTATCTTGTATGCGTGGTGCCACGCCAACTGGTCGAACCCATTTTCAAAGATCTACCTATTATGGGAGTAACCCCTCCTACTCCACCTAGCGGCAATGCATATTAATAAGGGAGTTCCTATTACAATATTTCAGTGCTCTATTTAGTATAATATGGTTCCCTTGTTGCACGATAAAATGTTCCTTTCATTAATATAAGGGTTACTTTTAAAAAATTTCAAGACTCTACCCATTGTGGTTCTCTAGGTATATAATGTTTTAAGATCACTTTATAGGGAGCTAAAACGCCCAGTGTTGCATTTTGGTAGGTCGGTCCCTAGTTATACGGTGATAAATATATTCTTTGTATGAAAAGTGCCTACTTGAAATATAAAAAAATAAAACCTATTTTAACACCGAAATTTAAAAAAAAAAAGTGTCTGAATTTTTTATTTTTCACTGAATTCATTACTGTCTCTGAACGTGTTAATCACATATTTTTATCAAAGGTCGATTAACTTCTCAAGAAGTTTACATACTTTTAACGATTGATGTCTTAAATAAACAACATTTAAAGATCATTGTTAAAATACGGTGTAGTTTTGTTAGTAGCAAATTAATTTCTTGATTAATAAAACAAAATTAATTTGTTGTCAGATTGGATATTTATTAACCAGGTAGAAATATAAAAATTAGTCATTTCTTCTTTAATTTCTATAAAAATATGCTGAAAAGTTGATTTTAAAGAAACATATGTATGTAACCTTGACAACGAAAAGGTACCTATAGTCAGAAAAAAAACTTCAAATTTAGTAGAACAATTTAAAGCAGTGGGAAAAACATTTGGGGAATATGACGAAGGCGACAGAAACCAAGTAGCAGATAGCAGTTATACAGCTGAAACTGTAAAAATGAAAAAAAAAAAAAAAAATAAAATGAAAAACCGGAAGTTTAACTAAAAAATATAATTCAAGCTTTAAATTTTGCCTAAATGACGTCATTCTTCTATTTATATTCTTTCTATTATTATTTATTACTTAACGTTAAAAATTTTTGGAAACAAAGATCAACATTTTTTTTAATACAAAAATAATTTTCCGAAAAAAACTATTTTATGTGGGGTATATAGAAAAAGATGGAATATTATATATACTCTCGATAAGACAATGGGGTATTGTACTCTTTTAGATGATAAAAACCACTTAAATTTCTGATTTTAGTAGGCCAACTCTTTTTAGGTGAAAGCTTAAATTTTAGTAACATCGGAAAGGATACTTTTTTAAAATTACAAAAATAACAACAACACAAAAAAAGATAAAAAGGTACTTTTCTATATTTTTGTGAGGCAGAATCAACATATTGACAGGAGCATAGCAGAGGTGTATCTGAGCTTAGGCTTGCCATTTCTTCAATTTTTGGAAACTTAAGCTCAATCGGCCTAGCACTTTACAAATGGTTGAGTTATATCCAAAATATTTTCATTCTGCCCAACTGTACACTGGTCCCTTTATTCCAAAACTCAGGTTGTAGGTGTAAGAAGTTAATTACACTGGTCTTAAAAAAAAAGTCGTATCACGTTTAGTTTTCGAGATATTCTAATTTAAATAAAATAAAAATATTAAAATATTACACACGTAGTTGTTGTGATAAGAATGGCCTTCAAAAAAGGCGGGTTGAATCCAAATCTGTTTACAGATCGATTCTATCACGTCTAGTTTTTGAGATATTAATATTTAAATAAAATAAATAAATTTATTATAACAAAATTAAAAAATCTTAATAAGTTACATAATGTTTGTTAAAGTAGGTACCTGCACCTAATTGTGAATAAAATCAACATTTGGGCATTGATTTTCATCATTTAATGCTTATTTTATTCCCAGTATACCTAGCTTTCCAAATAAGAACAACAAATTAAATATTTGCTGTTTTAGGTTTTCAAGTCTTTGAAGACAAAAAAAAAATATTTTTTCATTAAAAAAAAATATTAAAAAAATATATTTTCATTAAAAATTTTTTTCCATTAAAAAAAATATTTTTTCATTAAAAAAAATATTTTTTCATTAAAAAAATATTTTTTCATTAAAAAAAAAATATTTTTTTTTATTGCAAAATATTTTTTTTAATGAAAAAATATTTTTTCATTAAAAAAAATATTTTTTCATTACAAAAAAAATATTTTTCATTAAAAAAAATATTTTTCTTAAAAAAAAATATTTTTCATTAAAAAAAATATTTTTTCATTAAAAAAAATATTTTGCAATAAAAAAAAATATTTTTTCATAAAAAAAAAATATTTTTTATTAAAAAAAATATTTTTCATTACAAAAATTATTTTTTCATTAAAAAAAATATTTTTCATTAAAAAAAAATATTTTATTTTTTAATATTTTTTCATTAAAAAAAAATATTTTTTCATTAAAAAAAAATATTTTTTTCATTAAAAAAAATATTTTTCATTAAAAAAATAAATATTTTTTCATTAAAAATATTTTTTTTTCCACCAATTTCTGAATAACTCCTACTACTAAACTTTAACTTTTAACTGTCGACAAAATATTTAAAAAGATACGAACTTCTAAAAAATAAATTTTAAGTTTTTTTTTATCTTTTACTGAATATAACTATATTGTTATTTGCATAAAGACTGTTAATTCTAAGTATTTATACAATAATGGAACTTTTTTGAAAAATACCTGTAGTAAACTATTTTATGAAACTTTTTAAACAGCACTAGAATTATTGACGAAAAATTTGTTAGGAGATATTTGGCAAATGTAAGCATTTTTTCTTGATTTATTTTTCTTAGATGTTTAACCTAACATCACTGAATTGTAAGCATACTCTTAGTTTTATGTTTGCGAAACGATCTGATTGATTCAAAGAAAATAAAATTATGAGTTGCTTTTTTTTTCTTATACAAGATCAAAACAGAAGATCATAAAATTTATTTTATAATAATTTTTGGATTTATTCATTAGTAATTAACAAAGCAAACAAAGTCAATAAACTTTAAAATAAAACAATAATTTTAACTGTTATGCCTAATCAAGCGTTAAACAGCACTGGTGCTGGTAAAACCAGTCAGGAGACAGCTAAATCTTAATATGATCTAGTATGAATTTTTACTTGCTTAAAGCACCAAAATTTTGTTTATTTTTAAATTTTATAGGAACAATAAAAATATTAATTAAACTATTGTCAGCATTTCTTGATATGAATGACTTGTACTACCTATTCACATACATATGTACATTAGCAGTACCCGCCACGTCGCACAGTGCTTTGTTCTCATATAAAGATGGGTCAAAAATAGAATTATTTAACAAATAACAAACAAAAATAATCGCTCTTGAAAAAAGGACTCGTGATCCTGTCAAATGTCCTTTATATAAAAATGCAATGTCTTACGAAAATTATGCAAATTTATGAAACTTATGAATATCTATTAGTACAAAAGATCATATGACTCTTTTTGACTCACGGCCACGCATACTCACGCACGATCACGCTAAATTAATATTGGAAAAAAAATCCTTTCAAATCCTTTCCTGAAACGCTCTCTTCATCATTAACAACACTTTCTTTTTGTATATATTTATAAATATCTTCAAAATCTATATTATTTTCAATCTTAATATTCCCTCTTGAAACCATAAATGGAACTGTGTATGTTAACAAATGAGTCATCAAATTCTTATGCGTTTCTATTCGAGACGTTTTTTGGGTATGCGACAACCATACTTTTCTCACTATTTTGTGATTTGTTTCTAGCACTTCTTCCGTGAACCACCCTAAAATGGATTTTCACTACCATACGTAAAATAAGGTAAAGTATAGTAATCATGAAAAAAAAAATCGAGGTAGGGATTTCGACGGATTTATAAGTTTTGTGGTCTCCTGAATCCATTTTGGCTATATTCGCGATGATGTCTGTGGGTGGGTGGATGTATATGCCACTATTTTTGTGGAGTTTGTACAGGTCATATCGTTTGTCACATCAAAATGAAATTTGGTATATGGAGATGAAGAACCGTATAGTTTTTGGGCATAATCGGGAGGGGACAAGGGGTAGTTTCCTTACCCCAAAATTTTTTGAATGTATGAGATATTAAAAAGTATGTGGCTTTTATATATATGGAGATGAAGGGTTTTGTAAATTTTGGGCATAATCGGGAAGGGGCAGGGGGTAGTCTATTTACTCCCAAATTTTGTAAACGCTCTACATGTCATACTGTATGACATATCAAAATGAAATTCAATATGTGCCTTTAGTTTGTGGAGATGAAGAGCTGTATAAATTTTGTGCATAATCGGGCAAGGGGTAGTTTACTTAACACCCCAACCGAAAATAATAAATTTTTCGATTCGAATATACTTTGAACTTTTATTCTTTCTGTAATATATCCATAAAAATATCTGTTTCCATTGGGTATGGTGAAGTTGAGTTGAACTTAGAAGTTATTTCAATTTTAATTTGAATAATATGAGTTTTTACGTGCAATAAGAAGGTACTTAACATAATATTTGCAAAAACTTCTAATAACTTATTATTGTTAATAGTGTTAGCTGCCAGAAAAACCAAATTTCGATCTTCTGCTTACAAAATCTCAATGTGTGCAGCTGTTTTTAAGAAAGAGTCAAAACTAAGTTTTGTTTTTAATAAATTAAAGCACAGATTATCTGATTTTTGGGCCCTCTGGTGCCGTCAATAGGAGCTAAAACTTAAAAATTATTCAACATGGGTTCGAATTATGGTCGAACAGAATAACTTTCGTTACAATACGAAATATAGTTATTTTTTTGTATTTTTACCTATGGAACAAAGCACTGTACGCAGTCGGCGTCCTGACAATATTTTTTTTTCAATTTTGCTTTGATAGTAATCCACACCACAATTTTAACACTTTTACTTTTATAACGATGGAGATATAGTTTAAGTATTAATTTTATATAGAGGCACCCATCCCTGAGTAATTAAGATGTAGCAACATAGTATAAAGTATAAAATTCTAAAATTATTGTAGAGTTCTGTAAATAGTGTCTAAAATTTCCAGCTTTAAAAAAAAACATGCTGCCAAGTTTTCAGTAATGGTACTGCCGGTAAAATTGGGTACATTTACTGTTTATCCTTGGAAGTGAGATATTTTTTTACGAGAAAAAAAATCCTATATTTGAACCGTGGTACTAAGGTACTTTCTCACAAAATTTTATTAAAATTTATCTAGTAGATTTTACGTGATACAAACACAGACAGACAAACAAAATTTAAAAAAATTGGTATCTTGCAATCCATATCTAATCTATTTGATTTATGTCGCACAATAAAAAATTTTTCAAAAACTATTTCATGTACAGAATTGGTTCTGTTTCGGGTTTATTGTTTATTTATTATATATTATATATTTTATATATATAGATGTAGATAGATATACACAGATGAATAAATTCCCAATCATTTTTAACCGATTTCAAAAAAAGAAGGAGGTTAATTCGTCTGAATGTTGCTTTTTTTATGTTTGTGCCCGCAGAACTCAGTCATTTCTGAACCGATTTTAAAATTTTGTTCTTTATTAGAAGGGAAATGCTTACAGATTGGTCCCATTTGAAAAGAAGTTCAGAATTTTGAATATTAAAGGATGTCCCCATACAACATACCTGGTTTTTGTCGAGTATTATGTACCGTAAAGGGCACCCTTTTAAAATTAAAAAAAACTGCTTATTACTATAGCTGCCAGTAACAGAAATTAATAAAAAAAATTAACTTAAAAATTAAAAGGTGTCCCCATATGTGACATCAATTTAAATATATGAACCATTTGAACCATTGTAGACAATCACTTGAAAATTGGACAGAATGTCACATATTTATAATCAGAAATTAAATATTTATAATTAGAAGTGAAAGGGTGTCCCAATAGTTGATGTAATTTGATGTATATTGCAAAACTTTTGAACCGTAACAGAGAGACGGTTGAAATTTACAAAAAACCTGTATATCTAAGTCCTTTATAACATCAAGTATTTAATTTAAATTTGTAAACTAAAGGGTGTCCCCATAATTTATTTAATTTTACCTATATTTTGAACCGTTATAGACAAACACTTGAAAATTAGCCAGAATCTTCACTACTATGTCCCGTATAATAACATTTATAAATATTTAAAATTTTAAAGGGTGTCTCAATAGTTGATGTAAATTTATGCATATGGACAAACTTTTGAACCGTTTTAGACAGACATTTGAAATTTACAAAGAATCTGTCCTTTAAAATAAGTGTTTAATTTAAAATTGTACATTAAAGGGTGTCCCCTAGGTGATATTGTTTAAGCTATATGGCCATATCTTTGGAAGCGTTACTTTTTATTACTGTGTCAGTAATAATAAGTGTAAAAAATAAAGGGTGTCCTCTTATCTGAGGTAATTTGCCGTATATGGCTTTATCTGCTTAACCGTTATGGATAGACATTTGAATGTACAGAACGTATATTACTATGTCCGTTAGAGCAACAAGTATAAAAGTATTTGATTTGAGTACTATTTCTTACAGATTACTTCCTTTTAAATTTTTAGTTTAGAATTGATACACATATCTTTGTTGTGTAGTCGTTTTTTTTTTTTTTTTGAAAGAATTATTATGATTTCAACTTGAAGAAGCGTACATAAATACATAGATATACGATAATAAATACACTGATCGTATATCAAAATAAATTTAAAATAATTTTTGAACAATTGTTTAAATTTATTTTGAAAATAATAATCGTCCATAAGAATAATTATTTACAGAAACTAAGGATAGCTTTCGCAATACCTTTACTCTTAACGAAAATACTTCTTCCGTCGTACAGGGCGGAGAGATCAAGAGATTAATGCACAGTAGAGTTAATAATCCAAGCGAGTCAATTCTTCATAGTGCTCAACAAACGAATAATTTCAAGATATGGACCTGTTAACTGACCACCTCTTTCATAAGGGTTGTGTAAAGCCACAACTCTATGCAAATAAAACAGAAAGGTTCAAGCACTTGAAAGCGAATATATGACGTATGATTGCCGAAATACAGGCTGATTTATTGCGAAGGGGTTGTGAAAATTGGACCATCAGGTTACGCTATGTACGAGCTAGTTATTAGCTATATTTCTGAAATCATATTTAAACATTAATGCCAAAAAAATTATATAATTAATAAAGCCAATTGGACTACAATTAAACACGTATTTCAGCTTAAAGTTCTCCGCCTCTATAAAAAACAACCTTTATATGCTTAATTTACTACAAAAAAAAAAAAACAATCCAATTACAATAAAATCATTGATACCAGTTTTCTGAATTTGTATAAATAATTTTTTTTATATAAATAAAAACGGCACATAATATACATACTCGTATTTCATCATTCAAAGTTAAAAAATAAGCATTTACTCAATTTGACAATAAAGTAATCATTATTAGGAAATGAAAAACGAAACTTTAATATTCTTAAAAAAAATAAATTTAAATATTTAATTTAAACATCTCAATACAAAAAAAAAATTTTTGTTTAAAACTAATAAATGGATTCTTTTCCTACACCATAATATATTCTGCTTAGCTGATCTACATACGTACGAAATTTAGTTTTTTCTATGCAAATTAATAAATTTTTTCAATATTATTATTATTTGCTTTCTTTTATTTTCAGCACACAATTTTTTTTATTGCTAATATAGCTTCTTCCGTCTTCGTTGACCGGTTTAGACAAATTTCCTCATTTTACTCAAAACTGCACGTCGCACCTTGGGTTGATGTGCACCAAAACTAAAGATTAATTCAAAATTTCAAATTGAAATATTAAAGCAAAAATGTTTAACGAGGTAATAGGAAATAAAATTCTCCACCACATTTTGTCCATTGCTCTACTATATGCTGTTTCCTTTTTTCTCTACTACACTCACTCAGCACTTTCAGGACCTGAGATGTATTTTTTATAGATTTTGTCAAACTATATTTTTTCAAGTATTCGGCTAACATTTTCAGAAAATTTGAAGTAGTTAACTAGTGCAGTAATATTTTTTTCATTTTTGATTTTAATTATACCAAAGAATGGGTATTTCAGACATACATGTTGATTTACAAAGAGAACAGGTGCGATCGGGAATAGCTTGTTATGCAGTTATAAATGAGATTAATGTATTATTTTGTAGGTATTAACTAGAAATTTAAGTTTCTAAAAATAAAAAAAATAAAAATAATAAAAAAATTGAGGAAATGCCAAGCTCTAAAAGAATTTGCAGGTGCGAGGTACCCAACATCGAGACCATATAGCGCCACCCCTGGCAAGTGGATGTTGCGCAGCGCCAAAACCTAAGCTCAGATACTCCTCTGCTATGCTCATATCAATCCGCCTAGCCGTTAATAAATGGCCCAGTTATTTCCAAAATATTTTGATTCTGCCCCACTGTGCATGGAAGTAATGCCTTATATTGTCTTACTAATTGTTTGTTTCATTAGCATTAGTTTATAAATTATGCTAATAATGTATTTTCATTACCATTATTTTCTATAATGATAATTGTTTTTGATGAACCACTTGCATTTGTAATTATTTATAATAAAAACAAATCATTATCGTTAACTAATGATTGAATATTTCAATGCATTATCATTCCCAGCCGCATTTTTTCTCAAAAAAGAATGAATTTACAGTAATCAGCCCTTGTACAGCAGCCGTAAAAAATAACGCCGGATTGTTATTTATCTCGCAGCATCATCATCGGTTTTGCATAGGTGTGGTGCCCAATTTTGCAACATTTTATAGTATTTTTTATACAATTTTTAAATTTGTGTCCGTACGCCAAGGGAGTAACATTTTTTTGTTACAGCGACCATAAATGTATGTTTTATAGAAACAATTGTTTTATCATTAATTAGCTGTAGGCTGGGCAAGGAGTGATACCGAAAAAGGCAATTTATTTGATGGACATTTGAAAAGGGTTTTTACCCCAAATATATCAACTGATATAGTTGAGTTGCCAATGGTCGAGGCTAGTGCTGCAGTACCGATAAGATTTGAATTTGGTGATATTGAAAAGGCAATAACGGATTTAAACACCAAAAAAAGCCTCTGGCGTAGATAAAACCAGTAACAAGATGTTATTTGAGTTGCCCCGTATAGCTCGTTCTATTTATTTTTAATGCCATTTTACGTCTTGAGTACTTCCCCACAGAGTGGAAGGTGTCCTTGGTAACCAGGATTCCTAAACCAGGAAAAGACCACACAAAAATTGAATCATACAGACCTAGAAGCCTTTTATCAAATATGTCAAAGCTGTTTGAGAGGATGTTAATAACTGAGCTTAACAGTTATATATATGTATATTTATATATACATACGTATATTCCTGCATCTTATTTATTTAAATAGATTTATTCCCACAAGAGTTTAAAACAATATTATTTATACTTTATAATAAGAAACTTTGTTTGTTAAAATATGTAATATAAAATATACCTTTGCTTTTTAATTTAAAATATTTTGTGAAAAATAGAAAATAAGTTTAGTTTTTGAATTGGTTTTGGTTTGTGAACGTTTATTTAAATAAAATCGTTTTTTATAAAAATAAAATAAAATTAGTTTTAAAAAAAATTAAAACTAAAACTGGCGCAGTCGGTAGGATACCCGAGTATCCTTTTGAAATAGTATAAGCGGAAATTATACTAAAAAAAAAAAAAAGAAGGATATCAGACATTTTAATGTCTTAAAGGGTATTCGAAAGTAAAAAAAAAAAAAACGAAATAAACATTATAGTAATTCAAATAATTTATCCTGCGAATCCTACGGGACCCTCCAGGATATAACTGAAAAAAAACTAAATAAAAGAGTGAACTTGTGAACTGTGACCAATCAAAAATCAAAACTCAAAAATAAATTAAACCAAGACATTTAAACAAAACATTTAAAAAGAAAAAAAATAATTAAAAAAAGAAAATTTTTGTGAGTCCTTTTACTTTTAATGAAAAAAGGCTTAAAAATATAAAAACGATGTAAAAAAGATATAAAAAACAATATAAAAATATAAAAAAAAACAATATAAATAAAAAATGTTAAAGGATAATATAAAAATATATAATTTGAAAAAGAGAAACATTACAAAAGGAAAGGACATTAAGAAGAAGAATTTTTTTTTTTTTTTTTAAGGTTTAAAGAAAATTTTACAAAAAAAACTTAAATAAATAAAATCAACTTCAAGTAGCCAAAGAGAAGAAATTGGATAACGAATGAATTGCCTAGAGAATTTATTGGGTTTAAGGAGTTAAAGGAGATTGGATAACGAATGAATTGCCTAGAGAATTTATTGAGTTTAAGGAGTTAAAGGAGCAGCTACGAGTACAAACTTACTTTAAGTATTATTATTTTTATTATCTTTTAATTAAATTAATATTAGCAATTAATCTTATTAATTAAATTTTTATTATCTTTTAATTAAATTATTTAATTAAATAAAATAATTAATAATTTATTAAATTACAATATTTGATAATTATATACTTTATATTTTGTGTTAAATTTGTGCTAAAAAAAATAATTCTTAAAATATGATGTTATTAAATAATTTTTATTTATAAACAAATAATTGTATAAATACACAAATTTGTGCCTTTTTTGACTTCGTTAAAGAATTATTTTTGCGTTTGAAGAATATTACATCCTTTTAAAAAATGGCTCAAGAAGGTATTGCATTAAATATTTTATCTTTAAGTCCGATTGAATTAATTGGGAAATTACCTGAATTTTCTGGCGACAAAAAAGATTTGTATACCTTTATCTCATTAGTTGATAGAATAAACCCACTTTTCGTTCAATATGATGAACAATCGCAACTTTTCTTTATAGATTTGATTAAAAATAAATGTAAGGGCAAAGCCAAAGAGGCTATTGAAATTAATTTTCATGTACAAACGTGGAATGATATCAAGAATATCTTATGCAATTATTTTGGGGAATATCAGAGCGTGGAGAAGCTTTTTGATAATCTTCGTTCTGTAAGTTTTAGAACAAATGTCATTGACTTTTACAATGAAATAAAGGATAAACTTCGTAGTTTAAGTAATAAAACAGTCTTGGAGTTAGGAATAAATTCAGATAGTGAGCAGATTGGTAGAAACAATATGAAAACTGCTCTTGATATTTTTAAAGCAAAAATTCCTGAACCTATGAAAACGGTATTAGCGTGTAGGAATCCAGTAAGCCTAGAGGATGCAATGAACATTCTTTTTACATCTGGGTATGGAAATTATGGAGATAATGGCAGGAATAATAGTTATAATAAAAATTTGAATCGATCTACAGTAGATAGAAATTTGAATAAATTTGGGAATATTAATAATAATGGAAATTTTAACGGGTATAAAGGTAAATATAACACTTACCGGAATAGTAATTACGTTCCGAATAATAATTACAATCAGAATTACAGACACGCATCTTCAAATATAAATCAAACTTCTTTTTCTAATCAATCTATTCCAGAACCAATGGATATTAATATGATACGGAAAAATAATTTTAATAATTTTTCAAATACTTCAGTTGTAAAAAATGGGAGGAATTTCAATTCGTGTTACCAAAATCCTCCTCGTAAATTATCAAGACCACAGCCTAGGAGAAATGTTAAGTCCGAAAATAATTTGTATAACGTCGGAAAAAGTTCGTGTGAATCAAGTATTGGTGACGTTCAAAACCGATTTCAAGATTCACATCATTTAAACGTTTCGGCTGATAATAATTTATTACAAAATTTTCGTTTTCAAGCCTCTCCCGACAATTACCTCATATAGTATTAAAAAAACGTCTTAAATTTATAATTGATACAGGGGCCACCCACTCAATAGTAAATCCAGGCTTATGCAATCCAAAATGGAGAATTAATTCTACAAATTTAATGTTAAAAACTCTCCAAAATGAAGTTTTGGCAAATACTGTTTATAAAGTGCCAATGTTTTCTGAATTGGGTGATGAAAATGAGAGTATTTATTTAATAGAATGTAAATTCCATGACAATTACGATGGAATCATTGGAAACGATATACTGCGAAAATATAAAGCCGTTGTAGATTATGAAAGAAATGAACTCAATGTAAATGGTAAAATTTTACCGTTGTTGTTTTTAGGGTTTCGAAAGATATTGTTGATCACTAATGTTGAGTGTGGACTTGTTCATATAGCGGAACAGCGAGATGATATTGGCGAGTCTATTGTTACAGAAGGTATTTACAATGCAAAAAATTTTAAAGTTGAAGTAGAAACTTCAGCTAAATGTCGTAACATTATTTATCTAACTGAGTATAATTCGTGGCCAGTTAAGCGCGATAATTATCATTTAGTTGATACTAATTTGTTAAAGGAAAATTTTTGTGAGGCAGCTTTATTGGAAAAAGTGAGAATTAATCATTTAAATGCAGAGGAAAAACTCAACTTAAAAACCATTTTAAATGATTATGAAGAACTTTTTCACGTAACAAATTCAAACTTAAGTTTTACAAATGCAATAAAGCATAGAATAATTACCAGAGATGAAATACCCGTATTTTCAAAAAATTATAGATATCCTTACGTTCATAGGGATGAAGTTAAAAAACAAATCCAGGAAATGTTGACTAGTAAGATAATACGACCGTCGAATTCCCCTTATTCCGCTCCTATATGGATAGTTCCAAAGAAAGATGATGCTAGTGGAATTAAGAAATGGCGGCTTGTTGTGGATTATAGGAAACTTAATGAGAAGACAATAGATGATCGATTTCCTATACCAAATATTGATGAGATTCTCGATAAGCTGGGAAGAAGTATGTATTTTACTACATTAGACTTGGCTAAAGGATTCCACCAAGTGGAAATTGACGAGAAAGATATTCATAAGACGGCATTCTCTGTCGAAGGAGGCCATTATGAGTTTACTAGAATGCCTTTTGGGCTTAAAACGGCCCCAGCCACATTTCAAAGGCTAATGAATAGTGTTCTTGGAGATTTAGTTAATAAAGTTTGCTTAGTATATATGGATGATATAATTGTTTATTCAACTTCTCTTCAAGAGCATATAAACTCACTGCGTCTTGTATTTAACAAATTAAAAGCTGCAAATTTGAAGATCCAAGTCGACAAGTGCGAATTTTTGAAGAGAGAGACGGAATTCTTGGGCCATGTTGTAACGGAAAAAGGTATAAAACCCAATGCAAAGAAAGTGGAGTGTGTAACAAATTATCCTTTGCCAAAAACTCAAAAAGAAATAAAGCAATTCTTGGGTCTTAGTGGCTATTATCGTAAATTTATAAAAGACTATTCAAGAATAGCAAAACCCATGACCAAATATTTAAAAAAGAATGTTAAGATAGATACGAGTGACTTTGAATATTTGGAGAGTTTTAAAACGTTGAAATTGCTTTTAACTAATGATCCAGTTTTGGCTTATCCTAATTTTAACAAGAAATTCGTTTTAAACACTGATGCAAGTAATTTTGCTCTAGGGGCGGTACTTTCGCAAGACAACCACCCTATTTGTTATGCAAGTAGAACATTGAATCAGCATGAAGTTAATTATAGTACAGTTGAGAAAGAGCTGTTGGCAGTAGTGTGGGCTGTAACATATTTTCGTCCATACCTGTTTGGAAGAAAGTTTATAATACAGACAGATCACCAGCCATTGCAATGGCTTGTCTCTATTAAAGAACCAAATTCGAAGTTGGTAAGATG
Source organism: Phasia obesa (assembly GCA_949628195.1). Lineage (NCBI taxonomy): Eukaryota > Metazoa > Arthropoda > Insecta > Diptera > Tachinidae > Phasia > Phasia obesa. The sequence continues at coordinate 193,580,604 of OX451215.1, forward strand.
GAGATTAAAACTAGAGGAATATGATTATGAAATTATGTACAAACGAGGTGCAGATAATAAAAATGCGGATGCATTATCCAGAATACAACCACAGATTAATATTTTACAAAAATCAAATTTAATTTCTACTAGCAGTTCTCCCCTCAATATTTACAAAAATCAGTTCGTTTTTAAAAAATCAAATTCTGTTTCGCTTAAAATAGAAAGTAAAGTAATTTTTAAAAATAATAGGAAAATTATAAGTATAAATAATTTCAATGAAAATATAATGATAAAACTCATTAAAGATCATTTTCATCCTAAAAGAGTAAATGCAATTTTTATTGAGGATGGTTTAACCTATGAACTTTTCAAAGAGACTGTTTGCAAGTATTTTAAACAAAATTCTGTTTTAAAAATAGCAAAATGCTGCATTTGTCTTAATGATGTTTCAGATGAAAATGTCCTAAGTGAAGTTATTAAGCAAGAGCATGAAAGAAATAATCATCGTGGCATTAATGAAAATTTTGAACAACTTAAAGGAAGAATATATCATCCAAAACTCAAGGTGAGAATACAACAATTTATAAACAGTTGTCATATCTGTAATTTGGAAAAATATGATCGCAATCCAGTAAAACAAAAATTCAAAATTACTGAAACTCCTGACAAGCCTGGTCAGGTTGTTCACGTAGATGTTTTTTATTGTTTAGATAAAACTTTATTTCTAACAGTTATTGATAAGTTCTCGAAATTCGCTCAAGCAATAAAGATACAGAATAGGACTTGGGTGGAATTCAAGAGGGCATTAATTCGGTATAAGAGTATTGTAGGAACCATTGGGAAAATCGTAACTGACAATGAGTTAGGTTTCAAAGCGTTGCCATTGAATGAATTCTTAAAGGAAAATAATATTGAAATTCATTTTATTTCGAATAATAATCACACATCTAATTCAGATGTGGAACGCCTTCATAATACTATGAATGAACACATTCGTTTACTTAGACATGACCCGAATAGAGATAGTGATAGTGTTGAAGAAAAAATTTACAAAGTAATTACCTTTTACAATAACACGATTCATTCAACCACAGGTTGCAGACCTATTGATTTTCAAAACGGTTCCATAGGGGCACAAGAATATCCAAGAATAAAACAAAAAATTATAGCATTAAAGGAAAAATCGATTTCAAAGCTAAATCGCTTCCGTAAAGAAAGTGAAATTCAAACTGGTCAAATTTATATAAAGAGTGATAGAGGGGGAAAAAATCATGCAAAATTTAGGAAGATTTCTGTAGACCGTTTTGATAATGATCATGTAATAAGTCGAACAGGGCACAAATATTATAAATCTCATATAAAAAGAAAAAAGAAATATATTTCTTGTGTGGAATAAGTTTGGAAGATAATGTTTTATGTTTAACAAAATAATAACATTTTGAATATAAAGTTCCTCGGAGCGTCAATTTAATAATGGGGGAGTTATATATATGTATATTTATATATACATACGTATATTCCTGCATCTTATTTATTTAAATAGATTTATTCCCACAAGAGTTTAAAACAATATTATTTATACTTTATAATAAGAAACTTTGTTTGTTAAAATATGTAATATAAAATATACCTTTGCTTTTTAATTTAAAATATTTTGTGAAAAATAGAAAATAAGTTTAGTTTTTGAATTGGTTTTGGTTTGTGAACGTTTATTTAAATAAAATCGTTTTTTATAAAAATAAAATAAAATTAGTTTTAAAAAAAATTAAAACTAAAACTCTTAACCCTATTCTAAGCGACAAAGGATGTATTCCAAACCGTCAATTCGGATTCAGGAAAAAACATAGTACGATCGAACAAACTCACATGTTAGTCAATGTTATTAAGAAGACTTTTGAAGAGAGAAAATACTGCTCTGCGCTTTATATCGACGTTTCTCAAGCATTCGATAAGGTGTGGCATGAGGGTCTGATATATAAGCTAAAACTGAATTTGCCCGTAAACCTATATAAGCTGCTAGATTGTTATTTAACCGAACTAAAATTTATTGTGAAAGAAGGAGATATTTTGAGCTCACCCCAGCCAATCGAAGCCGGAGTTCCCCAAGGTAGTATATTGGCGCCATTATTATATTTATTGTATACTTCAGACATGCCAACAAGTAACCGAGTCCACACATCGACATTTGCTGACGACGTGAATGCTTTTTTAAGCATTCACGAAAGACCCGAAGTAGCATCACGATATTTACAAGACCACATATCCAATTTAGAAAAATGGTTGAAGAAATGGAGAATAAAAGTTAATGAACAAAAATGTACTCACATAACTTTCACACTGCGTAGAGAATCTTGCCCCCCTATTCGGATAAATAACCAAATGATACCTCAGCTTTCAGACGTCAAATATCTCGGCATAAATCTTGACCGGCGCCTTACATGGAAACGCCACATAGAAACAAAGTTAATACATATGAAGTTGAAAGCAGTCCAACTGAACTGGCATATCGGCAGAAATTCTACTCTAGCTTTAGATTGCAAACTTTTATTATACAAGTCAATTCTAAAACCAATTTGGTGTTATGGCATTATATGGGGCACTGCCTCAGCTAGCAACGTAGATAAAATTCAAAGGCGCCAAAATAAGATTCTACGTATTATTACATCTGCTCCTTGGTATATAAAAACTCGAACATCCATAAAGATCTAAACGTGCCATCAGTTAAAGCAGAAATAGCGAAACTTGCCATAGGATATTTAAAGAAGCTTGAAACTCATCCGAATCCACTGGCCCGTAACATACTAAATGAACCTGGTTACATTCGACTAAGAAGGAGGGACACTGCTTCTCTCATCCTTACATCAGAGGGATAACCCGCAAATTACAGTAACCGTGAAACATACATTTTTTTTGTCCAGCATTGGTTGGACTTAACAAGTATATTTTTATTTTTAGACTTAAGATATGGGTAATTATTGATAGTTCAATAATATTGAAGATACAATAAATAAAAATTGCGAAAAAAAAATTAATTAGCTGTGCCCGCCACGTCGTGGGCGTCCTGACAATAATTTGCCCGATTTTGCTTTGAAAATATTCCACACCAATGGGAAGACTCGTACTTTTATAGAGTAGCACCTATAAAAGAAAAATTCAACTAAACTAAGAAGAAACTAACAATAAAAGAATTTTACAGTCACACTCAAGTCGTAGTATTTTTACCAAATTTTAAAAATTAACACTAAATAACAAAAATAATGTAATCACATAATTACCTAAGTATGTATTTCACAAAATAACCAAATTATACAACACGTACGAGACTTAAAAATATTGTAACGTTTTATTTATTCAACAATGGGATCTTTCAAAATTAAACACGCAAATAATTATTTTAATTTAAAGACACTTTATTCAGCTTTGTATAAATAACTATTAATGACACTTTCTAACTTATCTATAAATCAACGTTCACGTACAGGTTCAAATAAATACATAAATAAATAAATAAATTCTGTAAAAAAAATTCCGATTATAGAAAAACAACCACTCGTTTCTATTAAAATTTTGCAACAATGTAATTCCACAAAGTAAAAATACAAATGAAATACATACGAGTTTTATTCAATTGGCTATTTGGCAGTAAGGAATTCATATTTCGTCAGCGCCATCTGTGTTTAAAAAATCCCACTTGCAAAAATTAAAGGTACCGTACTAAGCAGTAATTTTATACCGAAAAGCGTACTTTCACTGTTTTTCTCCACTTTCTCTTGGAAATAAGATATTTTATGGAAAAAAATATCCTATATTGGGATCAGGAGACTTAGGTACCTCCTCACAAAATTTTGTTAAAATCCATCCAGTAGTTTTTACGTGATGCGAACGCAAAAGAGAAACAGACATACAGACAGACGGAAATGGGTTACTATTTTATTATATGTATAGATTATTATCAGTAAATTAATTACACAGTGCAACACGGAATGATTCTTAACACCGTTTAGGTAGCGCTTAGGTAGCCGGGAAATTATTCACTTTTGCGGCTACCTATGCGCTACCTAAACCGTGTTAAGAATCATTCCTAGGAAGTTCATATGTTCTAGAAAGTTGTTTATTGAGATCTTAGGTTCATTTTTGTAGTTGATTGTTTCCTTGAATTTTGAACGGTTTGCTACCTATGGACCTGAACAGGGGAAAAAAGGTAAAAAAATTGAATTTTTTAAAGTTTTTTGCGATTTTGACCTTGAAGATGAAGTTTTTTTGATTTTATATGTTCACAATTTTTGTTTTTTATAACAAGAGCTACAACTTTGCCTCAGATAGTATATCAAAATTCCAAACGGTTTGCAAAATATGAGCTTGAGTAAATGATAATTTTTTTGCAAAAATGACATCGAGGCCCCACATCTTTGAGGGCCCATAAAAAAAACCTGGAGGACTTTGGGCAAAACTGGGAGACAGGGGTCTTTTTTTTTTTGGTCTTTTATGACGTAGTAGTGTCCGTATATGGTTATTTTGCCATGACTTAAAAAATTACACAGTGTGTTACATATTCATTACCATCGGCATTAAATGCATTATTAAAATTTTTGTCATTATAATAACTTCCAAAAATGGCAATGAAAATTCAATGTCAATGAAAATTCAATACCAATGGAAAAATCCCTAGTATGAAATAAAACACAGTTTTATGTCACTACTAGCCTCGGGGACTGGTGCCCCATTTAGTCCAGGAGCATTGACGTCAAGGTGTTAGACGTCAACAAGATAATAATTCCTCTGCGGTAATGATTTTAACTACAATTCGATTAATGATTTTTCGCACTTATTTCCTACTCAATAACTAAAATAATAAATTCATGAATATTATAAAATTATGAAAAAACCAAATATTTTCCGAGAACTCAAAAAAGCGTATAAAAAATAAAAAAAATATTTTGTATACTTTTCTTTCGAAATGCTGGCTTTATCTGCTTGTAATTTCACTTAAAAATAAAATATTATCTATGGATGCTATGCATTAATTGATGTTTTGGCTATCGTTCAACCCAATGTGCATCGATTTCCAACATAGTTTTACGATTTGTAAGCTATTTAAATGGCAAGATGAAGATAACTTACTAGTTGGCCAAAGACAATCAGACAGAATCAACACTAACTTGACTATATTTCTTTGTCTGTCAAAGCTACAATAGGGCTGCATATGTAGGTGAAATGGATGAGTTACAACCATGTTTCTGTGTAAAGCTCTAATGGACCATGTTATTTTCAAACAAGAGTTTGTAGTTAAAACGATAAGGGTTTCAGCTTTAACGATGCCAAATGGTGTCTAAACAACACTATATTTCCCGGGAAATGAGAAAGTCCGGGAAATCCCAAGCCCTAGCTGTCATTGCAATATTAAATGGGCCATGTTTTCTCTGAGTTCTAATTGGGCTAGTCGCGTTATCTGCCCCGGGATAATAAATCTTACTAATTTATGAACATATTTTTCTATAGGCATAATTATAATTTTATAGAAATCTATAGATATAATAAAATATTAACTCATTTCCTGTCTGTATGTCTTTCACGTTAAAACTACAGGACAGATTTTGACAAAATTTTGTGAGGAGGTACCTTAGTATCCTGATTCAAAAAGAGGATACTTTTTTCGCAAAAATATCTTATTTTCAAGAGAAAGTGAAGAAAAAGCTGTGAAAGTACACAATTTTACCGATTTAAAGTTATTGCATACTTTAAGGCTCCTTTTATTTTTAAAAGCTGAATATTTTAAACACGTTTGCGCAACAGATGGCGCAGTTTTAAAATTATGACAAAATATGAATTGAAAGCGGTATATCTAAAACGCGGTTTCGAGGCAGATGGAGTTGTTTTAAAATAATGACAAAATATGAATTACTTATTGCCAAATAGCCAATTGAATAAAATTTGTATTTGATTTGTATTTTTACTTGGTGGAATTACATTGTTATTAAACTATTTTAAACACTACAATATTTTTACACAGATTTACAATAATTTTTAGAATTTGAAATTTTAGAATTTCATCCAGGGATGATAAATTAAATACGTAAGAGTCTTAAAATTTGGTGTGGATTTACTCTCAAAACAAAATCGAACAAAATATTGTCAGGACGCACACAACGTATGTGGGCGCCACAGCTAGTATAGAATAAATTCTAAACTTCCTTATTTGTTTAGTTAAAATACTAAATAAAAACATTAACGATATTTTTAACAAGATGGAGCTCATTAAAATAATTAATGTTTATTGCATAAAAAAAATTCAAATGCAATGAACTGAGAAGATTCTTGAGATAAAGTACTGTAACACATTATGGTGAGACTAATTTCATGATTACTTTTACTTACAAGTAAATTCTATATGAAAATAAAAGATAAGGTCTTTAGCAAAACTAAACTAAACTAAACTGTTGTTTTAAAACTTGCTATGAAAAACAAAAAAAAAAAAAAACAGAAAAATTTCCACTAACTTACAAAAACTTCTGGAAACTATACTAACAAACATTGTTCTAGAAGCCAATCAAAATTACAATCAAGAAGATCTGCCATCAAAACAAGTTTCCTTTCACTTTTAAAAGTAAGCAAGGAACAAACAAATAAAAAACTAAAAAAAGCTTGTAAGAACTATAAGATACAGAACATCATTAAAAGAAGAAGAAAAAAAAAAAAACGATGCATTAAGTTTCAAGGATATCTCGCTAATTAAGGTTTTAATGTAAACTTCATCATCTCACATTTGTTGTTTACCAAGATGACTTTTTAGAAAAATTGATTTTATTATTTTCTGTTTTCTTTTCATTCTAGTGACGCAATATTACAAAATGCCGTCCCTATACAATTTAGAAGACTATGATCGTTGCCTGCAAGAGTTCAATGACTTTTCCATGTATTGTTTTGTTCGTGCTGATGTTATACCGCAAACAGAGAACAGGAATGAAGCTTGGCAGGCTATTGAGGAAATTTCCATGTACTATAAACATCATTTCCAGCATCGTCATTTATACTTTGGCATGTGCGTACAATGGTGTCAATTAGAAATCGACAAACTACCAGCAGATGAGACAAATGAATTGTACAAAGGAATATTAGTGAATAATACAAAAGTGAGTAGTTTAAACTGAAGTATTTACGGTCATACACAAGTTTTTGTATGTGTGTGTATGTATGTATGTGTTAAATGTATAAAAACGAAAGACTTAAGAGATCTACGTGAAGTTTTAAGTGACCAGCTACTACAACGTAATAAATAAGCAAAAAAAAAAAAGATGACAACAAAAGCAGTTGATCGCCATTCGACTAAATATTTATCAATATTATAATATTTATTTATTTTAGAAAAATTTAAATTTAAAAATTAAATATTCGAATAATTTAATTAGCTTCTTGACTAGATCAAATAAAAAATAAATTTACCTACTGTCGGTGTTTTTAACTATGGTTTGACAGCTGAGAGGTCAAACTGTGTTAAGAAATCTGTTTAGTAAGGTCTAGCAAGTCATTATAAATCGCTTAACGCCAGAACAACGCATCCAATTTGTGTAAAATATATATCTTCGCGATATTCAAAGAGTACTTCATCCATCTTGCGGTCAACATAATCGCCCTGGTGAGCAAGCAATTTGTGCAGTTGTTGATCATTTTCGATCTGTTTCTCTTCTCGATTCAAGCCCATCAACAAGGCAAAGTAATGTGCGTACCGAAGATAATATTGCTACTGTAGCGCGAAGTATTAAAAAAGATGCCGAAATGTCGATTCGTCTTCGTTCTGAAGTTGTTGGCCTTTTTCTTTCAACTATATATGTGGAAAAAGCACCTTGGCTTACGTGCCCATAAAATATACCTCGTGCAAGAATTGAAGCCAAACGATTATTATATGCATCGCAATTTTGCTGATTGGGCTCATTGGAAACTGACCGAAGTTGCGAATTTTTATCAAAGAATTGTGTTTCGTTATGGAACTCATTTCTGGTTAAATGGTGACGTCAGTAAGCAAAATTACCGCATTTGAACTGAAGACAATCCTTAAAATTTGCCCTTAATAATCGATTTATTGAAAAATAAATTTGGTTACAACTTTATTTGCAGAAGTGGTCATATTTACTAGCCCCTCGTTCGTCTGATTTAACGCCTCTGTAGTACTTTTTATGGAGTTATGTAAAGTCATAGGTTTAATACCAGCAACTTTTGAAGTAGTGGAATTTAATATTCAAGCCACCATCGACGCTATACGCAGGGCCTATCCGAGGTTAATAAGCGCCCGGGGCGAGATTATGATCTGGCCCCCTACATAATTAATTGGTCTAAATAAATTTCTATTTCTCATATACTTAAAGAGTTACATATTATGTAGTAAATATAAAAAAGAAATATAATTCTTTGGAAATTACATTTCGATTCAGGGAGTCAAATATAAAGGAAATAAAAAAGTTTCAATGAAATCTGGAATGGTAAACATTAACGTTTTATTTTTTTTCCCGTTATCTGCACAACTAAGTTGATGTTGATTACAAAAATGTAAATTTTTGGATAATAATTATCACCCTTTAATAAAAAGTGCTCTTTTAAAATTAACTCATTCTTTTCCTTTTTATTTTCGAATTTTGGCCAAGAGGATGAATCCGAATTTATCATGTCAACGGTTTTAGGAGAAGAAATTAATATCGTTTATCGTCAGCTTCATTCTCATTAATATTTTCGTCAATAGACTGAATTTGGAAGTACTAGTATTTTAACTTCATTAGGTGTACTCACATTCACTGAAACAAGTTTACTGTGAACAGCCAAAGAACTAGAAGGAGCAAAATAGGATGTTAGCTTTGGGTCCTTTTTAAGCATCACTTCAGTCGTTGCATCCTCAGCTCGTACTAACTTGCGTCTTTGTGCTCCAGACAGTTATTTAGACATGGTGGTAAAAAAAATTATTCAGTTTGTAATAATCTTACTAAATGTTTATGGTATGGTAATAATATATAACAATAATTGTTTACACCTGCCAACCATTGAGCCGCGAATGGAGCATACATAGGTGCTCTTCTACGAATTATTGTTGTTTGATTTAATAGTCATTGATTACACAGTGCAACACGGAAAAAAATAACCATATACGGACACCACTACGTGATAAAAGACCAAAAAAAAAAGACCCCTGTTTCCCAGTTTTGCCCAAAGTTCTCCAGGTTTTTTTTTATGGGCCCTCAAAGATGTGGGACCTCGATGTCATTTTTTCAAAAAAAATTATCATTTACTCAAGCTCATATTTTGCAAACCGTTTGGAATTTTGATATACTCTCTGAGGCAAAATTGTAGCTCTTGTCATAAAAAACAAAAATTGTGAACATATAAAATCAAAAAAAATCAAGCGCTTAGGTAGCCGGGAAATTTTTCACTTTTGCGGCTACCTAAGCGCTACCTAAATGGTGTTAAGAATCATTCCTAGGAAGTTCATATGTTGTAGAAAGTTGTTTATTGAGATCTTGGGTTCATTTTTGTAGTTGATTGTTTCCTTGAATTTTGAACGGTTTGCTACCTATGGACCTGAACAGGGGAAAAAAGGTAAAAAAAATGAATTTTTTAAAGTTTATAGCGATTTTGACCTTGAAGATGAGTGTTTTTGATTTTATATGTTCACAAATTTTGTTCAAAATTCCAAACGGTTTGCAAAATATGAGCTTGAGTAAATGATCATTTTTTTTTGCAAAAATGACATCGAGGCCCCACATCTTTGAGGGCCCATAAAAAAAAACCTGGAGGACTTTGGGCAAAACTGGGAGACAAGGGTCTTTTTTTTTGGTCTTTTATGACGTAGTGGTGTCCGTATAAGGTTATTTTGCCATGACTTAAAAAATTACACAGTGTGTTACATTTGATTTTATTCGTCAAATATTCAATATTTGTGTTCCCATCCATAATGCCGGAGGCGATATTTCTTTCTCCCTTATACAAGTTCACGCGGAAGTTTTTATTTCCCGAGAAATGGGACAAAAATGTTTGCTTTCCCAGGAAAAAATCAGCCTCTAAAGAAATCAAGTTTATTTACTAAAGTAGTATGGAAACATTGATAGTCTTATTAAAAGAAATAAAATGAGCAAGAAATAAAATGTATGTATATATAATACCAGGCCTGTTTTAAAAAATTCGTTTTTATTAAAATAAATTTAAATTACATAACAGGTGTTTTTTAGAGCTGTGCTACGTAAAGTTTTTACATTAATAACTGAAAGTTTTCCCGTTTGCTGGGAAAATTTCGGCTTTCCCGGGAAACGAGATATTAGACTATGGCATTATTTCGCAGGAATTCCCAAACCCTATTCATGCCACATAAAACAATTTGGACTGTTAGTTCGGCTAGTTTTAGGAAATATACTAAGAGACTTGAAATTATTTAGCGGTACTCACAAAGAAATTGTATTGAGTACATAGCTGCCAGATTTGACGATTTATCGTTATTTTGACGATTTTCGGTCCTAAAACTGAAATGATGACGATGGGACGATTTATACCCTACTTTTGAGGATTTTAAATCCTTCAAGTTTGCATCATTTATTTTTACTGTTAACAACCTTGACAAACACATTTCATTATTATTAACAACGTATTAACAACAACTTTTTAACAATTCCTTGGCGTTGTGTTGTTACGCTTGTCTAAAACTGGCATAATCGATAGAAACTTTGACACAATTATTTGTTAAATAGTCCGAAGAGGCGCAACCAATTTGACATTATTTTAAGTCTATAAAACGAGTTGGTTATCGCTAGAAGCTGTTGTTTTTAGAATTTTAGAGCTATAGGAATCATTAAAAATATTTTTTAAAGATATTTTTTAATTTGTTGATTTCAAGTAATTTAAATTCAATAAATAAAATGTATCTAAGTTTTCTAAAATATATTCAAGGAATTATTACAACATAAATAAAATGTCTCAAAGCGAGGGTACAGAAAAATTTATAAGTATAATGAAATGCTGAAAATTGTTCAAAATTGTAATGAACAAATTTTTAAAAACTGGTTTGCTTAAAACTGAAGACTTTTATTTAATTGATTGTAAAATCAAAAACATATTTTTTAGATTATGAAAGTTAGTAACAGCGATAACACTGCCGATGAAATTAATTTGGCAGTGTAAGCAATTTTTATATTTACTAAACTTTCGCACGCGCATCCGTTCCCATTGTAAACTGCTGCATTGCAATTATTTTATGGGAAACTAATTTTGCTGGATCAGCGTCTGCATACTCGCACATGTTAATGCAACGTGATCAACCAATCGAACAGCCAACAGGTATGCAGAATTGAAGGCAGTCTTAGCTACGGAGAAGAACGGATAAGTTGTGCTTATTAACTATTAAATCTAAATTGTAAATCCTTTTGATAAATACTTTAAATAAAGTAATTAAAATATAGTGTTAAAAATTAAATAGTGTGAAATTAATTCGTCGGCGCAGTTGGAGCGCCTTAATAAATTTTTTTAATATTAATCCACCTAGGATCCTTAACTGGCGCCCGAGCAGGGACCCTGCATAAAAGTGTAGTGTCCTTATAAAATAATAAAATTTATAATAAATATTTCTGCGATCTCTACGGAGCCCTCCAGAAATAAAAATAATTTATTCTGCGATATCTACGGATCCCTCCAGAAATAATAAAATAAAAAATTAATATAAATTAATAATTATAGTTCCTCCTTTGCCAACCTGGTATTCCCGGTGATCACGAAAAATATTATCACAGAAGGTTACCAGAGCAAAAGTGAAGTAACCCGTACCTTAGTAGGTTTCCACGATCATAAAAGTGGACTTCCAAAAAGGCACACTACGGAGCTTCCGCGAGGAAAAAAAGGACTCTAGGTGGTAAGGCTTTCTATTGAATAAGAAATAAAAAAATATATCAAAAAATAAAAAATATAAAATATTTTTTTTTTTTTTTAATTAAACCTCAATAGAGGAATTAAATTTTAACCAATAAAAATATAAAAATTATAAATCAAGAAGTTACAAAAATCAAAATAAAATTGGAAAAAATAAATTCTTATATAAAAATTAATAAAGAAAAAAGTATAAAAAAAATCTGAAAAGTTAATGGAATAGAATTATTCTTATACATATCTAGAAATAAAAGAGGAAAAAAAATTATCCTTATATCAAAAAAAAAAAAAAAGAGGAAATAAAAAGAAAGAGCTCGATAAAAAAGGAGCAAAAGAAAAATTTCTAAAAATCTAAAAGTGTAAGAAATAGAAGTGAAGTGCAGTGTAGTGAAACTGGATAAGTCATTTTTACCACTTATATAAAAAATTATGGACGAAATGCAAGGGACGCTTACCACCCTAACGGGTGCACTAAACACCGTAACTCAAGAACTGAAAGTAATGGACAATAGGCTTAAATCAATTGAGCAAAATAGAGACATAGCTGAGATTAAGAGAAGGCTTGATTCATTGCGCCCGTTGTTAGGTAATGAGGGGCTCGATCAGTTAGAACCCAGTCCTGTTTTACAGGCTCCAAGGAATGAAGAGGAATTAAATTCGATATGTAGGCTTCCGGATAGTGTTAAGGAACTTAGAAGCTTTGATGGAAACCCATTGAACTACGTATCCTGGGTCCATGCAGTAGAGATGGTCCTAAGGGATTTTGATATAGTAAGGCACAAGCCTATTTATAGATCCATCCTGCAGAGCATACGCCAGAAAATAGTCGGCGAAGCTGATGCAGCACTGGTTTTATACAATATTTTTGATAATGACTGGAAGGAAGTGAAAAATGTTTTATCTCTCCACTATGCTGATAAGAGGGACGTGCAGACCCTCGAACATCAGTTAAACCAATTATCACAGGGCTCCTCAAAGGTAGACGAATTCTATGCGACAGTAAACCATCAGTTGTCGCTTATTATCAATAAATTAAAAACAGAGACCTATAGCGAAGAGACCATTAACGCATTGGTAGCTACGCATAGAAATAGGGCATTAGACATATTTATCCGTGGACTCAACCCAGACCTATCTAGGATGGTGATTATACAACGACCAAGAACCTTACCAGAAGCATATTCGGCTTGTTTAGAACTCCAAAATCTTACGATGAGGAACAACATATTACATTCGAAGGCACAACCACGCGTGAACAATCCTCCAGCTATAGTGTCTGCCATCAAAACACCACCGAGACCCCCAAGACCTCATTTTAACTATTCAAATAATGCTAGATATAACTATCACCGCTATGGACAAACTAGTTCCAACAACCAATCTGCACCGCACTCGAGGTTTCAGCAAATTAAGCCTGAGCCGATGGAAATGGATCATTCAATGCAAACGCGAAAGATTAACTATATGAACCGTCCCAATAACGGGGAAAAAAGAAGAGGAAGTGAAATGTTTAGGAATGATAAGCAACCACGTATTTACCATTTGAACACAGAAGTTGAAGGTGAAGAACTCAATCCTCAGGAAGAAATAACAATCAACGATTTCGATTCTGCAGCAAAGGAGCAAAATTTTATGGAGGAGGGGCATCCAGCCTACCTTACATAGAATACACTACAAGTAGAATCACCAAGTTTGAGTTTTTGATCGATACCGGCTCGAACAAAAATTTTTGTAGTTTAGAGTTATCTGCCGGAAGTACACCCCTATCAAACCCAATCATTGTTAAAACTGCAGGAGGAACAATTGAAATAACTAGGAAAATAGTAGGAAAATTTTTTGCGAAGTATGGAATTTTTGATACAATTACGTTTTATTTGTTACCTGGTCTTAGTACCTTTAATGGTATTATAGGTGACGATACCCTCAAAGAACTTGGAGCTGTAGTGGATAGGAAAAATAATATATTAGTGATTAGGGACATCATTAGAATACCTCTTAGGTCTAAAATATCAAACAGCCTAAATTATGTTTTGAGTGAATCCATGCCGGTCGAAACTAGGAATGAAATTAATGAATTAATTGGCAGATATCACTCACTATTTGGGCCGCTAGATAGTAACCAAGCCATCGCAACAAACGTTCGTGCAGAAATAAGAACAACGACGCCAGATCCTATTTACTCAAAAAGTTATCTATACCCCGCTGCAATGAGAGAGGAGGTAGATAGGCAAATTGCGGAATTGTTATCCGAAGGAATAATACGTCCTTCAAAAAGCCCATATAATTCTCCAATCTGGATTGTTTCAAAAAAGCCAAAACCCAACGGTGAGAAACAATACAGATTGGTGGTTGATTACAAAAGATTGAACGCTGTTACTATCCCTGATACGTACCCAATCCCAGATATTAATGCCACACTTGCTAGCTTGGGTAATGCCAAATACTTTACTACGATCGATCTAACCTCAGGCTTTCATCAAATCCCTATGAAGGTTTCGGACATTCCCAAGACTGCGTTCTCAACAATGAATGGAAAATTCGAATTTCTTCGCCTGCCGTTTGGATTGAAAAATGCACCAGCAATTTTCCAAAGAATGATTGACGATGTTTTAAAGGAATATATAGGAAAAATGTGTTATGTCTACATTGACGACATAATCGTGTTCGGAAAAAGTGAAAAAGAACTCCTTGAGAACGTAGATACAATTTTCAAAAAATTAGAAAACGCAAATTTAAAGGTTAACATCGAAAAAACACATTTTATGCAAACCGAAGTAGAATTCTTGGGATATATAGTGAGTGCAGATGGTATTAAACCAGATCCTAAGAAAGTTACCGCAATCGAAAAGTTGGTTCCACCTTGCAATCTTAAAGAGCTCAAATGGTTCTTAGGAATGACATCATATTATAGGCGCTTTATAAAGGACTACGCAAAAGTAGCAAAGCCGTTAACAAATTTGACAAGAGGGGAGAATGCCCAGGTTAAAGCCAACCAATCAAAAAAGGTTCCAATAGATCTAAAAGACGATGCATTACTGGCTTTTAAAAAACTAAAGACCCTACTGACGACAGCCGAAGTCCTTGCCTTCCCAAATTTTGATAAACCTTACAACAGATGCATCTAACTACGCCATTGGCGCTGTACTTTCCCAAGGCGAGATTGGTAAAGATAAACCAATAGCCTATATATCCCGATCTTTAAACAAAACTGAAGAAGGCTACGCAACTAATGAAAAGGAAATGCTAGCTATTGTCTGGGCGCTAGACAACTTAAGGAATTACCTTTATGGAACGAAAAAGATCAAAATATACACCGACCATCAGCCTCTTACCTACGTGTTAGGTAACCGGAACTTCAAGGCCAAACTGAAGAGATGGAAAGCTCGTATAGAGGAATACAATCACGAGTTGATCTACAAACCTGGTAGATCAAACGTCGTGGCTGATGCACTCTCTAGACTAAAAACAAGCGTTAATCACATCAGTGACGTTTCCACAGAAACTGCTAGCGAAGGAGATTCTCAGGAAACAAGAACAGCGTCAGAGACTAGAGATGATGACGTTGAATCAACAGGTTCCCCTATTCACAGCGCTATTCAAGATGCATCAGACTTAATTCCTCATGTAATGGGTGATTTTTTTGAGGTTAGGATTTTCATGCATTAGTATTTGACAGATCACGTGAGATTTCAGACATGGTGCCAAAGAGAAAGATGCTCAGTATGCTTTGACATTTCATCATGAATAGACTTACTAACGAGCAACGCTTGCAAATCATTGAACTTTATTACCAAAATCAGTGTTCGGTTCGAAATGTTCAAATGTGACAAATTTTGTTCAGCGATGAGGCTCATTTCTGGTTGAATGGCTACGTAAATAAGCAAAATTGCCGCATTTGGAGTGAAGAGCAACCAGAAGCCGTTCAAGAACTGCCCATGCATCCCGAAAAATGCACTGTTTGGTGTGGTTTGTACGCTGGTGGAATCATTGGACCGTATTTTTTCAAAGATGCTGTTGGACGCAACGTTACGGTGAATGGCGATCGCTATCGTTCGATGCTAACAAACTTTTTGTTGCCAAAAATGGAACAACTGAACTTGGTTGACATGTGGTTTCAACAAGATGGCGCTACATGCCACACAGCTCGCGATTCTATGGCCATTTTGAGGGAAAACTTCGGAGAACAATTCATCTCAAGAAATGGACCGGTAAGTTGGCCACCAAGATCATGCGATTTGACGCCTTTAGACTATTTTTTGTGGGGCTACGTCAAGTCTAAAGTCTACAGAAATAAGCCAGCAACTATTCCAGCTTTGGAAGACAACATTTCCGAAGAAATTCGGGCTATTCCGGCCGAAATGCTCGAAAAAGTTGCCCAAAATTGGACTTTCCGAATGGACCACCTAAGACGCAGCCGCGGTCAACATTTAAATGAAATTATCTTCAAAAAGTAAATGTCATGGACCAATCTAACGTTTCAAATAAAGAACCGATGAGATTTTGCAAATTTTATGCGTTTTTTTTAAAAAAAAAGTTCTCAAGCTCTTAAAAAATTTAGAAGGCCCCATCAATGTATTCAAAAACCAGATAATCATTAAAATAGGTCCTGAACTGCAGTCAAACGAAACACCCCATGATCATTTCTTACGTCACTACGTATCCTCACCCGAATGGAATACCGAAAACCTCTTGGATATTCTCAAGAGAACACTGAATCCCACTGTAATAAAGGCATCAAAATCCCAGAACCTTATTTGGAGATTTTACAAAACCTGTATTTGCAACATTTTTCAAAATATAAAATTAGAATTGCTCAAAAGGTAGTCAAAGACATAAGATCAGAAAACCTTCAGTTTGAGATAATTCAGAAAGAACACCAAAGAGCGCATAGGAATGCTAGAGAAAATAAAAACCAAATTTTAGATGAATTTTATTTCCCACGAATGTATGCCCTCATTAGGAAATTTTTTGAACGTTGCGACATTTGTAATAGCAATAAGTATGATAGAAATCCAACAAAACCTTTATTGCAAGACACGCCTATACCAACCATGCCATGTGAAATATTACATATGGATATAATTGAGATACAAAATCAAAAATTCTTGTCCGTACTCGACAAGTTTTCAAAATTCGTTAAGTTGTTCCATATAAGCGATAGGTCTGTCTTAAATATTAGGGAAAAATTAGTAAAAATCTTGCATTACTTTACAGCCCCAAAGGTTTTAGTAACCGACAATGAGAGCAGTTTCCTTAGCCCCTTAGTCAAAGATTTCATCGAACGACTAGGGATAAAAATTTATCTGACACCATCACATCGAAGCGAGGTGAATGGACAAGTAGAACGTGTCCACTCAACCCTGATAGAATGAAGAACTCAGCGTTCAAGAATTAATGTATGTAACCGTGGATAGATATAATAATACTATACACTCCGTTACAGGAAAAAGACCTAGCGAAGTATTTTTTAATAGGGCAAAAGCATCCAACTTTAACAAACTGTTGGAGGCTCGGTCTAAAATTAACAAGGACCTTAGAGGACTAATTAAAAGAAATGCCAGAGAAAGAAATAAACGTATGAACAGGAAACGCACGTCTCCCAAAAAATTTAAGAAAGGCGATGCCATCTTTGTTAGGATAAAAAATTTAAAGGCAAAAAATAAACCAGTTTTTAGGAAAGAAATCGTAGAAAAAGACAATAAAGTTACAATACGGACAGTAAGTGGTAAAAGGATCCATAAGGCTCACATAAAAAATTTGAAGCAAAGTCCATAAGTAATTGAAACTTCTATTTCTTTTCACAAGATTTCACTCAATTTTGATAATATAAAGATCAAAAGCAATCAATTAATAAAAAAATAGTAAAAAACGCTTTGCCAAAAATTGGTGAGTGCCTTTGGTACTAGGGTTCGACTCCTTATGGCAGCGTCTAATTACTATTATAAGAAATATAAAAAGAAATAACAAAATTTCAAAGAAAAATGTAAGAAAAAAAAGAAGATTAACAAAGATTAAAAACAATAAATCAATAGCAAAAAGTATAAAACGCTTAGCCAAAATCTAGTGAGTGCCTCCGGCACTAGGGTTCGACTCCCTAAAGGCAGCGACTAACTGCTATTCTAAAATATAAAATCTTGACATATAAATACAAGAAAAAATATCATTAAAAAAAAAACATTTTTTTTTTACAGTATACAATAAAATATTTTTTTTTTAATTGTAAAATTTTTTTTTTAATTCTTTTAGAAATAAGCATAATTAATTTTATTACGCCATAAAGTTATAATAGTCAAAAAAAAAAAAAAAAAAAAAAAAAAAAAATGGCCTTGCCGAATCCTACTAAGTACTAACTTTTACTGTAACAATAATCAAATTACTATTTTCAGAAAAATTATTATCAATTTAAGCACTCTTATTACGATTTCTGTAACCATTATTACCCTATACGCTGAACAAATTTACCGATATGACGTCCCTATTGTTACTGTGAGAGCTGGCAACGCATGGACTATCAATGGCAATTTTAAATTGGTTCACGTCATTAACCTGGACGAGTATTCAACAATTGCTGACAATATAACAACACTGGTCCAGGAACATATGCCACCTGGAAAAACGAAGGAAATAATTATTTATCATCTAACGCAAATACAAGATAGGCTCATCGAATTAGGAAGCATACAGGGCAGAACTCGAAGATCAATCGACTGGATCGGCTCTGCATGGAAGTGGGTGGCTGGCAATCCCGATGCCGCCGATTGGAATTCTATATTAAAAAGTCAAAACGCGATAATTACTAACAACAATGAACAATACAAGATCAACGCGCAACTCCTGAATACTACGTATGAGGTTGTTCAAAGAACAAACGAGCTCATTATCAAGATGAATGAGATTAGCAATGGAAAAGAAGCCGAAAGAATTGGGCAGGATACTATGAATCAAGTAATTGTTCTGAAGGATACCATCACCGAGGTAGTGAGGGCTTGCCAACTGGCTAAAGGAGGAATTATAAACACTAATTTATTAAATAGAGCCGAAGTAGAGGACATTATTACAGAAATCGAAATACTACCCTACGCTAACGTTGTGGAAGCTATTGAATATGGGAATCCATCTATATATACAAATGGATCATTATTGCTATACGTTCTTTCTATCCCAAAGTTGAAAAAAGATGTCTACCACCGGCTCATCGCTAGAACAACTATAACAATGGGCAAACAAATTGAACTGCCATTCAACGAAATACTAATTAGCCAGAATGAAACATTTGGAGTAAAAAGTCCTTGTCTAAACATCAACAAGGTCACAGTTTGCCAACAATCATCTTTAACACAATTACCTGAAGAAACCTGTATACCACGTCTGCTCAAAGGTGGGAATGCAAATTGTCGCTACAAGATGACTAAGTCGCGTATAGTAGAAATGATAACAACAGATATTATTTTTCTAACAAATTTTGAAGGCGTCCTGACAACCCAGAGCAAATCACAAACCCTTAATGGCAGTTATCTGATACAGCTATACAATGAGAGCATACTGATCAATAATGAAACATTTTCTAGTACATCAGTTTCGAGACTACAACCACTTCCACTTTGCACATGGGTACTATGGAGGAGGGAGATTACAAAGATGGCAGTAACTTAAATTTTGTTTAAGTCGACCTAAGAACTTATTCCTTGTTGTCACAGAAATTACATATAAGAAATAATTATAATTTTCTAAAGTTAAAACGTTAAAAACAAAATACTTGAAAAATCAATTTGTTGGCAAAGATGGAAAATATATAATATTATGTATATTATTTTAGTGACATTATTTGAATAGATTAAAATTAATTTAATATCAGCATCAACCAGTGCTTTAATGACTCAATGCAAAATATCTTCATTATTTTTCTTATTTACATCGTTAATGATTTGAACATGAATTTTTGATTGATCTTTACTTTTTGTTTACACTTAATCATCGATAAAACATAGATTGTGTGATATGAATAAATAAAATAAATGCAAACTGAACTTAAACAAAAAAAAAAAATAAAACAACAAAAAAGCACATGATTTGTTTTTAAACGAAACTAAATAAAATACCGCTCTTTGATTTACAAAGCCCTAGAACGTCGAAAGACATTTTGTCTGCCATAAACAAATTAAAATAAAATCAGCCCATGCACTTAATGATGATCATAATGATATTTTATTAATTTGAAGACACCAAATGAGTTGCTATATACATACATACATAAATAAAGTATTTCTGGTTTTGTTTTGTTTTGTTTTAATTTTTTTTTTTTTTTGGTTTTTTGTCTTAATGTTATTACGCATTTTAAGTTTGTATAAAATTAAAATTTCTACTCGTATTTCTTGTGACATGACGATAATTCTGTGTAAAACTTATTAGTAGTCTTTTTGTATGCGTTTGAAGGTCATTCATTACCAGTGTTGCCAGTTTTTTGCTTTTTTAAGGTTAAATTAAGTCTTTTTCTTTGCTATTTGTCTTTATAATTTTACATTGTAAATTTATTCTCTTCGTGCTTTGTTGTTAATTTTTGTATATCTGTCTGCGTTCTCATCACGTAAAAACTACTGGATGCATTTTAATCTTATATAATTGGTGTGCTCAAGAGCTCACTCGAACACAAACTAACTTACTGAACACATGCCTAGTCATACCATACTATTAGTAAGCAAACCCCTGATCGTATCATAATCGCATCGAGCTAATCGAGTAAAACGAACTTTCTATACTAGTGAGCTCCGAGTTTACTCATCTCTTATTCAAAACACTCAGTGTGTTAGTTTGTTTAATAGCTGTGTAGATCTTTTGGTTAAAGTTTAGTGCGTTCTGCTTGCTTTTTTTCGTATTCCTTAAGAAATGAAGATCTTAAAATCGAAGATCGAATTATGTTCGTGTTAAACTCGGCCAAGTTAATCATTATTATGTTTAACATTTACTCATACTCATACAAACATGCTTGTGGAATCTCTGCAAGCATATCGCATTTAGCTCGTTGATCCACTCATCGTTACTCGTGTACAATGAACAGAATTCAATAAAATATTATAATGAGCGTCTTGTGAGCTTCGTTTCTTGTGCTCATGCGTGTTTTTTTTTTTTGTTTTTTTTTTTATGTAGGGGTTTACCGAAGCAGACCACTTATTTTATGGGCCCCTTTCGAACCAATTCGAAGAGAAGGCTGCCCATTCTAAAGGAAATCATATGTGTCGAATCCAGTTAAAAGGGACCTATTGATGAACAAAATCGATTTTCTCTATTTTGGTGATTCTATTATACAATAGGCTCTAAATATACAATAGGCTCTTTCTAATGCAGCAAACCCCATTTTTACTTATTTTGTAAAGTTAGCAAGTCGATTTTGATACATCGGATCGCTTTTGTGGCTTGAAACTCGTTATCCGGGAGTTTTTTGGATTGTAGATTACGAATCTGTTACTAGATTTTAAAAATTCATAATGGCGAATCCAATATGGCTGACTATTCTCTGTAACATTATGGGATTTGCTTAAAACTTGTTACTTAAAGTTTGTTGGGGGCGCTGATTACGAGCCTGATATTAGATTTTGAAAATTCTAAACGGCGGAATGCTTTTGTAACGTTATGGAATTTACTGTAACTCATCATTTAAGTGTTTTTAGGGTCTCTGATCTAGTATTAAATTTTAAAAATACTAAATGGTGGAAAATTGTTTTTTTTTTGTAATTGAACTTAAAGTCAGATTTTTAAAATTCGAAAAGTTGGATACAATTTTATTTTAGTATTAATTAAAAAAAATACATAATAAATTAAAAAATTAAACACAATAACTTAAAAAAAACATAAATTAATTTTGCATCTTACATATTTATCTTTTCGATTTCACTATTGATTCTGAACTATAATTTTTCTTTTTATTCTCATATCTACCAATTCCTTATCTTTATTTTTTTTTTGAACCAAAACTTTGTTTTGGTTGTGGTGCTACATCGTCGGCTTTTTTTCATGTCGGATCAGATTCGTAATCAGCGACCCCAACAAACTTTAAGTAACAAGTTTTAAGCAAATCCCATAATGTTACAGAGAATAGTCCACCATATTGAATCCGCTATTTTGAATTTTCAAAATGTAATACCAGACTCGTAATCTTCGACCTCAAAAACAACCAGGTAAAGAGTTTCAAGCCATAAAAACCTTCAGGCATATCAAAATCCACTTGTTTTAAACAAATCCAATAACATTACAAAATATATTCCCCCATATTGGATCCGTCAGCGACCCCCAAAACCCCTTTATGACGGGTTTCGAGCTATTAAAACGTTCAGGCGTTTCAAAATTGACTTGTTAACTTCAAAATCCTTTTTCTCCAAAACTTATTTTTTATCAATAGGTCCCTTTTAACTGGATTCGACACATATGGTTATTCTATTGTCTATTTAAAATCAACTGACATCATGGTGTGCCCGGGCAGTAAGAATGTCACTTTAATAAATAAAATTAATAAAAATACTAACACAAATTTAAATTTAATAATTTAAATTTAATTTTGTAAAAAAAACCGATCATTGCCCTATTCCAATTCTTGTTTGAGAAGCTGCCACAAAACCCGTTAATGAGTTAACGGTGTTACGTCATAAGTCACGTGCCACTCTCATGTATGCTTTTCTAATACAAACGCAATACTTAAATTAAGGTCTTTGAAATTAAAAATTATAATTTAATTTGTCAATTCTTTTAAAATGTTAATAGTAGTCTTAATTTTGTACAACCTATCGATAACAGCGAATGTGGTAACTATCAATAGTTCGTTATCTCTATTGAATAAATTCTAATTCTTAACGACGAAGCTTCATCTGTTTATTGTTAATAGCTGGTTCAGCTTCTTTATTTAAGCTCCTGCTCATACTAATTATTATTTATTTATTTATACACGTTTTTTGAATAACTTATGTTTTCTACAAATTATTCTAATAAACATTTTGGTTCTATTTGTGTATTTTACAGGTTAATGTATATTTAAATTTATTCAAATCCGAAGATGCCAATAGACAACGCTATAACAGAATACTAAATCAATGCATTAATATAAAATTAAAGAAATACAAGTTATCGGCTCAGAGTATGATTGAATATTGTGACAGCAATAATAAAACATTTGAACAAGGTAAGTATAACTAATTTAGGATAGACTTATTGAACCGCAGTAACTAGAATAAGGTTCTGTTATATATTTTATTTGGCTCGGAAATAAATAAGTAAAAATCGTTATACATTATATATATGAGGCGCTCAGCGCCAAAACGACCTAAGCGCAAAAAATGGTTCTGAGGAAAACGTAGTTAAAAGAAAATAAGTTTTTAAAATATTTTTATTTTTTTTTTTTTATTAATCGTAAATAAATATTAGTTGTAATATTTGCTTTAGGTTGATCATTAGGTCTTAATTAGCTTAGATAAAGACTGTTTTAAACAGTTAATACATAATTAAAAAAAAAAAACCGACTTCAAAACAGATAGAAGGGCAGCAATTATAAACTAAAAATGTAAGAAGTAATATTTAAGAACTAGATTTAAACCAAATAATAGATGCGCCAAAATTAGCGGAAAAAAGTAAAGACTATGTGAATGTCAAGCATCTACCTATTACTGTTCAAAATTTAAGCTATTTTCACCAGCATCCGTCTTTTATGGGGACACCATTCAAGCCTCTGTCTAGAACGGTTTCAAAGATAGGGTCACATAGATCAAATAACATCACCTATTGGGACACCCTTTCATTTACAATTTTAAATTAAAGACCTGTTGTTATAGAGGACTTGGCCACAAAGATTCTTTGTAAATTTCAACTATTTGTATATAACGGTTAAAAAGTTTAACCATATATATCAAATTACATGAACTATTGGGACACCCTCTACATTATAATTCCAAATATTTATACTTGATATCATACCAGAGAAAGTAGTGGATATTCTGCCTAATTTTCAAGTGTTTGTGTTTAACGGTTCAAAAGATAGGGTCATATAGATCAAATTACATAATTTATGGGGACACCCTCTAGTTTCTAAATTCAAATTGTATACTTGCTATAGTGGACTTTGCAATACATGTTCCTTGTAAATTTCAGCTGTCTGTCTATAACAGTTCAAAAGTTTGGCCACATACATAGAATTACATTAACTATTGGGACACCCTTTTATTTCCAAATTCAAATTTTATACTTTTTGTTATAGCGGACTTAGCAATACAGGTTCTTTGTAAATTTCAGCGTTCTGTGTACAACTGTTCAAAAGTATGGCCATATACATCATATTAAGGGGAGCACCCTTTAAAATTGTGAATATTTATACATTTTATTATAACGGTCAGAGTAATCGACATTCTGTCAAATTTTCAAGGTTTTGCCTATAACGATTCAAAAGATGGGCTCAAATAGGTCAAATTACGTCACCTATGGGGACACCCTTTAAATTTTAAATTTATTTTTTTATCAATTTCTGCTGTTGGGAGCTATACCGACACGCAATTTTTTTAAATTTTAATTTGGTGCCCTTTACGGTTCTTAATACACGTAAAAAACATGTATGTTGTATGGGGACACCCTTTAATTTTTAATATAATGAACTGATTTTAAAATGGGACCAACCTGAAAGCATAACCTTTCAAATAAAGCATAACCTTTCAAAAAAATTTAAAATCGGTTCAGAAATGGCTGAGTTCTGCGGTTACATACATAAAAAAAAGCAACATTCAGACGAATAGATAACCTGCTTCTTTTTTGAAGTCGGATAAAAAATTAAAGTGGCTTAGGCCATTTTGGAATCCATTTAAAAGAAATATATTGATAGGAACTGAGGGTTAGGCCATTATGGCACCATTTATTGAAACAGAAAAAACTTCTTCAGATAAATAATAAAAATAATTTTTTGCGTTTTAAATAATACAAATTAATAATAATAATAATTATTCGACTTCTTCCTGAATATCTATTTCTTCGGCTCTCGAATTTGTTTTTAAATTATTATAATACGCATGCTTTATAGGAGGAATGAATTCTTTGAGTTCCTGTAAATCCTTAAACTTTACAGCTTCAATGACTCGTCCTCCAGGATAATGCGCTTCCAATTCAAAATTTAGAATCTTGCTGGAGTTCCTCTAAAACATCTATTTTATTTGAATATTTGTATTGAATTATAAATGACTTCACATTTTGGAATCGAAGCCACATAATCTGAAGCCATTCAACTTTTGAAGTCTTGTCTGCGGAGATTTTTCTTTTTCTCAATAGTTTACGATGATAAATATTTACCTCGTATGGGAGTTGCCACGCCCACGACTAATATTAAAAAAATAAGTACGCTAGTTTATCAACCGTACATCTAGTAATAAACTGAAAATTTCAGAAAGATCGGTTCACTGGTTCACAGTGTAGGCAGCTATAGCTTTCCGACAAACAAACAAAAATACAAACAAACACATTTTGTGCTTTATATATATACATAAATATAGATTGAGATTTAAATCGACTCCAGTTGCTTGCCTCAATCAGATATTATTACGAGATCGTGATTGAGCGTATTATTAATGTTTTGTAGCAATCTCTAATAGGCTCGGCCTTTTGCGGAATGAATACGAAAAATACAAACAAAAAACTTGTGAACTTACAATTTGTAAATTAGTATTTATTTTTAATACTTTAAGATTTAAGCTCCCTATAATTCTTTTAAATTAATTTCTAAATTATTTTACAGATTCCTGGAATTTAACATTTTATTCTATTGTGGGTCTTCTTATATTATTTGCTACAGCCAGCAGTTTGTTTGATTTGTACTTGAAACACACACGTACAGATAAATTATTAACAGATAGTGATTATTATAAAGCTTCACCAGGAAATTTAGGCAAGTAAATCCACCAGTCATTTACCTGTTACTTAAGTAAAAAACTAACAAAAAAAAAACTTTTTTACAGCCAGTAAAATTTTGGTTAGTTTTTCTTTAGCTCGCAATTGGTATCGCTTGAATCAAGAACCGAATGGAAAAATTGGTAGAGAATTCAGATTTCTCGATTGTTTTAAATTCTTCTCAATGTTTTTGGTAATCTTTGCTCATTCGAATTGGGTGCTGTATGAGGGAGCCATAAGCAATCCTCAAGATCCTGAAAGATTAATACATACACTGGCTGGTACTTTGCTAATGGCTGGTTCATTGATAACGGTAACATTTTTTGTTATTAGTGGTCTCCTACTGACCATTAATTGGTTAGAGGTGGCTAAGAAAAATGAGCAATTATCTTTGGGTCAATATGTGCTGCAGTTTATTAAATTCAATGCTTTCCGTTATTTAAGGTTAGTTTCTTTTTATAGGAAAATAATTTTATTAATATTAAATTTATATCATGGAAACCTATCGATAGATTGACTATACCCTATGGCTTTGTTATACTTTGGAGTGGTGTTTATTTTGATAATGCTGGTGGTCCTTTGTGGCGTCATATATTCGAACGAGAGCAATTGTCCTGTCGCAAGAATTGGTGGATCAACTTGTTATATTTAAATAACCATATTAATACCAATGAACGGGTAAGTTTATGTACAAAGTGAAAATTGTATTTAACTATAGATTTTATTTTCTTTAACTTAAGTGTATGCTGCAAGGTTGGTATTTAGCTTCGGACACCCAATCATTTGTGCTAAGTTTGGTTTTCCTAATGATGGCTCACAAGTAGGTTTTTAAATAAAATTAATTTTAAAATAAAATAAAAAAAACGTTTTAATTTAAGATGGTCTAAAGCTCGAAATTTGATATTGGTATTGGTTTTTGCCATTTTTGCAGCTTTACCCGGTGTAGTAACTTACGTGCAGGAATTATATGCCATATTTATGCCCACACCTCAGTAAGCAATTGCAAAGCAATTTTCTTTTTTCATCTTTCATTTTAACTTATTTTCTTCTATTGTTTTTTTTTAGGATTCAAAAAGATTCGTTTATCGAAAGTCGCCAATTTAATGAATTTTATGTTCCTTTTCACATGAATTTTGCCTGCTATTTCAGTGGTGTTTTGGCGGCTCTAGTATATGATCACATATCTACTCATCAAATAAAACTGCGGCAAAATAAACTATTTCACTTGTTCTTCTACTGTCTTATACCTATAGGTATATTGTGGTTGCTTTCGGGAAATACTTTCTTACAACAATATCATGATAAAGACATGCCTTTGTTGAATGGTTTGTATGCAGCTGTGCAAAGAAATGTCTGGGGTATTGGTTTTAGTATATTTATAATAGGCATGTCATCGAAATGTGGATGTAAGTAGCAAAATTATAATACAAAATAAATAACAAACATATCATTTGCTGACAGCTAGATGAACCTTGAAATGCAAAAATTGATTAATTCCATTATACAAGAAGTTAAGAAATTCGATTTAAAAAATATAATTGCTTATAATAAAACTTTAAAAAATATTGTAGAATCATTAATATATACCTTCCAACACGGGTCATTCTGTATGTAATTTCTACAATATTCTTGTTGAAGATAGATATCGTTTCGAAATTGTTGCTATTAAAAACAGCAAAATCGATCCATAAGTATCGCAGATATGGAGAAAAAGGTAAGACGTATCTATTTATTCACGTTTTTCCCATGTGTTTGTTGTTTCGTGTGATATTCTGTTTTGCTGTGTTGCATTGAAAAACAAAAATTCTAAAAAAAAAACCATTTTCGAAAATTCGAATATTCGCTAAAAAACTAAATTTTTTTAAAACATCACATTTTCAACAAAATTGTACCATACAATTTAATTTTTAACAAAAATCAAAGCAATTTCAACATGAAAAATCATAATTCGCAGGTATAAAAAAAATTCACTAAAAAAATTGTTAACTAAAATATTGCAAATAATTGAAATATTACAACAAAAAAAAAATTACATCCAAAAAAAACTTCAAATTTCACCTAAATCCAAATTTCGAAAACAAAAAATATTTAAGAATTTCAAATTATCTTTTTTCAAGTTTACGAAATAGTTTTAATTTTAATAAAAATTGTTTTTTTTTTTAATAAAAAATTTAAATTTTACTAAAATATTGATATTTAGTAAAAACCCAATTTAAAAAACAATTAAAAAATCAACAAAAAAGCTCAATTTCACCAAAAATGAAATTAACGCCAAAAAAATTCAAACCAAAAAATAATATAAAATTTTTACGATGGCAATTTTAATGTTAATCTTTGTCAAGTCAGTTTTATTACTACGCTAGCAGGGCCTGCCAAGTCATCAGCGTCAAAGCAATATTAAAGTTATCCTCATCAAATTTTAAGACTCTTACTTTTATAGAGTTGCGGATATGGGTTATACATTTATTTTGTATAGAGGTATAGTGCAAGCTCGATTTGAGCATCTACCGATTGCTGTAACACCGCGATTGAGTAGACGAAAACCCAAACATTTTTTGTAGTCTATTCAAAAAAATATTGATTTTTATGTTAAAACATTGATTATTTCAATTTTAGATCAAAGATTATGATAGAAACGTAGCACCAAATACTTCATCTTACGTGAAACAGTGCAATGAGAGACAATTCTTCTCGCTTAAGTTTTTTTTTTTACTCCTTCCCAATAACATTTTTGACTATCATCGGCTTTACATATATCATCAAATGATATCTGGCCTGGGCCCTTTATTGCCACAATTTCGGTAGAGAATATATAGATCAGGAGCCACGTTTAAGGCTAAATTTGCTTATCTACTTATTTGCCAAATATGTATGTATTTACCTGCAATACTCTAATTATAAACACTGATTTTAAATTGACAGTGCAGTTCCTTTCAATTACAAGGAGAAACTAAAATTAATGAACATTTGCTTATCAGGGTTGTACGTAAATTGGAAGTTTTATTGCGACATTGTTCAATTTTTTTTTTTTTAATTTTCGAGTAAAGCAATAACTCCAATTTTCTTTCGGAAGCGCAAAACGTGCTCGTACTGTAATTACTAAACGTGAGCGCAAGATGTTAAAAAGAGTACAGTATTGCATGTTTTTGAAACGCAAATATTGATTGTATGTGTAGTCGAATGTTACTAAACAGTAAATACAGAGAACAAGAGAGCAAACAGTGCAAAAATCAGTGCACCTGATTTGACCGGGCAGTTTTATCAAGTGCAATAAATATGCTGAGCATTTTATATTGTTCACTTTTACTTAAATTTTCTTGAGAGTAAAATCTCTGATTTTTGAGAGAAAAAATTAAATTAGATTTTTTTATTCATCAATAAAAGTTAAAAAAATTCAATCTACTACAGTTTTCTATTTTCAACCACTCAACGCGCAAATTAATATAAAATAACTAAAACACAAAGTACAAACCCTTGCCTTTAACATCATACATTTACATACATGTTGTCTGCTATAACAGTATTTCATATCAAGAGACACTATTGAAACAAAATATTCACTACTGAAATTTAATTTCAAACAACAACAAATATTGCATTGTTTGGAAGAAGAGCAAATACTATTGTATGTTTTTATTTAAGAGCACAACAATATTTGTATACACATGAAATAAAGTGCAAGAAAAAAGAGACCAATTCAT
This sequence comes from Phasia obesa, assembly GCA_949628195.1. Classification (NCBI taxonomy): domain Eukaryota; kingdom Metazoa; phylum Arthropoda; class Insecta; order Diptera; family Tachinidae; genus Phasia; species Phasia obesa. The sequence continues at coordinate 193,610,081 of OX451215.1, forward strand.
TATTGAACATTATGAAGTTAGTCTAACAAGACGTTTTATGCTCACGTTTAGTAATTACTTAGGATGTTGCAACATTGGTTTTATATAACATTCTTTTATTGTACATTTTTGTTAATAATTACCAAAACTTACCGTTTACGAAAATAAAAGATGCTGCCAAGTTTTCAGTAACATTAAATCGGTAAAATTGCGTACTTTTACTATTTTATCCATATTTTCTCTTGGAATGGAGATATTTTTGCGCGGAAAAAGTATCCTATATTTAAAACAAGGTACCCACAAAACTTTATCAAATGCAAACCAATAATGTTTACGTGATGCAAACATAGACAAACGAAAATTCCAAAAATCGGTGTCTTTTGCACCCGCAGCAAAATTTTCAGTACGTCATAACGCTTCTGTTATAGTTGTATTTTATGCATAGATTAGTAAATATGAAGTTGCAAGTTTTTATCGAATTACACTAAATTTATTATTAAAAATATAATGACAAATTAAACTTTCTTTCAAAAAACAGTATTTTTTAGTTATAAACCTATTTTATTTTTATTCTAAATTTATTAGCCAATTAGCCATACAAAGTGATTCATTATATTATTATATTATAGCTGTGTGGAAGTGGGGAAGTTCTGCAAAAGATGTTTGAAATATTTTAATAACAATGTAATTCCACAAAGTAAAAATACAAATCAATATCAAATATCAATTGTCTATTTTCAAGTAAGTAATTCATATTTTGTCATTATTTTAAAACAGCGCCATCTGTTGCACATCCGTGTTTCAAATATCCCGCTTTCAAAAATAATAAAATTGCCTTAAAGTATGCAGTACCTTTAAATCGGGAAACAAAAATCGGAGTACTTTCACTGCTTTTCCTTCACTTTCGAACTAAGACACATTTTTAGGAAAAAACGAATTTACAGTAAAATAGCGCCAAATTGTAAATTGGCAACATTTATAGAATTTTGAATAAAATTTGTGAAAATGTTTTTTAACTATAGTTATTAAGAGCTTCACAATCACAAATTTGTATTTTTATAGAAACAATTGATTTCATTGAAATCATTACCCATGAATAAAAGAGAGGCAATTGGGAAAATTATTAGTAGCATTAAATGGTAATTAAAATTTTTGTCATTAAAATTATTTATAGTAGTGACAATGAAAGTTCCAATGTCACTGAAAAAATCCCAAGTAGGTTATTAATATACAAATCAATTGTTCTTAAGTACGCGCAGATGGCACTATGTTGATTGAATTTTATAAAAAATTCTCGTATTACTTTTTTTGAATTTGGCTGGTTAAACTATGTTTGGTTACCAACTAAACATTAACCAAAGTAGATAGATACGAAGAAGGATGTAGCGATCCAGTATCTAAAATTAAATGTTTCCTATTGTTTTTATAAAAAAATATCCTTTAAACACTATTGAGGACTTAAAGAGAATATTTGAACTTAAACCTGCTTAAGATCAATTCATTTTTATATACATATATGATATCCTATACTCCCTACAAGGACCACAATTTCTTTTTATAATTCTCTAAAATTGTGAGCAAACTTTCTAAAATCAACATATTTCTTTCATATTTTCAGGGATTCTCCGTAAATTCTGCTGCCTTCCCATTTTTCGTATTTTAGGACGTTTAACCTATGGTGCCTTTATGGTGCACTTAATTATATCTCGCGTAGTTATAGCAACATCCAGGCAACCAATTTACTTTGGTACCGGAATGATGGTAAGTTTGTAATATATAAAGTTTACACGCAACAGAAATAAAACTAAATTAATAAATTTTAATTATCTTTACAGTTTTCGTTTATTACCTTTACCATGACAACCTCGTATGTGGTATCATTTTTATTGGCCATATTTCTGGAACTGCCAGTATCATCACTTTTAAAATTATTGCGATAATTTTTGTATTAACTTCATAATTTTAGAATTATTTGTAGAATTATGTTTAATGTATATCCTTCTCATACATAATTTATTTAGATTTAATAATCAAATGCTCAATAATTTATATACATATATAAAAAGAACAAAGTTTATCTGGTTTAACTTACCCGGAAGATATGGGAAAAGGAGAATCTTTCGATTGTTGTCTTAGTTCTAGGTAAAAATTTTTTAAGGCCTCCGTCGATTCAGCTACAAATAAAGGTTTAACTTGTTGACGCGAATATGCTAAGATTTAAGAGCTCATTAAAATTTAATTAAAAATTTTTGTTTTAGTTATATACGAACCTATAAATTTTTTAAGCAATATAGTGGGTAGTAAATCCATTTCCAGCTCTTCTATGGGATTTAATTTAAGCCTTAAATGTAAATTATAATCCTCATCTGCGTTATTTACCTCCTCACCAATAGTCATATTCATGGAATTATTAGTTTTCGGTTTTTGTTCGAATTTATTGGCTATGACGGAATTTCTTTTGGTGCCCGCATGCAAAGCTCTTACATGTTCGGTAAGTGATGTATCCATGTCTTTGTTAGGTTTGTCTAGCATTACAAAAACCAAATGAAATTCGCTTAATAGCGAAGGATTTATGCGTATATTTTCTGTTAACAGTTTTGATTGATCATAATGGCCGCTGACGGTGTTGGCAGTTGCTATTACTGAGGTGGGTGTATGCATTGTAGTGCAAAAAGGTGATAAAGCTAGACAAGAAAGTTTTGATTGTAAGACGTTTATTAAAGCTTCCTGTTGCGTAGCCAGACGATCAACGTCGTCTATGGAACAGTGACCATGTGCTGCATCATATAAAGCTCCCGACTCTAAAGTAAATTTATTGCGACCTTTAAGTGTATGTGTAAGTTTGGTAGAGGCAGTTGTATTACCACGTTTGGCTTGCAGTAGACAGCCTATAAATAATTCAGAAACGTTTACTAAAAAAAATATATTTTAGTGGTGCTATAAACTCACCTTTTTCGGAAATTTTACTGCATTGCAAAGCAATATTACTTTTACCAACTCCCGGGTCTCCCACTAACAGAACATTTATCTCTTCCTCATCATGGACTTGGGAACCAGAACCGCCTATAAGTGACAGTAAAGCTCCAGCTTTTATTACTTCATGACCGTGCACTTCAGGCGCTAAGGAATGCACTAATAGCTTAAAACTATCATCTTCACCATTAATCATTGTTATAGCTTCCATATCTTTTTTGGTAAATTTATATTTACAGTACTTGGCGTCTATTATTGAAACCGCTTTAAGAAATATTTCCATTGCACCTTTTGAGGTAGAAGGCTGATCAAAATTTTGTTCGTCTTGCAAGGGTCTCATCTTTAGAGTTCCCGTTATGACGATTTCTTGCCCCAAATAAACTGAATCAACTAAATCGTATTTTAATTCAATATCAATATAATGTTTTTTATCTCGATCAATGTCGTAAATTACATCTAAACGTGCTTCTGTTAAACGTATTGTCTGTTTAGGAGTTATTCGCGTAAATGGCGAAGAACGCAGTTCAACGAAGCCCTGTTTGGCTAAGCAACCTTGGCGCTTACAAGACGTAGGATGGGAAGGATGATAGCCTGGAAGGAAAAATTGATTTTCTGGTTTTAGTAATTTTCAAAGTTGTTGTCTGGGTGAAAACTGCCGTTTGCAAATCAAATAGTAAACAGTAACTTTTTTTGTCTGTCTGTGTTCGCATCAAGTAAAAACTACTGTGTAGTTTTCATGTGTCTGTCTATGATTCAAAATATTTATAAAGCCATACAATTACGGTTGTCGTACTCGTAGTTTGCTTTTGTGTAAACATGAATTAAGTGCATTATCTTCAGTCTAGAACAAAATTAGTATTAGCCGAAGTACGACTACGGCTACTAAAAGAAAGAAGACTACTGAGAAAAATTAAATAACTGCTAATTCGACTAACCTAATTCAACTGACTACGGTTGTCGTTGTCACACTTCGACTTCGGCACTTTTGTAATAGATTGAAACGAATTTTTTGTGCTATTTTTTTTGTGCTTTTTTAGGCTAGTAGAAAATTATCTTAGTCGAAGGTCGAATATGATAACCGCAATAAGTTGAAATTTACTCACCTGTCTGCCTTATAGCTTGCTCCTGTTTGCAACGCGAACATTTATATGCCACCCAAGATGCTGCCATATCTACCGGTCCAATTTCCTTCACCCTTCCACGAACACAATATAGTTGATCGATTTCCAATGTACTAATACAAGCAATTGCTCCCTCAGCTATAAAGCCATTAGGGCGCACATATATCTTGCGAGGTCTGGCGATTTTTGGTATATATCTAGTTTCATTACTTGGTGGCTGACTTAGAGATTCGTCAATTGCCGCTGATGTTGCTAATGAATGCATGGCAATGCCAAAAATGGCTAAAGTTTTCATAGGATTTGAGGATAAATCTTGCATTAGGGAAGGCCAATTTGCTTTTAAATTATCATCCTGAGCAACAATGCAAGCTTTAAGTTCGAAATATCCCTTCCTCTGTATATCCAAATAATCGTAATGGATAATATGATCTTTAAAATGGGTTTCCATGTGCTTAACTCGTTGTAGCAATTCACTTTCTTCTGTGCAAGGCTCTTTATAGAAGTACAAACGCCAACCGGGATAAGGAAATAAAACTTCAATTTCGAATGATTGGGTGTATTGGTGTCTATCGTTGGGTGCTGCATAAAGTTGAGGTCTTAGGAAACTTGAAGCTAATGCCGTGGGTGTTGGTACATTATTTAGACGATTTGTTATATTAGTTAAATTAGCAGTTTGGGCAGCAGTACCTCCTCTACGGCTAATATTTTTTGTGTTCGTTGCACCTCTTCCATGTGCTGGTATTGTACGTCCATTACGCTTAAAATAGAAATATGGTCTATAAGCACCACCACCTCTAGCGCGACCACGTATATAACGCGAATGTGCAGGAGCTCTTGGAGGATTCATTAATAACTTAAACTTTTCAATTGTTTTGAAAATGGGCGCTCAATCATATGTTAACTGTTTACAAAAACATTGTTGTTTAATAAAGCTACCAGATTTTAAGTAGAGTTATAGCATCACTTATTGTACATTGCATCCTAAAAGTATGTTACGGTTTAGTAGGTTGATATACGTACATCTTTGAAATATGAGCCAGAATTTTATATACTACAAAAAACCACAGTGGTTTGGAACAACTCTAATATTAAGGAATACTGTAAATATATTTATTTATTAAAAGCTTTGAATAATAAATATATTTACAGTATTAATTATATTTTATAATCTAGTATATTAGAAGCTATTTCATATATTTGAAGATAATTCAAAAATATATATTTTAATCAAATTAATTATTTATTAGTTAGTTTAATCCTATGAATAAATTCTAAGACTAAAATAAAAGTTTAAGATAATAAATGATTTAAATATAAAAATTCTAGTATAATTTTCTCTGGTGTATTGATTAAGCTTATATTATCGCTTTTGATTACTTTATTAAGTTATAGATAGAGTTGATGTTTGTAGTTTATGGATCTTGCAGAATTAGATTGGCTGGGATGTTGTTGAAATATTTAATCCTTGTATTGCGTAGTGAAGTGCATTGATTGAGCAGAAGATGGTTTATTGTTAGATAGCTGTTACAGGTAGCACATATGGGTCTGAGTTATTTTTAATGATGTCATTATGAGCAAAGATTGCATGACCAAGTCGAAGTAAATCAAATTAAATATATACTGTGAGCGTAAAAAAAGTAAACAGTTAAATTATTTTTATAAAAGCTTTTATAAGGAAATGCCCATTAACAAAAATTTAAATGTTTGATTGTAGTTTAAGATGATTATGCCTATAACACACTGTGTAATTTTTTAAGTCATGGCAAAATAACCATATACGGACACCACTACGTCATAAAAGACCAAAAAAAAAGACCCCTGTCTCCCAGTTTTGCCCAAAGTCCTCCAGGTTTTTTTTTATGGGCCCTCAAAGATGTGGGGCCTCGATGTCATTTTTGCAAAAAAATGATCATTTACTCAAGCTCATATTTTGCAAACCGTTTGGAATTTTGATATACTCTCTGAGGTAAAGCTGTAGCTCTTGTCATAAAGAACAAAAATTGTGAACATATAAATCAATTTTTTTACATTTTTTCCCCTGTTCAGGTCCATAGGTAGCAAACCGTTCAAAACTCAAGGAAACAACATCTACAAAAATGAACCTAAGATCTCAATAAACAACTTTCTAGAACATATGAACTTCCTAGGAATGATTTTTAACACCGTTTAGGTAGCGCTTAGGTAGCTAAAAAATTTTCGGGAAATTTTTCACTTTTGCGGCTAGGAATGATTCTTAACACCGTTTAGGTAGCGAGTCATATATGACTGTGATATGCCCGTTTGTAATAATCAATTGGCAACAAATGAGACTGGCAATAATGTAAACATTTGGCCGTCTGCTTAAAATTATGCTTGAATTGCTGTTTTTCGCCACACAACGAGATTCGTTTGTGACAAAGAACAAAATTTATTAAAAGAATTTAAATGACTTCGAAATGTAACCTACACCGTTTTTTAGAGATTTATCATAAATGAATCTCTGCACAAAGAACTTAATCACATTCACCATTTGTTTATATTTAAGTTTTATTATTGTTTACAAACACATACTTACTTTTAAGTTAGACTTTAAGATGATGGAAAATAAAGAATCAGATTTGTACAAAACCTCAAACCAGTTGGATGTACCAACGGAAACTTTATTAAGACTTACTGGTAAAAGGAAGTTTTACAAAATTGGCGCTTAGGTAGCCGCAAAAGTGAAAAATTTCCCGAAAATTTTTTAGCTACCTAAGCGCTACCTAAACGGTGTTAAGAATCATTCCTAGGAAGTTCATATGTTCTAGAAAGTTGTTTATTGAGATCTTAGGTTCATTTTTGTAGTGGATTGTTTCCTTGAATTTTGAACGGTTTGCTACTTATGGACCTGAACAGGGGAAAAAAGGTAAAAAAATTGATTTATATGTTCACAATTTTTGTTCTTTATGACAAGAGCTACAACTTTGCCCCAGAGAGTATATCAAAATTTCAAACGGTTTGCCAAATATGAGCTTGAGTAAATGATCATTTTTTTGCAAAAATGACATAAAAAAAACCTGGAGGACTTTGGGCAAAACTGGGAGACAGGGGTCTTTTTTTTGGTCTTTTATCACGTAGTGGTGTCCGTATATGGTTATTTTTTTCCGTGTTGCACTGTGTAATAGAGGTTTTATTGAAAACAATAAAAAAACAACACTAAAAAAAATTAAATAAATCTGAAAAAACTGATGATTTTACGCATCAACTGTAGGTCTATAGATTAAATAAATGTCGAATTTTAATATTTGGTTTATTTTCCATTTGCTTTCAGTACCTTCCACAAGATTTCTCGTTATCTCAGGAGAGATTTTGTTCCATTCTTCAATTAAAGCCTTTTCAAGTCATCTTTATTAGAAATTCTCCTCGTACAAATGCTCAATAGGATTAAGGTCTAAGGACGGCGGTAGGTGATCTTAAGTCTTATGCATTCGATATAACAACGATTTCTTAACAAATAACGACGCACAGTGAGACAGCCCTATTGTAACCGCGGCAAAAAATGGTTTTTGGAGTGTCATCCAATTTGAATGAAATTTTTACAGTATATTATCAGATATATTAGTAACAATTCCCTGAAATTTCAGCCTCATAACTTTACTACTTTCTGGTCTAGAACAAGTCAAAGTTGAGGTATGCCAACGCGCTTGAAATATTTTAATTCAATATGTAATATTCAAAAGCTTATTAATAAAAAAATACATAATAAATATAACTTTAAAGTATTTTTTTAATTAATTTAGTTGTTGTAGAATGAGTAGATGAAAAAATAAATTAAAAAGAAAACACAAAAAAAATTTCTTAACAACAGAATTGTGGTGTAAAAATTGAATATTTTGCATGTTCAATGGACTAGGAAATATAAAGCAGTCCCTCGCCCTAGGTGCAGACTTATATCAAATGAAAGATTGAAGTCTCAGCCTTCATTTGAAGTAAAAAACATATAGCAAAAGTTTGCAAAAGTACTTTAAACATACAAAAAACTGCAAAAAATACGCAATGCGCACATTCTGTCGCTATACGTATGTTAGGATGTTTACAACTTTTTACTTTTATTTTTTTTTTTTCACTTATTGTTTATTATTATTTTATTAACATTATTCATTTGATTGATAATTTTTTTGAAGATCATTGACTTTGGGTTAGATAATTGCATAATTTTTAATTTAAATTGATAGTGCAAGCTGTTGTTCTTATCTAAGTTGTGTTATGCCCACTTTCTAATGTGGTTAGTTTAATTATTGTAGGCTATTACATTATCGTAAATATTCACATATTTCTACGAATGAAGATGTATTGCACTATTTGCAAATATCATCAGATCCTTATATTAATTCATTTAGAATGAGAATGAAATTGAAAAAATTAGAACACCATGATGATGTTAAAAAATTATTGATAGAATGAAAATAAAAATTGTTCTTTTTTATTGCATTTCAATGGGAGGAGGGCGTTATAGTGGGCGTGTTATTGTAATTTTTGCATGAAACATTTTAAATGATATTAATTACAGTAATAACAAATTTGAAGGTTGTACCTAAAATATTTTACCCCCTCCACCCATATGGGTGGAGGGGGTAAAAGTGGGCCAAAGTTCAAAATTTTTTTCCGGTAATGTTTGTAACAATATAACATTCAAGTATACCAAAATTATACCTAAAGTATTACGGACAATACAGCGTTTTACAAATTTCGATTGTATGGGAGGTGGGCGTAAAAGTGGGCGAATTTTCTTATTTTTTTTTAACTGGAATTGTCTCAAAAATAACCTGTGCAAAATTTCAGAGCTCTACAATGACTCCTTGTATTTTATGCCGACGTTGTCTCACTGTGCGACGTAGGCTTCGGGTCATTGTCACGTTGAAAGACCCAGTTATTTGACAGTCCCACTTTTTCTATGCTGGGAGCAAAATTACCCTTAAAAATATTTAAATAGTCTATCTTTTTAATTGTTGACTCAATGAATACTAAATCTCCAACTCCAGATGCCATAATAGATCCTCTGCCGCGTTTGACGGTGCTTACACACACACACTTTTCAAGAAAAGCTTAATTCGTTGACCGCCATATTTTTTACTCCAAATTTTCGAATTAGCTCTCATCGCTATATAAAACAGTTTTCCAAAAGTCTAAAGACCCATTTTTATACGTTTTTGCAAGTTCTTTGCGCTTTTGTTGTTTCTCTTAAGTCTGTAAGTCTTTTAAGCGGGTCTCTGCCATGTAGTCCATTTTTGTGGAGTGCTCTTCTTACTGTACTGGCACTTACGGCTTTTACAGTTATCTCTGTTATATTCTTTGCTATTTGGACAGCACTGACACTGTAAGATGATTAAAATATTTATCTTATGATTTTTTAACGGTGGCTCTATTCGACATGTTCTCCAATTTGGCGCAACGATTTATCTTTTATGCAAATCAATAACTATTTCACGCGTTGTAGTTTATTGTTTACCCATTTCTTAGAATTTGATATGCTTGCACGTTTGCTTCTTTCTGCTAGATGAGTAAGAGTTTTTCATAAATTTAAGGGTTTCCACCGATAATTTCTAAAAATAGAACAGGAATTAATGTATAGATTCCTAAATGTATAGATTCCTGAAATATAGTCCGTAGGAATAAATATGTTGAATATAAAACTGAACTGAATTTTTTCTATCACGTACAGATTAGTGAAAAGTCGTGGAAAATAAGACCTCCTTAATAAAGCGATCACTCTTGTATATTTCACCTTAAGCCTAGTACTCTGTTCGAATTTGTGAAAAATGTTAAGCAACATTTATTATTTCTTCTTCTCCTTCTGGATTGTTGCTCATACAGAGCAACAATGTTGGTGCCAAACGGTAAAAAGCTGCCGTAAACACTAGGTTCTTATTTGCAGCTTTTGGTCATGTCCAGAAACGACGGTTAGGTTGAAAACAATGTTTTATGTTCTAATTTTGTTTAGTTTTTCTGTATGTAGTGTTTATTCATATGTTGTAAATCCTTCTTTATTTCTTTTCGTCAAATGTATGTAAAATTTATTTGTTATTTTTTCGTGTAAATTCTTTATTTTGATGTCGATTTTCAATTTATTCAAACAATTTAGGTTATACACGATAACCCAAGCGATTACACGTGGCTGATTAATGGAAGCACGAATTAACTGTACCACTGTACAGCTAACCGTGTAAGCTAATCAGCCAGTGCGAGAGGGAGACGCAAATCACTTGAAGACCGAGCAATAAGGACGGCCTGATTGACCTTAAACGATAATGACAATGACGCGCGAACGTGTTCTTCAATCCAAAGCTACTTTACGACTCCCATTTATTATTTCACAAGGAAAATTTTACATTTAAAATGTGGTGTCTATCTCGCGATTTGGAAGAATTTTACGATTTTATTGCTTTTAAGTATTGTTTTATAAATGTTAAAAAAGCCAGGTGATCAGCTGTTGTTTGAAACATTTCAATGTTTTTTCAGAGCAAAAACAGAGTACTACTTCAGCAACATTTCTTCATGACTTTTTCATACAAATTTTTTATGTATGTAGTTTGACAGCATTCGGCATGAAAAACTGAACAGAGTACCAGGCTTTATACATAAATTTTTGTGAATATAGTCCGTAGGAATAAACATGTTAAATATAAAACTGAACTGAATTTTTTCTATCACGTACAGATTATTGAAAAGGCGTGGAAAATAAGACCTCCTTAATAAAGCGATCACTCTTGTATATTTCCCCTTAACTAGAGAACATTTTTTAGGATTTAGAGAAATAAAACGCCATCGGCTCAACAGTTTCTAAATTATTCAAAAAAGTAGTAGAGAAATAAAAGAAATTAGTTTTTTTTTTGTTTATCCTGTTCTCATTTAAAGTTTCTCAACAAATAGGCGAAATAAATCTGCAAGCATTACTTCTTACTATTTTCGATACTTTCGCCTTCATCTGAAAAAATTTTCACGGAAGAAATCTAAGTGTGAGTCCAAAGCTGAGCTTTTTATAGGTACGCATTTCCACTTTGCTTATCATATCCCAATCTACCTATATATATACATGTAATAAAATAGTAACTCATTTCCGTCTGTCTGTCTGTCTGTCTGCTTTTCGTTTGCATTCGCATCACGTAAAAACTACTGAATGGATTTCAACAAAATTTTGTGAGGAGGTACCTTAGTATCCTTATCCTATTATAGGATACATTTTTTCGCAAAAATAGCTCATTTCCAAGACAAAATGTAGAAAAAGCAGTGAAAGAACGCAATTTCCGGTTTAAAGGTACTGAAATTTTCAGTTTAAAACAGGGATATTTAAAAACTGGGATATTTTAAACAACTTTTATTTTTGAAAGTGGGATATTTTAAATAAAATTGCACAACAAATGGAGCCAATTGAATAAAATTTGTATTTTTACTTAATGGAATTACATTGTTTTAAACACCTCTTACAGAGCTTTACAATAATTTTTAGAATTTTAGGATTTTTTTTTAAGTTTTATAATTATATCCAGGGTAATTTTATATGTAAATACATAAACCAAAAGTGAAGCACTATAAGTTTTACAATTTGTGTGGAATACTTTCAAAGCAAAATCGAGTAAAATATTGTCAGGACGGCCACAACGTGGCAGGCACACCTAGTTATTAATAAATAGTGTTATTATAAATGGTATGGACAAGATTTTCTAATTAAAAAAAAGTTTTTGAATTCATGACCATTTTATATAACCTTGGCTCAACAATTTTTTACTATTTTATTAAATAAAAGAAAAAAAAAAAAAAAAATTACAAAAACAAAAAAAAAAATGTAATACAAAAATGTCTAAATTGGCATTATTTCTTTAGGTTTCTTTACTCTTGACACATAAATCCAGTAGATAGATAGTCTTTAACATTCACCTTTAGATATGTCCTTCTAAGGATACGAAAAGCGGAAAGCAAAAACAAAGTTTTCTTTAAAAAGTAAAATGTACAAATAAATTTGTTTACTTGAGAGTGTGTATGCGAATAAGCCTGAAATTGTTGGTACGAATGTTCTTGTACGAGTATCTAGTATCCAGTATAATGGCTTAAAGCAATTTTTTTCAATTATGACACTTTGCACACTCTTATGAATTGTGCAATAAAAATCCGTTAGAAACGGCATAAAACAAAAAAGCTTTGTAGGACAAACAATAAAATACAGCAACAAAAATTACGAAAGAATATGTGCAAACTGAAATTAAGATATCCTTTGTTTCAAATGGGATATTCACAGACTAAGGGAGAGAGATGTAATACAAATTTACGCCAGTGTAACTTCGTGCTCTATCCTGACGGTGGCCTTACTAGTGATTGAATACAATACATCAACAAACGCCCTTCTTATACATCATAAAAAGTAGCAATTTTGAACAGGGCCGTCAGGACTATGCTAGGATCATACTCCCCTTTCTTATAATACTCCCCGGAGATTCGTACCTTTAACCGATTTCAGGGAAATGGAGTAGTTCCTGTGGGGCTAGTGGTTGCCGTAGTATTAGTCGTTTGTATAATGGTCATATCTCGAAGGTTCTAATCTTCTAGTTTTAGGCCCCGTGTAAGCCCCGGTTACTGGTAACCCTGTGATACAGATTTACATACGGCCTCCATTGTTGCCTTAACCTGACAGTGGTCTTACTACTGGGTATAAACGATGCGTCTAACAACGACATATCGACACGACCACAATTGGATCTTCGCTCCGTTACGACCCGAATCACACTCGGTCAAAGTTTGTCAACAGCTGTGTCAACCGGAAAGAACTTCCAACAGCAGCAGAGCTGTTACAACAACAAAGACACCACTAGTAACAATTTCAGATCACGGCTGGCAGGACCAAGCTCATAGTTGGAGTTGGAGAATATTCAAACTCCTAACGCTAATGGTGCCACTGTTGAGGGTGCAACAGCATATTGAGTTAGGTCCAAACCACAGCTACCACGTTACTCCCCGTCGGGTCTTACCAATAAAAGGTCACAGAGATTTTAGAATTCGCTTTGGGGCTACCAATTCTAGCGGTACTAATTCAGTTGGGTACTGTTCAGACATTGAAAGTTCATATTTTCCAGTTTCAGGCCCTGCAAACTTGATGTCAGGGTGTTAAAAATCGTCTAGACCGTTAGGGAAAGATGTGTGATCAAGATTTACGTCAGTACCTAGATGTGCCGGTGTTGGGTGAAATATTAGTTTAAACCAGGACTCCAATCGCACCATATGAATATTTCACCATACCTGCAAGCATTGGTCCAAACTGCAACCGGTCACAGAGATGGGTGACTCTCTATGGGGCTACCGATTCCCGCAGTACCAGTCAATAGTCAGACCTCGAACGACCCATAATTAAACAGGTCTAGTTTTTCCAGATTCAGGCTCCACGAACGCTGGCGTGGATGGATATAGTGTTCTTTACTATATTTTTGTGAAATGTTAAGGGCATCCGAACATATAAGCACCACCATTTATGCAGTTAAGTGTTGGTAACCCTAAGAAATTATATAAAAGCTGATAGTTTCTTATACGTTAAAATAGTCGACGACAAAATTGTGCGTTTTTATTGTCGAAAAGTATTTCAAAAATACCGAATGTTTCACGGGAACTTTTCGAGTAAAATCATTCTAAGCGATGAAGCACATTTTTAACTTGATAGCTTTTTAAACACATGTGACTGTCGAAAATTAAATATATCCGCAAAGTGTCACTGTTTGGTGCGGGTTTTGGGCTACAGACATTATGGGACCTTACTTTTTCAAAACGGAGGCTGTTTAAGCACTCTGTTTCTGGTTCGTTATTGTGATATGAAATCGAGTGCTAAAACTACATCTAGTTTAACAGAGACGAATACCATATACCACACAGTGGGGCAGAATCAAAATATTTTGGAAATAATTCAGCCATTTGTAAAGGGCTAATCCGTTTAATTGACATGGGCGTAGCAGAGGAGTATCCGAAAAAGACGCCAACAATATTTTTTTTTTAAATAGAAAACTATATTCTTAAAATGAAATGCCAAGCTGTAAAAAATTCAAGGTGCCCAACCCTTGTGGATGGTGTCCAACGTCACTTTTTCTTATAGAAAAGTTCTGATTTCAATCAGCATTTATTTACTGTGAGCATCCTTATTATAATTTTTAACTTAAACTATGTATCATATAAGTACAAATAACTACATTTATATTTTCTGGGTTATAAAGTACTTAAAAATTATACTAATGCAAAAAAAAAAACAACTAAAGATAGAAAAATCTTACTATAGGATACACAAAAAGAAATGTTGTATTAAATCTTTTCATGATATTCTCTTTGATTTTTTTTAGGAAACTGGCATTGCATCTTGTTTAATTAGAAAATGATTACAATTAAAATTACCTTGTTGATAGTTATGAAGAATAAGCTATGGCCTTGGTTATGTTATCTTTTACGGGATCCCCCAAATACGGCTTATAACCAATTAGCAATATCTGTGATAATATAGAACTAGTACGTAAGGGTATGCAAAAGAACTAAACAGAGGCATCAAAACCAGGTAAAACCGTGTCGATCCAACTAAGGGTGGTGATTTGACATGACGGTCTTACGATATGTAAAATTTTTGTATGAAAGAAGACGAATGGTATATAAAGAATAGTATGTTAAGAACGTGTGAGACCTTGGGAGAAAATAAGGATGAAATAGTAGTATTTTTTAAAATTTTTAAAGAAATATTTATCAGATCAGGGATGCATTTTTCGGAGTGATGACAACTTTTCAAAGGCAAATTGTGTCAAAATGACACAAAACAGCTCAGCTGGTATCACTGCGTATTTCGATTCGAAAGCATTTTTTCGAAACACAATGTTAAAGTCATACAAACTCGAATGATTTCCTTTTCGAATCGAATTACGCTGTACGAATTTACGTACGTAAAGTCGTACCGTCTAAACCACCCTTAAACAATGTCATATTCTACATATGATGTTATAGAAATATTTTTATCATTTAAGGTGATTTTTTACCGTTGTTGTAGAGATGGTGGTATATTTTACACCATAGTTTTTGCATTTTATTATAAATGTGTTTAAGTTGCAATAATTACATACTTGATTAAATCAAGCTTGATCAGTTCTAAATAAAGTATTAAACAAGGGAATAAAAAACTTTAAGAGTAAACCAAAATTTCGCCGATGTTTCACAAGCAACTTGGTCTATATATTCTACTATCTGTGCCCGCCACTTTTCGTCAGCGCCCTTGCAATATTTTGTTCGGGTCTTTGTATTTTATAAAGACCCGTACTTTACTTCATACAATGGTTATCGTCCTTACTAAAATAACTGCCGCCTTAAACTATGCATATCGGTTAGTGCTTTAGTTATGGTTTATGTTTTTACTATATATTTATGTATATGTGCTAGCTGTGCCTGCCACGTCATGGACGTCCTCATAAAATATATAGCTCGATTTTGCTTTGAAAGGATTCCACATCTATTGTAAGACTAACTTATATAGAGTAGCACCTATAAGAGAAAAATGCAACTAAACTAAGAAGAAACTAACAATAACAGAATTTTATAGCCACACTCAAGTCGTAGTATTCTTACCAAATTTTAAAATTTAACACTAAATAACAAAAATAATGTAATCACATCATTACCTATTTGGCTTTTTGACAGTAATTTATATATTTTAGCGCCATTTGTGTTTTAATATCAAAAATTAAAGGCGACGTGCCGTACTAAGTAGTTAAAACGATCTGTGTTTTAAAATATACAACTTTCAAAAATTAAAGCTGCCGTGCTTTACTAAGCAGCACTTAGTTCCGCCTTAAGATATGCTACATACCAATTTATGTATTTTTTACTTTATAAAAAATGAAGTATTCATATCCGGTTAGTTTAACTATGTACTTTCACTGCTTTTTCTCCACTTTCTCTTGGAAGTAAGATATTTGCGGCAAAAAGTATCCTATATTGGGATCTGGATACTTAGGTATCTTCTCGCAAAATTTTGTTAAAATCCATCCAGTAGTTTTTACGTGATGCGAAAGTAAACGAAAAGCAGACAGACAGACAGACGGAAATGATTTACTACTATTATAATATGTATACATAGATATAGATTTACTTTATATTTATATAAAGGTTCTTGACTTTACTAAAATAACTGCGTACTTTCAATGCTTTTTTCCACATTCTCTTGGAAATAAAATATTTTTGCGGAAAAATTATCCTAATTGGAATCAATATGCTAAGGTACCTTCTCACAAAATTTTGTTAAGATCCATCCATTAGTTTTTACGTGATGCGAAAATAGACAGAAAGACAGACAGGAAATGAATAACTATTTTATTATATGCATAGATTTCATAGCCATCGCTCACATTTTTTACTTTATCTTCTAATAACAAAAATTTGTTTCCGAATTTAGAAAACAGACACATGTCTCATACAAACTTATAGGGTTTATTTTACAGAAAACTTTGTTTTTAAAAACATTTTTCGTTATTTACTTCTGAAGTTTTAACTGAAATAAAATTACTTTTATTTGCTTTTCCAAAATTAAATTAACCTAAATTTAATTATTTTTTATTAATTTATTAAATGTTGCAATACAATATACAAATATATTCTTACTTCTCGTTGTAATAAAACACCCAGTCATTGGTAGTAATCGAACCCAAAACCCCAAACTAATAGAGTAACACGCAACCTACTATCCTACTGAAGCATCCAACTTAAATTTAGCTAAAAGTTAAAGCAATAGCAGCGTTCAAGTCTTAGAAGCAGGTAGATTACTTTCAAAGATTAAAAAAAAAAAACATTTTTCAGCTCCATTTTGAAGGAGTTGAAATAACTCTTAACCCCCAAAAGCTATTTTACATATTTAAAATATAAAAATATAACTTTTTTTAACGTGTATTTATCCTCTAAATAATTTTATTAAAAAAATATAATACGCATATACAAATATAATTCTATACATATCTACAGAACATTTATTAAAATAAAAGGTGCCCCAAAGTTATGCTAGATTTGAATTAAACTCATAAACACAATTTTGCGCATGTTATTTATTTTTGTTGAACTGAAGCAGTATACTGGTGGAATAACTCGATTGATGAATCAAGCCGAAAATGTATAAAAACGAGGAGAAAATACGCGAGAACCAGATGCAGAGATAATAAAGAGGCAGAGCACGAGGCATAGAAAGAGGCCAAAAAGCATCTGCCCACAGAGTTCATGAAAGAGCTAGTAATGAATAGACCTAATATATTACTTAAGATGTACAACGGCTGCCTAAGAGAGGGTATGTTCCTAGATTTCAGAAAGAAACAAAATGTTAACCTTATCAGTAAGGTAGAAAAAGAACGACATCAGCATTTTTACTAATAGTTCTCTAATGGGCGGTAGTCTGCACTGGTAGACGTCTCCGTTTACTTAGCAGAATTGCTTGGGCTGCTGCATGCCTGCGTGTGCAGGGAAGAAAGTCGGTTATAAAATGCATGAGGCAGGTGAACGTGTACTCCAAACTTGTGCTGGAATGAGTTTTAAAACTTAACAGATGTGTCTCGGTTAATGGGGTAACATTGATGTGGATTAAAGCTTACAAAGGCACTGCTGACAATGAAGCAACAGACAAAGTAGCAAAAAGGAGATCTGTTGTAAATTTCTGTGGAGCATAATTCAGAACAGTACTGGGTAAAGGCATAATGCGAGCCAAGGCCCTACAGTGAATGAACTCATAAAATCTGAAAAGGCAGGCTCAAATGGTGCTCAAAGAGCCCATTGGCAGGAAGGCTAGTAAGTTGATCAGATGTAATAGAAGTACCTTAAGCTGGATAACTGCGTTGGTGAGAGTTCATGAAAACTTCAAGCATCATCTAGCCAAGATGTAAATCGAAGAAGATGATACTTGCAGACTGTGTGCGGAAGAGGCTGAGCGTACATTGTGTTTAAATGTTCAGCACTGGCTAGCATAGCATAGCAGAAACTTGTTAAATGTGGATGACATGGGAGATCTGTCTTGAACAAATGCTAGCAATTTCAAGAAACTGCGTAATGAGAAAGAAGGCCGACAGTTACCAGTCGACAATCTGAAATCACTAAAGTCAATATGAAATGCACGGTTGTAGCACGTTACTCAATGAAAATAAGGTTACCGTAAATTACATTTCAGTTGCCTATAATCATAGAAGATGGAAGTGGGTTGAAAAGGGTCTGTTTCGAATTTCACCCTACATTATTATATAAGAGAGAGGGTGACCAAGTATCACCATCGTCGTACAAATCCCTGCGTATACTGGACACAGTCGCAAACTGCTTGAACGTCTGATCAAACCTAGCCTTGATAAAGCTATCAGTGCTGCAGGGGGTCTCTTCAGAAGGCATTAAAAATTTCGACAGTAGGAGCCGTAAAATAAGTGATAGCAGCAGTAGAAACTGCCCAACATGGAAACAACTATTCTGCTTGCGACATTCAACATACAAAACTAAGGTGGGCGGATGTAAAACAAGCCCTGGACTCAATTATGAAAATTATAAAATATTATTTCAAAAAGCAGAGTACTGTTTTACGACATCAAACGAGGAATAATAATTAAGCAAGTCACCTCAGTTGCCGCATATCTATATTGGGGCCAGATCTCTGAAACTGAACCTATGACGAGTTGTTTAAAATAATGATGCCTAAATATACCTTCCTAGTGGGATATGCGGACGACATCATGGCAGTAATCAAAGCAAGAAATACGAAGAAGACCCAACAGAGATTACCCCAAGCTATGATTCGCGCTAGATTCCAATAGCTTACAATTGTTTTTGCAAAGAAAACAAACTGCTGCTTCTTACTGGGCGAAACATTTCAACTGAAATCGAAATGTTTATAGGCGACTAAGCCATCAATAAATTATCAAGGGATGAGATTAGACTCAAAGCTGATCTGTTGAAAGCAGTTTGAACATCTCAACTAAGTAACTGATTGCAAATATCGGCAGCTCTCTGCCAAGTAGAAGAAAAAAATATTTATGGAAGCAGGCAGTAGTATACCCCGAAATATGGTGTCCGACTGTAGAGACTTAGACAAATGCGAGGGAATTATTGTTCGTACAGAGATTAATTGGCCCCTTTTGGATTCCCATCCGTCCTCAATGATTTACTCTTGATTTTAGTAATTTCAAACTGTCGACTGGTAAGTGTCGACATTCTTTCTTATCTCAACGTAGATCCCCCATAGCATCCACATTGACCAAGTTTCTGCCCGTGGTTCTGAGTCTTATGCTAGCCAGTGCTAGACATGCACATTAAATGTGCGTTACCGTCTCATTCTCTTTCAGCCACAGTCTGCAAGTATCATCTTCGATTTTCAGACATCTAGCACTAAGTCAGCACTATACTGTTGCACGTTTTAGGTGCAGTAGCTTACAACAAACAAATGTGGGTTCTTTGAACCTAAAACATATTAAATTTGACGATTAGGAATGCAATCAGGCAAGTAAAAATTTGCTTCAAACTTTCAGTTTCTTTGAAATATTGCAAAGTTGGTTTTCGTGTACCTATCAACCTAAACAGGATTGCAAATTTAAATCTTGTAAACATTTTTTGAACACCCTTTTAAATGCGCTAAGGCTTACATACATACACACACACACACACTTGTGTTAATAGAAATTCTTAGGTCATTTCCACAACACTTTTGTTTCTTTTAATAATTCATCTAAAAAAAACGAAATAAACTTGATCCATTTTTCAATTTAAAATTAAGTGTTTACGAATTGTTGTTGTATTTAATTTCTTTTTTACTTAAAAAAGATAAAATAAAAAAGCTTGTAGCCAACAACTATACAAATGTTTTACACGAAAAACAACGTCTATCAGTTAACAAACGGTTGTCAACATGTTTAAACGTAATTTTGTGTGAAAAAACCATCTTTAAAATATTCAAACGAAATAAGTAATAAAATATATCAAAGTAAAAATAAAAACGGTTAAAGCGTTTTTCAGAAAAAATTTCAAAAAATTTTATTTATAAACTTTAAGCAGTTTAAGCTTATGCGGCGTATAAGTTGTAATCAAAATACGATTGAAATTGTATAAAAGAAAAAAAGAAAAATTGGAAATAAATTCAATTTCGTTTATAAATTCATTGACCTACATCAATAAAGTTTACAAAAAAAGAAAAAAAAAAAAAAACTCACATAACTTGCATTTGTGTAAACATCAAGGAATTCCTTATTTCTTTAAGTTTTACGCTTTACGTTGCATTTTTGCATTATGGCAATGAGCTGCGTATTCGTATGTGTAGTATGTATTTCCTGTCTCTTTACAATTTGTTTGCATTGTTGAGTGTAAATAAGTATATTTTATTGTCGCTTTTCAAACACTTTCTTATCTGATGGCTTAAAGTTGGTTTTAATTTGTTCATAAAAAAATATATTTTTCCTTATTTATTTGTGTAAATTTTAACAAGTAGCAATTTATACTGCAAGCCGCAACGACTTTTAGAGCAGCTAAAAAATATGCTTAAAACAATAAATTTTATAATAATACTAGCACTGCCCGCCACGTCGTGGGCGTCCTGATAATATTTTGCTCGATTTTGCCAATCTCTTTGCCAGACTCTTGCTTTTATAGTGCTTCAGTTATGGTTTATGTATTTTCTTTATATAAAGGTACCCATCCCTGGATAAAATTCTAAAATTTATAAAAATTCTAAAATTCAAAAAATTATTGTAAGCCTCTGTACGAGGTGTTTAAAATATTTTAATAACAATGTAATTCCACAAAGTAAAAACACAAATTAAATACAAATTTTATTTGACTGGCGCCATCTGTTGCACAATAGTTTTTAAAATATCTCACTTTCAAAAATAAAAAGCTGTGTTGAAAATATAACCGTGTTGAAAAAATAACCGTGTTGAAAGTACAACCGTGCTGAAAAATCCTAGTTTTAAATCGAAAATATCAATACCTTTAAAACGGAAATAGCGTTTTTCACTGCTTTTTCTTCACTTTCTCTTGGAAATAAGATATTTTTGCGGAAAAAAGTATCCTATATTGGGATCAGGATACTATGGTACTTCTCTTCACAAAATTTTGTTAAAATTCATCCAGTAGTTTTTACGTGATGCGAACACAAATGAAAAACAGAAAGGCAGACAGACGGAAATAAGTTACTATTTTATTATATGTATAGAAAAGCCTATGACGATAATTAAAAGAAACAAAGCACCGGGGGAAGATGGCATTCCGCCAGAGCTCCTTCAGGATAACCCTGAAATATTAGCAGAAATTTTACAACCACATATTCGTGTTGCTTGGGCAAATGAAGAGTTTCCTAGATCATGGACAAAAGGAGTTATCATTAGGCTTCCCAAGAAAAATGATTTGACCAACTGCGATAACTGGAGGTGCATTAATTATAAATTGACTGCAGTGCGTTGAGCACTCATTGCGAGACAAGCAGGCTAATTTTTTTTTTTTTTTAAAGAGAAGTAACACTCAGGCAATTAATTGCCTATATTAAAATGTGTTACTTCCTTCGGAAAGGGATAGTAGTAGATAAGACAGATGGTTAGTGTGATAGTAAAGCTTCGCTTCTGGCAACACTGCAATTGCACGTTATGATTATTTTTAGAACACTATTGCAGCGCTTCTGGTGTTATTTAGGCGAATTAGTTTGAAGCTAGCATAGCCAATTTATAATTATTTTACTTCGCCGGCGATTTAATGCTATGTGGTAATACCGGGGAAGGAGGGCGCTGTGATATGCATTATTATAAAGAAAAATTAATACATATCAGAAAAATTGATGTTGCCTCGGCTGAGTATTGAACTCGTGACCATTGCTTAGTAGTCAACGTGCTAACCACTTAAGCTACAGTCTAGACCAGACAAATACTCTTCGTGTCATCATAGAACAGTCTGTAGAGTAGTGCACACCGCTTTATTTAGTCTATGTCGACTTTAGCATTCAATTCTATAAGACGAGAAGCAATGTGGGACGCAGTAAGAGCTAAGGGCGTACCATCAAAATTAATAAAAATCATCAAGGCTCTGTACACCAATTCCTTCCTACAAGTTCGTCACAATGGGATGATAAGTGAACCCTTCAGCACAAACCCAGGGGTAAAACAGAGTTGTCCTCTTTCTCCATTGATTTTTGCTGTGGTACTTGACGAGATAATGTTAAAACTATGCGCGAAGAAAAGGGGCATTGTGTGGGGCTTTGGCAAACATCTGGAAGGCGATATCTGCCTCATTTCGCATAAATTCAACGACATGCAAAGCAAATTAGACGATTTAGTCAAGTTAGCAAGGGCCATTGGTTTAAAACTAAACATTGAAAAGACACATGCAATGCGATTTAATAACGCCACTGATAACGAATTCAGAATACAAGGACAGGGAATTGGATTTGTAAAACACTTCTGCTATCTGAGATGCATGATGTCAATTGATGGTGGTGTGGGGGAAGATGTGTCTAGTAGACATAAAAAAGGCAAGGTCAGCATTTGATCGCCTAAATAAAACGTGGCGTGCCCCAAAAATATCACAAAACACGAAAATCCGCATATTCAATGCCTGCGTAAAATTTACACTGCTCTATGGAAGCGAAACTTGGCTGATGACAAAGTCGATAAAACAGAGACTCCAAGTATTTATAAAGAAATGTCTAAGAATAATATGACGAATATTTTGGCCAAATAAAATCACAAACACAGAGCTGTGGAGGCTAACAAAAGAAGAACCAATAGTTCGCCAAATAACAAGAAGAAAATAGAGATGGATAGGACATACTCTTCGTAAGCCTATTGGTACCGTTACGAGAGTCGCCTTAGAATGGAACCCCCAAGGAAGTCGGCGCTCCGGTCGTCCAAAAAATACGTGGCGTAGAACAATTTTAAATGAAATTAAGAAAGTAAAGAAATCTTTTGAAGAATTTAAATTAATTTGTAATGATGAGAGAATTAGTTGGAATTTGATTGTTGTTCCCAAATTACGAAAGCTATATGAAAATAGAAAATACAAATAGGCAACAATTGAAGTATTCACAATCAAGTGTGTTAGTTTGAGAACATAAAATAATGTGACTGTTGTAATCGACCCTTGATAATGAACAGGGGTTCGAAAACGATTTATTTTGGACATATGTAATTTGGTATCTCATGAACCATTTAAGATATTTGAATGAATCCTCACAGAATCAAAGCAGAGGTGGTTGTGAGCCGGTTGGCCCCTAGGTTAAAGACGTGCTTCTGGGTAAGACCCCAAAGTTAGGTACCTCGGGTATATAATCTTTTGGAAATGTCATAAAAAGTTTAGTTTTTTTTTAACAACACTACCTCTGCGAAGCTTTTTGCTTGTCTGCAGAAAACACCCAGAGTCTTTGGGGGAATCGAACATGCAACCTCTAGACTGATAGACTAGTGCACACCAATCGGTCTATCGAGGCACTCAAATGTTTTTCTAACTCAAATTTTATGATTTTTTTAATTTAAGTAGAACTTGAAAATATCTATAAAAATGTGCATACCAAGTGTAGGTTATCTATTTTAGTTTTGGAGAATCTATTTTGTTTTCTATAATTTTGGTAGACTCTTTCTTAGTTTTTTTTTGGCGTTGTGTACTTATTAATGATCGGATTATTATTTCAAGACATTGGCTATGTTTTTGATAAAATTTAGAACAAATTATTTTCAAGTTATGTTCTCATAGCGCTTTTCGTTAAAAACATACAAGCCTCTGAATTGGGAAAATGTAAAAAATTCCGTATTTTCAGGATTTCCCCAAAAAAGGTGGTATTATTTTTTTGCTTATGTAATTTAAACTTACTTCGGTACTAGTAAATTTTTTAAAACTATTTTAAAGACAACCTATAGCAAATGCGAATAAAAGAAAAATTAGGTCAAAAATATAACGGCTCTCCGTCCAGCCCTATTCAAATATAGCCAATTTTGAAACAACATTTTTAAATTATTGTTAAATTTATTGGAGTAAAAAGCAGCCATTAAAAAAAGTAAACAGATATTTAAAGCCTCAATTATTGGCTATATGCTCTTAAACGGATTTGACAGCACCGTAATTAACAAAGGCAGGGTAGCCACTTTAGTAAAAAACCAAGTTTTTGGGAAATTTTTTACCCGCTCCCGGAATTTATGTTAAAATAGAAAAAATTCAAATTTTCTTTCACCATTTGATTAAAAGCTCTTTTATGTATAAATTTTCAAAATTTTGTAAGAATATCTATATCCGTTTAAATGTTGTGGCATTTCAAAATCGTTATTTTATTTCTCAAAAAACCATCTTAACGTGATTTTTCTGTTTTTGGGGTAAATATTATTTAAAAAAATGGATCGCGAAAAAATGCATTATAATATATTTAATCTAGAAGTCAAGAGCTTTCCTCTGATATCACTTACATGTAAAGGGTGTTTTTTATAGAGGTATAGATTTTTAAGTTGCAATAAAGCAACGATGGATTATTCGATTGACATGAATTTTATTTATCCAAAAGATAATCTTGTGGCATTTCATTTTAAATATGATTTCTGGCATATGACCGCCACGGCTGGCCCGGATTTAGTCAAATCTGGAGGTCCAATTTTCGATGCCTTTTTCCAACATTTGTGGCCGTATATCGGCAATAACACGGCGAATGTTGTCTTCTAAATGGTCAAGCGTTTGTGGCTTATCCGCATAGACCAATGACTTTACATAGCCCCACAGAAAGTAGTCTAGCGGTGTTAAATCACAAGATTTTGGAGGCCAATTCACAGGTCCAAAACGTGAAATTAGGCGGTCACCAAACGTGTCTTTCAATAAATCTATTGTGGCACGATCTGTGTGACATGTTGCGCCGTCTTGTTGAAACCACATCTCCTGGACATCATGGTTATTCAATTCAGGAATGAAAAGGTTAGTTATCATGGCTCTATACCGATCAGCATTGACTGTAACGTTCTGGCCACCATCGTTTTTGAAAAAGTACGGACCAATGATTCCACCAGCGCATAAAGCGCACCAAACAGTCAGTTTTTCTGGATGTAACGGAGTTTCGACATACACTTGAGGATTACCTTCACTCCAAATGTGGCAGTTTTGTTTGTTGACGTAGCCATTCAACCAGAATTCAAAATTCGCTTATGAAAATCGAGATCAACGGTAATCTCGTTTTGGGCCCATTCAACGAATCTACGCCTTAATTGATGATCGTTTGGCTTCAATTCTTGCACGAGTTAGATTTTGTAAGCACGCAAACCAAGATCCTTCCGCAAAATCTTCCATAAAGTAGATGGACACAGATCCAATTCCTGTGCTCGATGGCGGATGGACTCATTCGGGTCCATCTCAATGCTACGCTCTACAGCAGCAATAGCTTCTTCTATACGAACCGTACGGCGTCTCTGGGGATGCGAGTTATTAATAAGAGTAAACGTGTTGCGAAAACGTTCTATGGTTAATCGAATTAACTGCTCTGATGGACGATTTTGTCGACGATAAAATGGACGTAGTGCGTTGTAGCGTTGTTCAGGCGTGAGTCTATTCATGATGAATTGCCAAACCAAACTGAGAATAAATCACTTGACAGCTGTTAAATCGGTCGCCATCTTGAAAAGTAATGCCAACTTACCCTTTATATCAAGTATATATTTATATTTATTTCATTAAGATATCTTTGGTGATTCATGAGATACCGAATTATGTCAAAAATAAATCGTTTTCAAACTACTGTGGCTGACCTGTATTATGTTTACATATATCAAATTTAAGTGTAGGGTGCCAACTAAACTCAATTTCTTTCTTTTTCAATATCATGCTTCTTAACCCCACCTAATAATAAAACAAAACAAAAAACCCCAATCAAGTAAAACTTAACATATTTTTACCTTGAAAATTCAAGGAAGTAATTTCTTCCGATTGTGTGGAAATGATGGAAAACACGTACATACATACGTAGACACTCATACTTGCTTTAACCCAAAACATGTAAAATATATAGGAAAAAAAAAATTAAACAACCAACAAATTCATACAGGTATTGCAGAATACGAGAATTCATACATTTATGATTTTTTTTTATTTTTTTAAGGAAAATAGTTTGGCAAATTTAAGTCTGCTGTAAACTTACACCAGACTTGCATACATGTGTACAAATTTATTTGTAGTATTTTTACACATTAAAATCTGTCTGTTTATATACAAAGTAATTTAATCATGATAGTATTTACATCCATATCTACGTATAAGTTTATTGAAGACAAAATTCAAATAGTAGCATGGCTGGATTTATATTTTCTTTGACCAAACATAACAATTAGCTGGGAGTTTCACAAAATAAAATTATCAACTGTTTGTCTTTTTATTAATTTTCAAATTTTTTACTTTATTACTCAAAAATATGTAAAAGAGTTTTTCACAGATTAAAGACTTGTTTTGAATATTTTTGAAGACATATAATTTGAAAAAACTGGATCTTATGATTGCAATGAAAAGAGTGAGTGAATGGAACAGCATCATTGTAAAATTTATTTTAAACGTTTTTTAATTGAAATGAAAGGAAATTGTGATAAATTAATAACATTTTGTTAACGATTATGAAGAAATTTTTTTTTTTTTGTATGGTTAATTATATTTCCAACTATTATAGGCTATTAGTGAGTCAGTTTTAAAATTTACTATTTTATAAGAGACCAATTTAATATACAATTGATTTACTAAAATATTTTATAATTATGTTTTTTAAGCTTTAGGTCTTTTATAAAAATTCGAAATTTATTTTCATTTTTATATTCAATTTAAAATTATTAAAAAGGTCAAAAATTATAATAATTATTTTATAATTTTCAGACCATTGAGTTCAAAAAATTTTCTAAACAAATGACAGCATATTTTTTTACTAGGCAACCTAGGCTTACCCGGTATTACTAATTGCAGAAAATTTTGTTTTAATTTAATATCAAGATGACCTAGAGTGTTTCAACAACATTTCAATAACAATTACACGCAATGTATAATTGGTTGTTTTCAATTACAAATTATAAGTATTTGCAATTAGAATTGTAACTGAAATAAAGGATCACACTAATCTTTTGGAGTTAACAACATTAGTCAATCGAGGATTTGTTCAACGTAAACAAACGGATGCTATTTACACCGACTTTAGTAAAGCGTTCGATAAAGTCAATCATAAACTTTTAATAAAAAAACTTGATCTTATGGGATTTACGGACAATTGTCTTATGTGGATTAATTCATACCTGTCAAACAGAACTCAAAACGTTCGTTTTAAAACGCATACTTCCAAAGGAATTTCGGTTACATCCGGCGTGCCGCAAGGGAGCCATCTGGGTCCTTTGTCATTTTCCCTGTTTATTAATGATCTACCGAAAATCATTAAACACTCAAACGTTCTATTGTATGCAGACGACGTAAAGATTTTTCGCACATACGATCGTCACGCTGATTATATTCTTCTGCAAAAAGACTTAGATGCATTTAGTTCCTGGTGTAATATTAACCTTATGGAGTTGAACCTTAAAAAGTGCAAACACATGTGTTTCTTCCGAAGATGTCATACAAACGTGCAATATATTTTAAATGGTCATGCCCTAGACAAAGTGAATGTAATTTCTGATCTTGGTATTTTACTGGATGCTAAATTAAATTTTATAGAGCATATTTCGTCAACCACTAACAAATCACGAGCTATTCTTGGATTTATAAAACGCTGGGCGAAGGAGTTTAGTGATCCGTATATCACAAAACATCTTTACACCTCTCTGGTCAGGCCTATTCTGGAATATGGCTCAATAATTTGGGATCCAATGTATAAAGTTCATTGTGATAGCATTGAATCGGTACAAAAACAGTTCTTGTTATTTTGCCTTCGAGGGTTACAATGGGATCCCTTAATTCTACCATCGTACTCTAGCAGACTAGCTCTAATAAAGCTGCCAAGCCTAAAAAGCCGCAGAATAATGTTAAATATCACCTTTGTTTTAAATTTAATAAAAGGAAATGTGTGTTCGGTTTTTTTGATAAATAATATTTCTTTCAATGTTCCATGTCGTCCAACTCGCCATTTTTATCCACTGGCTGTTAAAGTATTCAGAGAAAATTACGCTAACTCTGATCCGTTTTTAAGAATTTGTACTGAATTTAATAAATTTTATAAATATATTGATTTTTCTTTAAATGTTAATGTTATTAAATGTTATCTTATTTCGTATTTAAATAATTAAAGTTATGTATTTATGCACTTTATGTTACAGTTTTTAATGTCGGTAAGGATCTTGAATACATATACTCAAATAAATAAATAAAAATAAAAATAAAAATAGGTAGATGCAATTATAATTGAAAAATTCAAATTATAATTTCAAAATTACTTGCAATTTATAATTATTAATTACAAATTACATTTAATGTTCAATTACAAATTACAAGTAATTATAAATGTAATTGGTAACACAGTGCAACGGTTAAAAAAATACAAGGTAGTAACAGTAACAGTATAGGTTCGATTCTACTATCAAGTGGTAGTAAAAACCTATACTCAGTTTGGCGAAACTAGTGTGACCAATTTTTATTTATGGGCCTTGAAAGTATCGGAAAATCGTCAGTTTTTGTTCAATATCTCATTCCAATTCGGTGATAGCGCTTAACTTTGTTCGGCAATAATGTAGTCGAGGATTCGTTTAATAAATTCTATTTATATTTTATGCAAAAATATTTTTTTTAACAGCGACTCTTAAATGTTCACTACCACCATAAAGGGAAAATTGTAGTCACTGTAAAACTGAACAACTTTTAGTCCAAAAATAAGATCCTACAAATCTGTATATTTAAATTAGCGAAATATCGAGAATAAAAATAATGAACGACCTAAAGCTTGAATAAAAATAATTAAATATAATAATTTTTATAGAATTTTTTTATTATCTATAATTGATAATATTTTATTGGGGTGATATTAAAAATTAACTAAATTTTAATTATTTTTAACCTTTTGCCCCTATTACGATTTACAACTCAACTCAGTTGAGTTGTCTAAAATACAACTTGAAAAAGAACTGCTACTGATGAGTTGTAATTTGAAACAACTGCTACTGTCGAGTTGTAATTTTTTTAAACTTTTGTTAACTGAACTAACACAGGGTCGTAAACGGTGAAACTACAACAGAGTTGTAACACAATTTAAATTCAACTTAACATTTTTTGACAAGTTGAGTTGTAATTGATAATACCAAATTTTAAAATTTCAACTGAAGTAGAGTTGAGTTGTAAACCGTAATAGGGGCCTTTATTTATGATTAATTAATCCCATTATTAGTGATTAAAAAAAGAAGTTACTTTAGGGATAACAGCATAATTTTTTTGGAGATAAAAAAGACGGCGACCTCAATGTTGGATTAAGAAATAATTTTAGCTGTAGTAGCTTAAATTTGTCTGAACGTGTCTAGGCACCTTAAAATTGATTTATCAGCATGCCGCACCGTGTCACACAGCTTGCGTCCTAAATTCGGCCGCATCGAAGTTTTGATTTGAACCCTTAGATTTTTTCTTATGATTTGCCGTTAAAGACCATTTGTAAGATATAACCTGAAACCATCAAAACAGTCTTCGGAAATTAAACTTACACGATAAGCTACTGCGAAGCTGCAGCTTCGTCTGATGGATTTTAGTTCTTTTTCTATTTGGCGTTTCCACCAGTTTGCAGGGCGACCTATACTTCTGCTTCCCTACCAAGTGCCTGTCTAGAAATATAAGTTTCTCTTTACGGAGAGTGTGACTTCCATTTATGCCTGTGCATTTTATTGCGAAAAAGGAATTTGTTCGGTTAACTCAAAATGCCTTTTGTTAGATTTTGTTAGATCTTATATTTGGCCAAAAAAAGTTTTGTATTTATTTATCGCAGACAATTGCTTATGAATAGTTGTAAAGCTGTGTTATCTACATCAGCAAAAATCTAGGTATCTAGGCATAAAATAGGACGGATTTAACGTTTGAATTTAATGTTTTTAATTTTGTCTTTTGTGACAGTACTGTTGATCTTCAAACTTCATTTGATTTAGATTTGCTTTACTTTTTTACACGCTCAATTATGTCCGCTCCTGATCCTTCCTGTTCATCGATGATACTACTGCCATCGTCAACTTGTACTCTATTTGCAAAAGACGGAGTGTGTAGATGCGATGACCCTTAGTTTTTAATATATGGAAAAGAAATAAAGTCTACTTGAAGTGCACTTTAATAAAAAAATTTTCATATAAAATTTGTTTTAAAGTAGACTTGAAGTAGACTTTATTTCTTTTGCATAAGGGCATATGCGTTAAGCCTAACTAATAAGCCAAACTAATAAATTAAAGTGAACTATCAAATTTAAGCCCATTATTATACTTGCCAATAGTTAAAGTTAGGATTTTGTCGGAGCGATAAATAGTATTTCGTTTTAATAAGAGAGTGTAAGGCTCGTTACTATAGCTTGCCTTTAAAGTACGTAATAGCTAAAGGCTATTCTTAGTTTACTTATAATAACGAAAGCCTTATAGCTTTGACAAAATCCTAACTTTAGCTATTGGCAAGTTATAATAAGGGGCCTTATTCTTGTAAATGTGTTGTAAATTTCGATTTTAAGTAAATTTGAGTTTTTATTTAAATTTGGATTTTGTTTTTGTTTAAAAATATCGCTGAAGTGTTGTGAAATTATAAATTTTTTATTTACATATTTCGATTAATTTTTGCAAATGTTTTTATTTTTCACGAATTTAATTTTTTTTTGTAATTTTAAATTTTTTTGATAATTTTTGATATACTAATGAACTTTCTAGTCCCTCAGATACATATGTTCTGTAATTCCACATCCACTCGAAAGTAAATATTTTCATTTGTGTTCTATGTTTCACATTCACATAATTTTCGACATAAAACGTGTGGCTGTGAATGTAAGAACACAAAAAATTTATGTGGACTTCTAAGAGTATGAAAGAAATTATCAAAAATAATATTTCTTTATTTGCCTTTAGTAATAATTTAAATTATAACCAAAAGAAATAAACTCTAGCATCTCTACAAAAAGAATACCATTTTTACAATTTTATTAATTCAATAAGTGCTAGAATCACGTGAGAACTGGTTATGTGAAAAAAGAGGAACACAAAGCATATTCTATGCAATAAAATATTAATTTAATTTACCGCCTTAAGCCACCAATTGTAAAAAAATATTATATTAACTGCTGATATTTACTTGTTGTAAATTTATTTGTAAAATAAAATGGAATATTAATTGTCAACTACTGTTCATGTTCGTAAGTGTCAATTAAAAAGAAAATATACTTCCTAAACTTTCGTTTTTAATAGTTTTCAACCACAAAAATCGTTTAATAAATATATCACTTTTCCGTCAGTCTCATCTTTCCTACATACAGTATGTAAACCAATACATAGAAAATTTAACCCAGCAAGTATTTTATTATTAGTTTTATTATTTTCAACATTAACTTTATTTAGAATCAGATATAAATTTTAATTTTTTTTAAGTTCTTTTTTTTTATTGCTTTATATAACAGGAAAAATTAAATATTTTGATTCTACCCACTGTTCTGCGGTAATAATATTTTTATCCGAATTTTGCCTATATTTTTTAACACCACCATAATGAACAATTACCTAAACTCATTACTATTTATACTAAAGCAGGTAATACTAACTCTCCAATACCATTTTAAACGCGGCTTGAAAATGATGTCTTTACATCGAAAGCGTTCGTCAAACGTACCAAAACAACAGCCAGTGACGACGGTCTTCACCGAAAGGTATAACAACAGTATTTTATTTAGTGGCGGAACAAATCTAATCAATTTAATAATTATTTAGTTCGTTTGGTAGAAGACACAAGGTTTTTGTAGGAAATATTGTAACGAAACCGGGTTTTTAATGAAAGTAAAATATGGCTAGAAGTTTCGTTTCAAAATCAAAATTTATTGTGAGATAAAAGTCAGTATAGATTAAAAACAAGTAAGAGTGCTATATTCGGCCATACCGAATCTTATATACCCTTCACCATAGCAATGCTAGATATTGTGTTACCCTTTTGTTTCTTTGAAAATTTTTTTTAAATTTTTTTGAGAATTTTTTTTAACTTTTTGGTAAAAATTGTTTTGAAAAATTGTTTTTGTAAAAATTTTTTGCTAAAAATATTTTTAAATTTTTTTTTTAAATTTTTAAGAAAATTTTTGTAAATATTTTTGGAAAATTTTTTGTAAAATTTTTTTGGGCGATGTAAAGTCAGTATGGATTAAAAACAAGTAACAGTGCTATATTCGGGCATGCCCCGAATCTTATATACCCTTCACCATAGCAATGCTAGATATTGTGTTACCCTTTTATGTTTCTGAAAATTTTTTATAATTTTTTTTTTTTTTAATTTTTTGAAAATTTTTTTTTAAAAAATTTTTGGTAAAAATTGTTTTGAAACGTTTTTGTAAAAACCTTTTCTTAAACAAATTTTTTAATTTTTATTGGAAGTTATTTGTAAATATTTTTTGTAAATATTAGGTAAAATTTTTTTTATTTTTATTTTTATATTCGATATTTCGCTACACCATTGGGTAGCGTAAAAACTTAATTATAAAATTATTAAAAAGGTCAAAAATTATAATAATTTTTTGGAAAATTTTTGTAAAAATCCTGCATTCTATATTGCTTTAGAATGGTCAGACAAAGCAAAAAAATCCTTTAAAAAATTGCCCCATATTGCCCCCTCCCCCTAATGGGTCTATTGACTGCTGCCGGTTACCAGTGGTCACCCTGTAGGTCTATTAGCTACCTCTATATGTATTGCTTTCTATAAAGAACTTTAATACAAATTAAAACAGAAAAACCTTACCAATCTAAAAATAAACACAAAATCGGTCCTCGCAGAGGGTTAATTTGTATTTGCGAAAGCTGAATCCCTGTGGAAGTAATTGATATTAATCCTCTATGACAGTTTGAATATAAATTACTTCCGTCGTCTTATGTGCTAGGTCACAGACCATATTCATAATGCTCTCACAAACTTTTTTGCAAAATTGTATTTTTGAGTCAATTTGAAAAAAAGGCTAAAAATAACCCACGATCTAAAAAACTTAAAGACTTAAAATTAAAAGCAAGCTTGAAAAACGCTCACTTTCCAATATTGTTTCTAATGCCAACCTGCCAATATTGTTTCCAACCGCTGTTATTGTTGCATTATTTCCGAGCAACAAAGAAAATTAAATTTGAAAGTTTAGCGAAAAAAACTTTGTTTGGATCACTTTATATTAAAAAAAAAAATTAAATATTTTATAAAAAAACTAGCTCTTTTCCGCCAACAAATAAATTGCATTTGTATTATAAAACGTTATGGGTAAATAGCATAATATTAAATAATTAATATTTAAATTCCCAAAAAATTTTATAAATAAGAAAATCATTTGTTAAATTTTTTTTTTAATAAAGTCGATATTTTTAAATATAGAAGGCTAAAGATTTGTAAAGACGTGTGCTTTAATTTTTTTTAGTTGTTAGGCTCTTTTGCTTTTCAGGTGTTTTGTCTTTAAATTATTAATTAAAAATTAAATTATTAATTAACGACAAAACACCTGAAATTAATTTTTTTCAATTTTTATAAATATTTCAAAAACTAAATGATAGATTTACCTAAAGATTTTCAATAAAATTGCGCTACTATTTTTCCTTACTCTTCTTAGGAGCATTTAAAGCAGTTATTTTCGCGTCTCTCCATATATGATTAATTTTGCCATGAGTTAGTTTCGTTAATTGGTTGTTGTTCCACCTAAGTAGATGATAGGTCTGCTCTAGCAGGTCCTAGGATATAGGGCTGTCATCTGTCATTGCCTAGAAACAATGCCCTCTGTGCAATTGGTGTAGAGGTGAGAACCTTTGCTAATCTTTTATTCCTACTTTTTCTTTCTTCCCAGGGGATGGCGGCCTTCTGACCTTTTGTCATAATGTTATCCTCTTTTTTCCCGGGGGAGCTCATGGGGGTTCTTGGACGGATTGCGTTGCTTAATATTTTTCAAAAATATTTTTCTCTTGAATATTTAAAAATTTATTAGTCGAACTAATTTATTTTTGTTTGGTTTAATAGATAGATGAAGTTTACAACTTATCACTACCCAAAGTTGATAGGTGCGAAGAACGTTGAAGACGGACGTATCTATCTAGAAAATGCATTACATTCTGCTAGTGTCTAAAACATTAATCTTTAACATTAATCACCTAATTTGAAATTTAAAATTATTCTTTTTAAAGCCTAGTACTCTGTTCGTATGTGTGAAAAATGTTGAGCAACATTTATTATTTCACCACGGAAAATTTGCTATTTAAAATGTGGTGTCTATCTCACGATTTGGAAGACTTTTACGCGTTTATTGCTTTAAATTATTTTACATATTTTTCCACAAAAAAAAAATTTAGGAAAAATTCCACAAATAATGCCTATTTGCTTTATTTCACAGTTTTGATAAAATGTTTCCAGCAACATTTCAATGTTTTTCTACAGTAAAAACAGAGTACTACTTCTGCAACATTTTTTCATGACTTTTTCATACAAATTTGTTATCTATGTATTTTGACAGCATTCCGCACGAAAAACTGAACAGAGTACCAGGCTTTACAGAGAATAAAAGAAATCTTCAAA
The DNA here is from genome assembly GCA_949628195.1 of Phasia obesa. Classification (NCBI taxonomy): domain Eukaryota; kingdom Metazoa; phylum Arthropoda; class Insecta; order Diptera; family Tachinidae; genus Phasia; species Phasia obesa. The sequence goes on from OX451215.1 coordinate 193,644,826, forward strand.
TTTCATCTGCATGATAAATATTTTTCTTTAAAAATACGTTATGGCAAACCGAGTTTTACTATAAATTCTAACTTTATTCAAAACTTAAAAACATATTAAAAATTTAAAAAAATCCATCTAATATTACTGAAATGTTTTCTGGGATATGGTTATTCATGGAGATGATGCGTTTGAACGAATATCTGAATGACAGACTGTTATTACTGGGTATATGCACGTGTGTTTGTATCAAGTTATATCTTCAAATGTGTCATTATTAAAACCAGATGAAAATGTCAACAAACCATATGAAAACAAAACAAAACTCTAGACACAACAACAAAATTTGTAATAACTTGAAACACACAGTAAAGATTATAAATGAAAATAAATGTATTTTCTTTTGAGTACACATTAATTGAAATTAAATATGTTAGAAAAAATTAAATCATATTCATTCAATTTATTAAATTATGCTCATAATATGCAAATAAGAAACATAAAAGATGTGTGTAATATAAACCTCGACAAGTTATTAAATAAAACAATTATTGCAAAATTTCATTCATTATTAAAAAAACAAAAAAAAAAAAAAAAACAACAACTGAGGAAGACACCACTGGAAATAGGAAAGACAAATAATAATAAAAAAAAACCCACAAGAAGTGTTTATCACATACGAGTACGTGCTACCACATGTTTTAGCATTTCATTGACTCTAAATTTATTATTAAACGGGGAAATTGTTTGTTTGTAAATTAAAATTTGTTGGATGAACTTTTCGATTTGATGTGATTTTTTTTTAATTTAAATTAAAAAAAAGAAAATAAATATTGATTATTGGTTTTATTCAACGGATGAGTAACATTAATTAATGGGAAAATTAATGTTTAACATTATTTTAAGTGTGAGTAGATGTGCCGCACTTGCTTTTGTTTCAACATCCTTCACTAAATAAGGAAGGAGCATAATCAATGTCCATCAGTAAAACTTAACACGAACAGTGTTGCATTAGAAGTTGCTGTACTGGAAACACAAGAGAGCAGTCCAATATTTAAGAACAGTTAACAGAAGGAGTGTTGCATTTAAAACTTCTGAGATTATGAGCGATCATAGTACTAGATGCTTGCTCAAAATACAACTGTAGATAGTATTAAAGTTCTTGCGCAAAATTAGACAGTTGTCTATTATTAACTAACCGTTAGTGAGATTAGAATTGCATTGGAAGTTACTGCAGTCTCGTTAAAAATTACTGTGCTGGAAATGCAAAATGTCATGGAATTATAAAACTACCCTCGTAATGTATGCTAGATAAATAAAATTCGATAGCCACACAGGCCAGTAATAGTTATATAACATTTTATTATGTCCATATGGGTCCCTTTTTATATTCTTGTTTCCTTTTTTACGCCTTTTACGTTTATGATTTTCGATATTTCGATTTTCATGTTTTTTGTTGATTTTGTTTAATTCTACTAAAGTAAAATGAATATTTTTTTATAGATTAGGTAATTATTAAAAAAAAAAAATGGGTTAATATTATTTTAGACAGTAGCAAAATGTAATACATTTTATGGATAGCCGTTTTTAGCATTCCTTTGTATAAATCTAGTTTGAATAGTTTAAAGTTGTAAACATCATTAATTTAACCAACCAAAGGAGGAATACGGAAAATATTGTATTCAAACATCAATCGTCAGTTGGTGAGAACAAATTCTACCGCTACCTAAAGCTTTCCTCTTGAGTGATATTTTTCTTTATTTCTTACCACCTTATATTTGTTGTTATTTCAGTCAACCTTCAGTTAGCAATGAGAGAAATATTCGCGAAAGTAAGTTTTTACGACACAGTAATATAGAAATTTTAATCTTTTCTCTGATACAAATTACTTGTATAAAAAGTATACATATAAGCTTGAGGAGATCTATAAACCTTCCCTATTCAGTGTTCAGTTCAGTTTTTGATGCAAATGGTCTTCCAAAAGTGCATAATATCATCCAACAACAAAATGCCTATTGTTTTTGTTAAATTTAAATGATATAACGCAGTTGCACTTTCGCAACGCCATTTGCATCAAACATTGAATACCGCTATTATGTTTGAATCTAAAAAAGCGCAATAATGTGTACAAACACAGAATGTATATAAACATATTTTGCATTTTTATATAGAAAATTACAAAAAAATTCATTACTAGTCAAAGTTGGTGGATCTCTTGTTCAATTAATTGGTACCAGAGAAAACTGAATGACTTTGTTAAAAATTGTTATGCGCTGCAGTTTTCAAAATGTTATTTACCGATAATGCTGGAAAATTCATGGTAAAGGAATTTTTGGACAAGTATAATATGGAATATATGTAATTTTGTGATATTCTTACAAAGTTTTAAAAGGGCATAGGTAAGCGAGCAAGAAATAATAAAATTTTTTAATATTTTATACCTTAACACTTAAATTCCTAAAACTGGAAAGATATGGTTAACTACGGTACTGTCAAATTATTTTTAGATTATTTAGCCAAGAGATGAGGCTTTAAAATTTACTTTTTTCATTCGGTGCTTTAAACTCCGAGGAATTTTAAAATAATTGATCAATTTTGTTTCAAAATTTCCTATGTTTGGATAGTGCTGGAAGGAGAATCGTTACAACTTATTACCTAATTTTTAATTTAATTTAATTTTAAGACCTTTAATTCCCATCTGCTATAGGTTATCTTTAAAATAGCTAAAAAATTTACTTCTACCGAAGTAAGTTTAACTTATATAAGCAAAAAAGCCATACCACCTCTTTGGGGAAAATCTTGAAAAGATTTTACATTTTCCCAATTCTGAGGCTTTTATCTTTTTATCGAAACGCGCTATCACATCAAAAATTAAGGGTAATTTCTTCTAAATTTGATCAAAAAAATGCAGCCAGAATCCTTAAATAATAATCCGATCATAAATAAGTCCACCAGGTCAAAAATACTAAGCTAACGTCGGCTATATATTATTATAAGCGAATTTTCTCCCAAACTAAAATATATAACCCAGACATGTAAGCGCATTTGTTGATATTTTTAAGAACTATCTAAATTTAAAAATCCTTACATTTGAGTTATAAACAAACTTTTTACAACATTTCAAAAAAAACCGTGTGCCTGAGGTACCCAACTTTGATGACTTACCCATCCGAAACTCCACTCAGAAATACCTCTGTAAAATTTCATTAATATATCCGCAGTGGTTCATGAGCTACCGAATTATTTCCGAAATAAAACGTTTTTATAACACAAGTAAGTTAAGTAAGTTAGGACTGTGATGACTTTTTTCTTTTATTGAAGGAGCGAAAGTATTAATAAATGACAAATCGATTTTTGTGTTAAAATAAACGATGGTTTTTTGATGGAGCAATCCTTACATGTGTAGCGTCTATACAACCTACGAGACCATATATTCCGTATTTTTGTGTAAAACCATTTCGAAATCTATTTTCTTTCATCGAGAGATGACGACATAACCCATTGAGGACACAAAGCCAAAGATCGTTAATACTTCTTTTAGTACTTAACTGATTGTGGATTGCATCAAAATACACTGAACCAAAAATTTACCTAAATACTGTAAAATTGGGTGTAGAATTATAGAAAAGGTTATTATAATGGGTGATTTTTTTGAGGTTAGGATTTTCATGCATTAGTATTTGACAGATCACGTGAGATTTCAGACATGGTGCCAAAGAGAAAGATGCTCAGTATGCTTTGACATTTCATCATGAATAGACTTACTAACGAGCAACGCTTGCAAATCATTGAATTTTATTACCAAAATCAGCGTTCGGTTCGAAATGTGTTTTATCGACAAATTTTGTTCAGCGATGAGGCTCATTTCTGGTTGAATGGCTACGTAAATAAGCAAAATTGCCGCATTTGGAGTGAAGAGCAACCAGAAGCCGTTCAAGAACTGCCCATGCATCCCGAAAAATGCACTGTTTGGTGTGGTTTGTACGCTGGTGGAATCATTGGACCGTATTTTTTCAAAGATGCTGTTGGACGCAACGTTACGGTGAATGGCGATCGCTATCGTTCGATGCTAACAAACTTTTTGTTGCCAAAAATGGAACAACTGAACTTGGTTGACATGTGGTTTCAACAAGATGGCGCTACATGCCACACAGCTCGCGATTCTATGGCCATTTTGAGGGAAAACTTCGGAGAACAATTCATCTCAAGAAATGGACCGGTAAGTTGGCCACCAAGATCATGCGATTTGACGCCTTTAGACTATTTTTTGTGGGGCTACGTCAAGTCTAAAGTCTACAGAAATAAGCCAGCAACTATTCCAGCTTTGGAAGACAACATTTCCGAAGAAATTCGGGCTATTCCGGCCGAAATGCTCGAAAAAATTGCCCAAAATTGGACTTTCCGAATGGACCACCTAAGACGCAGCCGCGGTCAACATTTAAATGAAATTATCTTCAAAAAGTAAATGTCATGGACCAATCTAACGTTTCAAATAAAGAACCGATGAGATTTTACAAATTTTATGCGTTTTTTAAAAAAAAAAATTCTCAAGCTCTTAAAAAATCACTCGTTACAACTAACAAACTTTTTATTGAAATGCGTTTTTAACAAAAAAAATTCTGTTAATTTAAATAAAATTATTTTATATGAATAAATTATCGTTAAGGATCAACTAATTTTTCGTTAATATTACCTACGAAATTTGGTTCCGTGGTCCATTATTTGGTTTGGTGCAACTTCCATATTTCCTGCTTACTCCCTTTTGATAGCTGCCTGCCACCAAAAAATCTCAAAGTACCAGCCACTTTCACTACAGAAGGTGCCACACAAATTTCACCGCTAGGAAGCAAGTTTTCTCCAATATGTTCAATAGGTATCAGAGCCAATTTTATTCAACTCGTAATATCTGAAATCTGCAAATAAAGATTTGATTTAAAGACAAAGGTACTTAGATCCAGAGTACCGAAATGTTTACTTACTGTATCTTCTAATACATGTGTGAGAGACTACAAAATATTTTGTGTTTTTTTTATTTCATTTATGAATACGATGATTTATTTTTCTCTTTCTGTTCAAAAGTGAATAAATGAGAAAATATTTTGTTGATCACGCAAGTGTTCATATTTGAGTATTTACAATTTTGATAATTTTACATAAATGAAAAGATCGTAGAAAAAAATGCGCTAAGCATTCATTCGCATACATAAATGTACGCACATATTTTGTAATGTTCAACTGCCGACGTATGCAGTAACAAAATGTTTTCTTTATTTCTTTTTTATTTCTTTCTTCCGCATATGCGATCGTAGTCAGAAAATTCTTTTGTGTTGATTTATGAGAAATTTTATAAATGTTCAACGTTCATATATAAACATGTAGATTTATGAAAAGAAGCTAATTTATCACTCTTCATGTATGTATATTACAAAAAAAAAAACAAACATGTACACGCATTCATGTATGAACATAGGCAGATAATTTTTTGTTGTCCGTTTATGAGCGTGAAAAATAAATATAAAATTTTAGATTTCTCATTTATGAGAAAAATCATGAATGTTGATTTTTAAACGTTCATAAATGAAACATTCTGAAAAAATACGATGTAAAAATGAGAAAAATCTAACTTTATTAAATAGTAATAATTTATTTTCTGCTGTTTAATAAACCTTTCATAAATCAGATATATTTTTTATGAATAAGACCTTATTTTGAGTTTGCCATTGGGTTAAACTAACTTGCTTTGGGTTAGTTTATTTTGCAATTGGGTTTATTTTGTTTGCATATGAGATAATCTGATTTCCGTTTTGGTTCAATAAAAGCGCGTCTGCTATATATTTTAAAGAATTACTTAACTACGAGTATAATACTAATTTTTGGTCACAAGTATGTTTAAATAATTCATCACGATTTAAATTAGGGTCAATCAAATTTCACTTAAAATTTAAATAAAACTGATTAATATTACTTTGATTAATCAGTTGAAAGTAATTCGGCTAGTAGTCGTAAATTATTTTGTATATTTATGATTTGACTACAACCTTCTAAAAATAAACTTCAAGTTCATCTGTTTTCTGCTTTTTTTTTGTTTCGTACAAGTTTTACATGCGAAATGAGGTGTTATTCATGGCATGTGTGGAAATTTCTGACGTTTAGTTTAACTTAATTGCACATTTTATAAATATTTCTGGATTGTTGTTGGCTGTGTCACAAAAAAACAAAACACAAAAACAGTTAACAAATGAATACTAATGCGTATTTGTTTTTAATAAAATTAAATGTATGATTCATATAAATTATTAGAATTTTAATTAATTTTTAAAAAAAGTCTGCTTAAATAAACGTTTTGAATAACTTTTTGGATTGGTAAATTTTAATGGATACCAAATTAATTTGCTCATCTTATATTCAAATAACTGTGAATAAGACAAGATGTGTACTTGCGATGATTAAGAGGTGGACTAAAGGGTTCAATCAATCGTACATAGCCAACAGCTATACATATATACATACATTACTTGTGAGACTAATTTCAGAATATGGCCCAATACGCACAATATAATATGCACAGTAACGCTATAGAATATTTTTAATTTTCAGCTTGCAAGGTTTGACATGGCAGGCTGGACTTAATATGCCATCTAATCTGCTTAACTGCTGTCAAAATTTACGTGATATCAGCCACTATTCTTACAGTACTTCCGCTAATACTATTTACATACTGATCCAATTAGGAGAATTTGTAAAGATTTTAATAGTTGATACCATATTAATATATTAATTATTCGTTGAATGTTGTAAAGCGAAATAATATTGTTTATTTCAATAAATAATATTAGTTCTAATTATAAAAAAAACACACATAAATTATATTACTTTAAAAACCATTGTTATAGTCTGTAAGGTTAACATTAATGAAATGTATGAGCACAAAAAACGAAGCTCATAAAACGCTCATTATAATATTTCATTGAATTCATGACTGTTCATTGCACACGAGTAACGAAGAGTGGACAATAATAAACAGCGAAGACCAGGAATCTAAATGGGATGAGCTTGCAGAGATTCCACTAGCAAATTTGAGTAAGTACGAGTAAATGTTGAACATAATAACAATGAACTTGGACGAGTTCAAGCAGTTTTATGCTTTGAGTGAAACACGAACACTTTTCGAGTGTAAAAACAAAAACACAGAATTTCTTAAAAATATTATTTAGGGCAATTTTAAGGTCTTCAAGAAATACAAAAGAATAAAAACCAATAGTGCAAGCAAAACGAACTAAGCCTTATCCAAAGTTCTACACAACTACTAAACAAAATATACTGAGTATTTCGAACATGAGACGAATATAGACAACGCTCACTAGTATAGAAAGTTCGTTGGGCTCGGTAAGCTCATTGCGATTATGATACGAACAAAGGTTTGCTCACTTATATTATGGTAGGAGCAGGTATGTGTTCAGTAAGCTAGTTTGTGTTTGGGTATGCCCACTTGCTCATGAGCTTATAGGCACACCCATAAGATGAGCTTGCTCATGCAACTGTTTAGTTTACATCTATAGACTAAATAAATCAAAAAGGTAATTGGTTAGGGATTTGTACTTATTTTAAACAAACTATTGCATTGGGTTTGGTTAGGGTGGCAGCTAAATTTGTATACTCAACTTACTTGGGTCTAAGAACTACGACCTTTTTTCCTAATCTGCAAGAATAAAAATGATTTAAAATTAAATTTAAGCGAACAAAGAAATTAAAGATGAAAACTACAGTAGTAGAATAAGTACCCAAACAGGATATTCAAGTTAAAGTCGTTTTTAAGCCACGCCAGAAGGAGGTATGTAGGAAAACCAATTACTACTCCTAACAAGTTTAAGTCAAATGTTGTAAAATTGATACATACAAGCATATAGACTCCTGAGATATTGGTATTGTAGCAGCAGCTGTCGCAAAATGAAATAGAAAGAGTGTTGCCAGATGGTTGGCCGAGCTGTATGCTGGCGTTTAGCATCGGCTAGGACTCTTCGTCTTGGGCTGGTTCTTGCCAACGTATCCGGGTATTTTGTAGCTACAAAAAAAAATCATGTCAGCTGAGCTAAAGAAAAAGAATTTCACCTTCCCGCGGTTTTAGTTTAAGCCACAGCTACCACTTTACTCCCCGAAGGATCTAATCAGTAATCTGCCACAGGGCCAGTAGGGATGTTCTCGTTAAACTACTGGATCGTTTGAAAACTGGTTAGACCTCGAAGATTTTTATTTTGCAGTTGTTTCAAACCCTAACAAGCCTGGGGGCCTGGTGTCGCCATATACCCCGGTAGCATTGGCATCAAGGCATTGGCGTGTTAGAAAGCTGAGAGAGCACATAGTGGATGAGTTATTAATAATTGCTGTCACTAAGTAGAATTTATTAAGACGCCTAACACACTGTGTAATTTTTTTAGTCATGGCAAAATAACCATATACGGACACCACTACGTCATTAAAGACCAAAAAAAAGACCCCTGTCTCCCAGTTTTGCTTAAAGTTCTCCAGGTTTTTTTTATGGGAACTCAAAGATTTGGGGCCTCGATGTCATTTTTGCAAAAAAATAATCATTTACTCAAGCTCATATTTTGCAAACCGTTTGAAATTTTGATATACTCTCTGACGCAAAGTTGTAGCTCTTGTCATAAAGAACAAAAATTGTGAATATATAAAATCAAAAAAACTTCATCTTCAAGGTCAAAATCGCAAAAAACTTTAAAAAATTCAATTTTTTTTACCTTTTTTCCCCTGTTCAGGTCCATAGGTAGCAAACCGTTCAAAATTCAAGGAAACAATCAACTACAAAAATGAACCTAAGATCTCAATAAACATCTTTCTAGAACATATGAACTTAGGAATGATTCTTAATACCGTTTAGGTAGCGCTTAGGTAGCCGCAAAAGTAAAAAATTTCCCGAAAGTTTTTTAGCTACCTAAGTGTTACCTAAACGGTGTTAAGAATCATGAGCTCTCTCAGCTTTCTTACACAGCATTGGCGTAAAAAGGCCATTAAGGGGATGCAATGCAGACTTGTTGTTGCCCTCTCCAGAATTTTTAAAAAATTGTACTATATATTTATATTCATAATATTAATTTGCAATAAAAGTGGTTCTCCCCGCGTAGAAATATGTCCTCCAACACCAATGGTTAGAAGACTTTTGAGATATCGTTGGTCCCGGAATCGAAGACGCTAATGTTGCAGTGCTAGATAGAGTCAGCTTCTGCAGTAGTTGTTATATGGATGAACCATTCTACTAACATGACCTTTGAGCTGGCAGTCCGCAGTGATTGTAGCCACCTAATTGCATTCTAGGCATCTTAAGAAAAATAAATCTGCAACTTGAAGCTAGATGTTTCGGGGTCGTTTGGCCGATATAATTTTTTTTACATAATGTCAACAATTTTACAATTTTAAATAAACTTTTAGTGAAAACAATTATTTTTTTTTTTCTCATTTCTAACAAAATTGTCGCCAATTCATATTACGTCAAGACATTACTTTTGAGCCGCCTGTTATTATGATAATATTATTTTTTTGATTATAACCACGTGCCCTTTACCAAAACGATGATAATAAATTCACTGGAACTGAGTATAGAAAAAGATTAGTTAGTTTAAAATTATTTTTTCAAAAGTGAATTATTTCTTTCATTTAATTCTGCTCTTTATGATTCAAGTAACAGGAAATTCTAAAAAAAAATAAATTATTCCTAAAATATTTTCTCAAGCATTAATTTCTTATAACTATGAAACTTGTTAATTAATTATTTTAAACTTGTCCTATTTATAATGGTATTTTAAATACATAACTCAACCTACCGGTCTACGATACAGCATTATGTTATAAAAGCGTTACGTTAGCATAACAAGTCATAATCGTTGTGAGGATTATCATCTTAAAGAAATAAAATAAATTAACTATTTTTATTTAAATTAAAAAAATATTTTTAAACATTAAGGAAAGTTTTTTTTTATTTAAAAATGATTTATTATTCCTTTAAAATTCTGTATACGTTATTTAAATTTTAACACTTTAACTATATTAGTATTATTTTCAAAAAACTCTACTAATTAATTTTATTTAATTAAAAAAAGAGTTTTGGAATATATTAAATTCGTTATGAAATATTTCCGGCTTCTGTTTTGGGTTCCCACATATTATAGTTACAAAAATGAAATATCATCTAAAACATTATATTCTAATTTTTTACTTCTGTTAAATTTCCACAACCGCTTTAATTTTTTAATATTTTTTTATTGAATATTTAATTTAATTAATAATTTATATTAATAATTTTTTAACAGACTTCAAAAAAAGAAGGAGGTTAACAATTCGTCTGAATGTTGCTTTTTTTGCTTCTTTATTAGAAAGGAAATGCTTACAGATTGGTCCCATTTTAAAAGAAGTTCAGAATTTTAAAAATTAAAGGGTGTCCCCATACAACATACGTGTTTTTTACGTGTATTATGAACCGTAAAGAGCACACTTTTAAAATTTTAAAAAACTGCTTATTACTATAGCTGCCAATAACTGAAATTAATAAAAAAAAAATTAAAGGGTGTCCCAATATGTGACGTCAATTTAAATATATGAACTATTTGAACCATTGTAGACAATCACTTGAAAATTGGACAAAGTGTCCAATATTTATAATCAGAAATTAAATATTTATAATTAGAAGTTAAAGGGTGTCCCAATAGTTGATGTAATTTGATGTATATTGCAAAACTTTTGAACCGTAACAGAGAGACGGTTGAAATTTACAAAGAACCTGTATATCTAAGTCGTTTATAACATCAAGTATATAATTTAAATTTGGAAACTAAAGGGTGTCCCCATAATTGATATAATTTTACCTAACTATCCCTATCTTTTGAACCGTTATAGGCAAACACTTGAAAATTAGACAGAATCTCTACTACTATGACCCGTATAATAACATTTAAATTTAAAATTTTAAAGGGTGTCTCAATAATTGATGTAAATTGATGCATATGGCCAAACTTTTGAACCGTTTTAGACCGACATTTGAAATTTACAAAGAATCTGTCCTTTAAAAGAAGTGTTTAATTTAAAATTTTACATAAAAGGGTGTCCCCTAGGTGATATTGTTTAAGCTATATGGCCATTGGAACCGTTACTTTTTATTGCTGTGTTAGTAATAATAAGTGTAAAAAAATAAAGGGTGTCCCCATATCTGACGTAATTTGTCGTATATGGCTTTATCTGCTTAACTGTTATGGATAGACTTTTGAATGTACAGAAGGTATATTACTATGTCCGTTAGAGCAACAAGTATAAAAGCATTTGATTTGAGTACTATTTCTTACAGATTACTTCCTTTTAAATTTTTAGTTTAGAATTGATGCGCATATATTTGTTTTGTAGTCGGTTTTTTTTGCAAGAATTATTTTTGTTAAAGTTTGTTTAAAATGTTTAAAAAACATGTAAAAAAATATGAAATGTGTTTTTGGTTAAAGAATTCAAATAAATTTTTAAAAATAATAATACAATGCACGACAAAAAAAAATAATACAAAAATGCAAGAAATATGCGAACATCTAGCTAGAGACACCATTTTAAGTTACACGCTCAAAACGCTGCAAAAATACATAAATCTTAAATAAATCTTTTTAGAAAGAAAAAATAAGAGTTAAAAAAATAAAAATAAAGTAAATTTCAAGGTCTCTTAGAGTTGTCAAATATTTGTTTCTCACATACATACATACATACATACATACATACATACATACATACATACATATGTACCATGGAATGATGAGTCGTCTTGGCGTAGACACAAATGAATGAGTTCATATTTTCAGTTTTATTTACAGTAAAGTTAGAAAAAATAGCACTATTTGTATAGAATTTATAAAACAGATTCACAAAAGTAGGGTACAGTGAATTACATAACACCAAACGTACCAAAACAACAGCCAGTGACGACGGTCTTCACCGAAAGATATGACAACAGTAATGTATTTATTGGCGGAACCAATCCAATCAATTTAATTCAGTATATAATTTTAAAAGTACTAGATTTAAATTTTTCAGGTCTTTTATGGCGCTCACTTTGATTTTTTAATCTTATCTGGTTATTGCTTGTTTTTGAAATTTAAGTGACGCTTTGTTACCGTTCAAAAGAAGCATATAAGTATACGTCGCATTCACGTAGCGTAATACTGCATATCCTGTGTAGTGTCTGTTTATAATGTTTACAAGATAAAGCGAAAGTCGTTGAATTCGTGACTTGTTTTATATTTATTAATTTTACTTGTTATTATAATCCATTTCGAGGTTCCCTACTTTTTTTTTAAAGAAGAAAAACACAGAAAATTTAAATTAAATGGAGAATGTTTATTATCATTTGAAAGAACGTTCCTTTGGCATTTATTTTTTGAAGATTATGTCTATAAAATGTTGGCCGTTGCCTAGTCGCAGATGGTCCATACGTTGAGACAAATTTTCGATGACTCGTTCGAGCATTTCGACTACTACACCGGTATGCATTTAAGGGATAAGCAGTTTACACAATGAATTTCACTTGTAGCGACAAGTTAGTGGCACAACGTTTTTAATCGAAAAACTGAAATTGTAATTGTCGATTTTCAAAAAGCTTTAGCAATTCATCTTAATGAGCTTAAAAACAAACGACGAATTTAAATCTTTGCCCTTACCATATTTTGACTAAACTTCATCATTAAACCTCTAATTACAACGTTGAACGAAACTTTAAAACCCTAAAAGCCATGCCCATATGCTAGTTTTCTTTAGATATTATCAGACAGGATTTTTTAGCGCAATGCATTAATGAATTATTTAATTATTATTTATGTGCTATAGTTTAGTACACAAATGTTGAAACATATAAAAACAACACAACATCTGAATATTGCTTAAGGCATTTGTGTAAAAAAAAAGAAAAATAAAACAAAATTCTAAAAGCAATGCGAATAAATTTATGATGAAAAAAGTAAAAGACGTTATTTTTTCAAAAAAAAGTTAAACAAATCGCATAACCTGCAGAATTGACACTAGCCAACGAGAAAATTGAAGTAATGTTTTGTAACAATTTTATTTTCACACTAAGTACATACATATATTTACAATTTATTTATGTTTTTTCAAATTTAATATGCAACATTTGTTAATTGTTAGTCCCCGAATTCGGGTAAAAAAATTCCTTATACAAATAATATCGACTCTCGGTTATTTTTCTCTTACAAAAGTCATTGTTTGGTGTTTAATTATGCTTGGACGCTCACAATGAGCGGTGCTTGTCGAAATGTGTACGGTGTAACTACCGTAACTATACACATGTTATAAGTAAATCAAAAAAAGTTTTTGAATACAAGATTGTTAGCTAATAGGTAGAGATAGAATTTATAACTCCTCGTGGTGATGTCAGAAAGCAGGCTTCTAGTAGTGTGTCTGACTGAAGCATTTAGTCGGAGGAGTAATATTTTGTATGTGTTTGTGTTGAAATGTCGATTCCGAAGTTCTTAATACACCATTTTGCTAGATATACACAGAAAGATAAACCCCATTCTAAATTTAAGTAAATTCTTAAATTAAACTGAAATCGATTAAAGGAAGAATTATCAGGCATGTCACAAATTCCGTTCGGAATTGAAATGGTTCCGTAGCTACCATTCCGATCGGAATGGTTTTAGCTGCTATAGATTCTGTTCAGTTTCATTAAAACGAAAAAAATACAAAACCACTTTTAATGTGTGAATGAATGTAGAAAAGAATCACCCATGTTCCACAGCTATATTTCGTTCGGAAGTGGTTATTTTGCTTCTATCGAAAACGTAAAACAAAAATTTTTTTCGGAATAAAACCACTTTTAATTTGCTATGTGGAATTGATATTTTAAGCAATTTATAGCCATTTAAACTAATCAGAAAATCTTTTTATTAGTAATGGATATTTTTATTACCTTAAAACTCTACGAATAGAATTCGAATTTTTATACGTAGTTTTTCCTGTTTTGTAAGTAAGACTTTAATAAATCGACCGATAAAAAAATGTTATTGAGAATTTTGTCAAAACATACCAAACTTTCACCCCGCACTGTGGTACATATTAACTACTACATATTAACTACGAAATCATTTCAGTTCCGAACGAAATGTCTGAAATGCTTGAATAAATTAATTTTTTGAAAGTCAAAAAAATATTTGTGTTGTTAAGTCAGAAAAAACATAACAATGCCCGAAATATCTTTAATAACAGCAGTAAATTGATAAAATACGTCGCAGAATTTTAATAAAACGATGTCCTGAATAGTTTAAATGGCTATAAATTACTGAAAATATCAATTTCACATAGCAAAGAATGGTTTTATTCCGAAAAATTTTTTCGTTTTACGTTTTCTAGAGAAGTACAAATCAATTCCTCTTCCGAACGGAATTTAGCTCTGTGACATGGCTGTATATTCTACATTTTTGATAAATTTCAAAATATTCAAATTCATGCGTTTTTATTCATCGTGTTTGATTGATTTTTGTTTGTCAAAAAAGTAGAAGAAAACTATAAAAAATGTGTAAACGAATCGTTGTGATAATGAACCAAAAAATTTTATTAGAGAGAATGTCTCTGCACTGCTTGCTAGAAGGCATGATTGGTCGACATTGAGCTCACAAAATCTACAAAAAGATTCAAGATGGAAGAATTAGTGGTGCTTCCCATGCCAAGAAAGTTGTACTTCAAGAAGTTGGTGTTGAAGTAAAATAATCTAACTCTGCTATCGTTAAGTGCCATGAGGTGCCGTGCAAAAACCATGGCACCTCATGACTGTTGCTTGACCTACACCGATGAAGTGTTAGTTGCTGGCTTTGGTCGTAAAGATCATGGCATCGGCGATATTCCTGGCATGCGTTTTAAGGTTGTTAAATTTGCTAACATTTCGTTTTTGGCACTGTATAAGAAAAGAAGGAACGTTTAAGACCGTAAGAAGCTTGTGTTTTATTCCATATACATATATAATTCTTGCAAAAAAATCGACTTCAAAACAAATATATGTATGTGCATCAATTCTAAACTAAAAATTTAAAAGTATAGTAATCTGTAAGAACTAGTACCCAAATCAAAAAATTTTATACTTGTTGTTCTAACATAGTAATAGTAATATACGTTCTGTATTTTCAAATGTCTATCCATAACGGTTCAGGAGATAAAGCCATATACGACAAATTACGTCATATATGAGGACACCCTTTATTTTTTTTACACTTATTACTGACACAGTAATAAAAAGTAAGGTTCCATATAGATTAAATAATATCACCTATTGGGACACCCTTTAATGTACAATTTTAAATTAAACTTATTTTAAAGGACAAATTCTTTATAAATTTCAACTGTCTGTCTATAACGGTTCAAAAGTTTGGCCATATGCATCAATTTACATCAACTATTGAGACACTCTTTATAATTTTAAATATTTATAAAAGTTATTATACGGGACATAATAGTGGAGATTCTGACTAATTTTCAAGTGTTTGTCTATAACGGTTCAAAAGATCATTTATGGGGACACCCTTTAGTTTCAAAATTTAAATTATACATTTGATGTTATAGTGGATTTAGATATACAGGTTCTTTGTAATTTCAACCGTCTCTCTGTTACGGTTCAAAAGTTTTGCGATATACATCAACTATTGGGACACCCTTTAACTTATAATTATAAATATTTAATTTCTGATTATAAATATTGAACATTCTGTACAATTTTCAAGTAATTGTCTACAATGGTTTAAATAGTTCATATACTTAAATTGACGTCATATATGGGGACACCTTTTATTTTTTAAGTTTACTTCTTTATTAATTTCTATTATTGGCAGCTATAGTAATACGCAGTTTTTTTTTAAAATTTTGAAATGGTGATCTTTACGATTTATAACACACGTAAAAAACATGTATGTTGTATGGGGACACCCTTTAATTTTCAAAATTCTAAACTTCTTTTAAAATGGGATCAATCTGTAAGCATATCCTTTCTAATAAAGAAACAATTTTTAAAATCGGTTGAGAAATGGCTGAGTTCTGCGGGCACAAACATAAAAAAGCAACATTCAGACGAATTGATAATTTCCTTATTTTCTTGAAGTCGGTTAAAAATAACGACATTTTTTTTGTCCTGTACACAAAAACATATATATGTATCTCTCAAAATAAAATAAATATTGTTCCCATATGACATTTTATAGTTTTAAACCATACTATAATCGTTTTATTTAACAATAACATTGTAATTTTTAATAATAATATGGTTAGGTTAGGTTAAGCAGGCAGCTCCAATACAGCTCACTTGGGTCCAA
This sequence comes from Phasia obesa, assembly GCA_949628195.1. Lineage (NCBI taxonomy): Eukaryota > Metazoa > Arthropoda > Insecta > Diptera > Tachinidae > Phasia > Phasia obesa. The sequence continues at coordinate 193,661,154 of OX451215.1, forward strand.
GTATTGGTCCCTTTGTGTAACCTGCAAAAGAGGAGAGGAGAGGATAATATGGTTTGACAACAATCAATTATGGTTGCCCCAAACATGTTTTTTCTTCGCGTGAATAAATAACATAAATTTTATTATAAATATAATTGATTGATTTGGGATTGATTCCATCTCGGTGATTCCTAAACTAATCTGATTTTTGGATTATCAAAATATAATAGTGCGTGATAATATCAAGCACTATTATGGGCTGAAATTAAAAAATTAAAATTCTTGAAAGAAGCTTATTTTTGGATTAATTCAATCCCTTTCATGATTGGATTAAACTTATAGTAGGCTCAAATTAAGCTCGAATTTATACCTAATTTAAGCTGAAAATTTTTAAAGCAAAACTTTTTCGGCTTAAAATCGAGCCCGAAAAGGATCGAAAAGAATTAAAATTAAGAATTTAGCGCTTGATGAATTCGTTCTTGGGTCAACTGTTTTGTACATGATTTAAGAAAATTTTGTTTTTGAAAATCAGTCAAGTCGGTCCATTAGCCGAGGAGGTATGGTAAAAAAAAGCAAACGTCTGTATTTCCTTACATATTTCCCAAGTTGTTGTTGTGTTTTTTATGTTATTATTGGTTTTTGCCTTGGCTTTTGTATTGAAAACCAAGAATTCAGAAAAAAACTCTAGACTACTCAAAAATCAAAATGTCACTAATAATCGAATTTTTTCCAAATTTTTTCACAAGATCATGAAAATTTTACCAAAAAATTTTAATTTCGAACAAGAAGTTTAAAAAGTTTAGAAACTATCAATAATTCAAAAACAAAACAAAAATCCAAAAAATTAAATAATAAACAAAATATCTCTATAACAATAAACATTTTTTATGTTGATCCGAGTTCGATCCTGAAGATACATACATGTATATATATTTTAATAAGGTGAGGGAGGTAGTTTTTAATTAGTTGTTAATTTTAAACCAACTTTAAAAAAAGCAGGATGTTATTAATGCGTCTGAATGTTTCTTTTTTATGTTTGTGCAAGCAGATCTCAGTCATTTCTGAACTAATTTTGAACATTTTTCTTTATAAGAAATTTTATGCTTATAAATTCATCCCATTTTAAAAGAAGTTCAAATTTTTAAAAACTAGAGGGTGTCCCCTAACAACATACTTGATTTTTACGTGTATTTTGAACCGTAAGGGGCACAAATTTAATTTTTTTAAAGTGCGTATCACTATAGCTCCTATTAACAAAAAAGTTAAAGGGTGTCCTTTATAGAAAAACACTTGGAACTTATATTAACAAGTCTGTTATAATAACAAGTAAAAATATTTGAAATCATAAATGAAACCGTGTCCCAATAGTTTATGTTAATTTGATGAATATTGCAAAAATCTTAAACAGTTATAGACAGACAATTGGAATTTTGCAAAGCATCCCTATTGCTAAGTGCGCTATAACAACAAGTACAAAATTTATAAATTTAGTTTAATTCACCAGATTGCATCAGATGATTTTAAATATTAATGTAAGCTAACTGGGCCTGGTTATTGTAAATGTAAATAAAACAATTTTATTACATTATTTTCCCTGACGTTTCGTCAATTTTTTGTTGACTTTTTCAAAGGGATTTCGTCTATATTTAATAAGAAACAAATTATTATTTTACAAATATACATACATAAGCAACAATAAAAAAACTTACAATAAATTTATAGTGATCACATTTATAAATAAAACAATTAAAAAACTGGACACATATTTATATTTGGAAATTCAAGGATGTTATAGACAAACACTGAAAAATTAGACATAATCTCCATTATTATGCCCGTTAGTAATATTATAGTAAATATTTTAATTTAGAAATTAAAAGGTATCCCATTAGTTGATGTAATTTGATGAGTGCCCAACCTTTTGAAAGTTATATTCAGACAGTTGAAATTTACAAAAAGTCTGTATCGCTAAATTCTCTATAACACCACAAGGGTGTAGCAGCTTAAGTGGTTGACAGGTTGTCTACTAAAGCAATGGTCACGAGTTCAATACTCAGCCGTAGCAAGACCAATTTTTCTGATATGTATTAATTTTTCTTTATAATAATGCATATCACAGCGCCCACCTTCGCCGATATTAACACATATCAATAAATCGCCGGCGAAGTAAAATAATTATAAATTGGCTATCCTAGCTTCAAATCAATATGCCTACATAACACCACCTGTTCTAAAAATAATCATAACGTGCAATTGCAGTGTTGCCATAAGAGAATCTTTACTATCACCCTAACCAATTGTCTTATCTACTCCTATCCCTTTCCAAAGGAAGTAAGACGATTAATATAGGCATTTATTGCCTGAGTGTTACTTCTCTTAAAAAAAGTCTTAAATTTCAAATTGAAAATTAAAGTCAAACCCAAAACTTTGTATTTTATTTCTTTCTAATTTTTTTATATTTTTAGTTAATAGTTGCTCGTACCATAAGTTTAACATATTTTTATATTAAACAAACCATTAATATATTAACTAACACAGTGCAACACGGAAAAAAATAACCATATACGGACACCACTACGTGATAAAAGACCAAAAAAAAAAGACCCCTGTCTCCCAGTTTTGCCCAAAGTCCTCCAGGTTTTTTTTTATGGGCCCTCAAAGATTTGGGGCCTCGATGTGATTTTTGCAAAAAAATTATCATCTCCTCAAGCTCATATTTTGCAAACCGTTTGAAAATTTGATATACTCTCTGAGGCAAAGAAGTGAAAAATTTCCCGGCTACCTAAGCGCTACCTAAACGGTGTTAAGAATCATTCCTAGGAAGTTCATAATTTCTAGAAAGTTGTTTATTGAGATCTTAGGTTCATTTTTGTAGATGATTGTTTCCTTGAATTTTCAACGGTTTGCTACCTATGGACCTGAACAGGGGAAAAAAGGTAAAAAATTTGAATTTTTTAAAGTTTTTTGCGATTTTGACCTTGAAGATGAAGTTTTTTTGATTTTATTTGTTAACACTTTTTGTTCTTTATGACAAGAGCTACAACTTTGCCTCAGAGGGTATATCAAAATTTCAAACGGTTTGCAAAATATGAGCTTGAGTAAATGATAATTTTTTTGCAAAAATGACATCGAGGCCCCACATCTTTGAGGGCCCATAAAAAAAAAACCTGGAGGACTTTGGGCAAAACTGGGAGACAGGGGTCTTTTTTTTTTGGTCTTTTATGACGTAGTGGTGTCCGTATATGGTTATTTTGCCATGACTTAAAAAATTACACAGTGTGTAATTGTAAAATTAAATTAATTTAATAAAAATTAAATTAACATAAGAATAATTTTTATCCACGCTCTAACTGCATTATTATATGTTTTCTTTTGCTTAATGTAATTTTCAAAACGTTCCAGTTTCAGACAACTGCAGCATAAATATATTTTCTTGTAGTCTACTTTTGGATAAATTCCTTTAAAAAATCAGAAGTGTAAAGTTATTGTTACAAATTAAATAAAGAAAATTTGTTATTGTGTGATCTGATCACACATATGTACATCCATACATACACATCATGTCTAGAACAAAGAACATATTAAGCCGCGAAACAATTCAAACCAACAAATGTCTGTTGGCAAATTAAATGAAATACGAAAAATTAATTAATTCAAATAAAATAAAAAAACACAAATGAATAAACAAGCAACAAACAACAAAGTAAAAAAATTATGAAAATAACAACAGTTCTCTAAAAAAAATTTACAATATTGTTCTAATAAAAAGTGTGCTTAGAAAATCTCGAGGGGAAACAGTAGAAAAAAAATCTCAAACAAGAATGTCAACTGGATTTGAAGGCAGACAACTTTTTGCAACATCTAACCATTTAGATATAAAATGAGTACACGTTTGATTTTCATAAGCCGGTATAAGAATTGATCATAAAGTTGTGTGGACTTGTTTTTGTTATAAATCCATAAACTTGTGAATTTAAGCTAATACTAAGTCAAAGTATTTATAGATATGGTAAGAAATTCTATAAAAATTGTCGTTCAAATGACACCATTTCCTTGATTAGTACTATACCAAATCATATGAAAGAACAATGATTTCAATACAAAAGACTGAAAACACAAACTTGTTTTCTAACGTGAGTTTCATTTGGTTCTTTTTAAAGTGTAAACCTAAATGAATGTCAACTAAACTAAATAAACAATAATACTTTCTTTTAACTAAATATCAAAATACACCTAATTCTATTTTTACACGGTAGATTGGTTCCAGAAAAATCCGTGTAAAAAAAGACATTGAGCATATACAAAAATAGGTGATTGGTTCCTTATCTCTAAAATCTATTAAAATTAGTGAAAATATAATTTCTTTAAGATAAAGAAATACTGTTTATTTTTACACATATATGCATGTACATATAATGTGTATTTGCACCGTTTATTTGCATCTTTAGTGTATGATGAAGACTTAATAGATAGTTTCGTTCCAGAAATCAGCGATTAATTGAATTTTAATTTTTTTTATAGTTCTCACTATAGCTTCGTTTAAACCGAACATTTTGATAAGACGATCTTTAGATCGAAGACGATCTAAAATTTCAATTTTGTTTTTTAAAGAAATGGCTTTACGTTGTAGTTTTTTATTTGTAGTTTTCGACGTCTTCTTTTAGAGATCTTTGATAGTTCACAAAATATTAACACATTTCAATTGCTCTAACAAGTACAATTGCTTGTTTGCACAACAAGGGAAGTAACCTAAATTTTTGATATAAAAATATTTCGCAAAACTTACATTTTACAAATAAAATCTAAGCTCAAGAGATTTTGAACCGTGCTAAATGAAATAAAATCGTGTAAAAAAATTATTTTTTTAATTTCAAACCGTGTTAAATCAAAACCGTGTAAAACCAGAATTGGGTGTAATATATTTTCAACAAAAAAGCTGCAGTTTTAGTAAAACTAATTTATTTTAAAATTACTTAGGAAGTCAGGCCTGCTTTAAATTACTTTTAACTGAAATGCTACATAGAAAATAGTGAAATAGCGACAAAAGCGCCAATATAAGCGTTGGGGTTAAGGAATACCATGCAACGCTTAGAGGAGTATTTCACAAAAAGAAAACTAATTATATATCGGATATGTCGATTCACATAAGAGCCATTGCTATCTAGCGTAGACCAAGAGTTGCGGTCACAGTAATTTATAGTTTTTTTGCGTCATATGTTCCTTCAATCTTTTACACTCTTTGCACGTGCTATTGTTAAATTATTTTATTGGGGATACTTTTGTAATAGATGATACAGAGACAGGCATATACAAAGGGAATAAATAGTTTTTTAAATTTCAATACTATAGCATTAGTCATATTTCCATTTCCATTTGCATTTTGTTTTCCTTTAGATTTCAAAGGGTGTTTGTTTGTTTGTTTTTCGGGCTTTATCCGGTTTTGCTAACTTTTTAATTTTACTAAATTAAGGCCCATTATTATAACTTGCCAATAGCTAAAGTTACGAAAACTACTTATTTTTCCGATAAAATCCTAACTTTAGCTATTGCCAAGTTATAATAATGGCCCTAAATATAGGTAAAGTGAAAATTACAACTGGTACTGTGAACACAAGACCAATCTACTTTTGCTGCTCACTTTGATAGTCGTAGCTTTTCCAGGATTCAATATCATGTACCGTACATATATATAATCCTTCTAAACACTGTAATAAAAGAGATATTGTGAGGATATAGAGTGTTAAATATAGAAAATAAAAATATATCACAAATTAATAGTCACTCCCTACTGAGCAAAAGCAATTATTTTCGTAACTCAATCTCTTCCAATGTTGTTACCTCAAGACTATATACAGCGGTAACTATATTGTTGTAAATATATTTTTATAGTGCTGATAAGATACAGCTAGGCTTTACATACCCTACTCGCGGTAGAGGTCAAAAATAGATATTTTCTTCAATATAGAAAAAAAATAATCTCAAATATTTTGCTACTGCTTGGTGCAGCGTGTACTTTTTAACAGACTTTTGTAAATATCAGATTCGTTATTAACTGGAATAGATCCAAATCAAAAACTTTTCGGTCAAAGGCTTAAAGGTTTTATACTAATTAATGGTTGCAGTTATTTTCACAATCAAATTCAGTTAATTCGTAATAATTTATTGCACAAAACCTTTCACGTCTACAACATAAATAACTACTTACTTTCGCACTTACTTACCTCTCATCTAACAATTTGTACTAGATTGCTTTTTTCGGGTGTCTTCTTTATTTTTTGTTTTTCTAACTGAAGACTTCAATGACATTTTGCGTTTTTGTTTTTCTGTTTATCATTTATTGATTTAACAAATGTTAATTGCTAAATTATTTGTTTGCTATTTTTCATTTATTTACAACTTGTGTTTGTTTAGTGTTTATTTTATAATTGTTTTTAAATAAACTAAAACTATTAAACAAAAATTAGTTACATTGCAAAAAAAAAAAACACACCAAAGTTATAGGGTTATTTTGGGTTGCACATTTCGCTTTCATCAATAGTAAATAAAATGTATTGATAATCTTAATGTTAATCTATGAACGGAAAATGAGTGTAAAGTAAACACCAACCTTTTATTTTAAATAAATTGAATACTCCACAGGCAATAATAATATATTTATGTTTTCAAATGTCGAAATGGCAAAAAAAACATATTTATTAAAAATTTAAATACTTTTTTACTTTTATATTATACTTATACGGAATTAATTAATCAGTTCTCATTTCTGTAATTTAAGTGAGAAACTCCTCACATCAAATTATTAAAGTCATCTTGTTTTACACAGTTTGAGCTAGAGTTAATCATGACCTTTTCCCTTAATTTACATTAAAATAATTCATAGGTGGCTGTCAGTCCAACATGGAAGAGCAGAATAACTGCTCTATATTTTCATGTGAAAAGTTTTTCACCAAAATTATGCAAATGGCGTACATCTTGTATTTAAGAGTAATTATTTTTTATACCCTTCATCACAGGTGGAAAAGGGTATACATATAAAGGGTGTTTTTTATAGAGGTATAGAACTTTAAGTTGCAATAAAACAACGATGGATTATTCGAATGACCACCACGGCTGGCGCGGATGTAGTCCAATCTGGATGTCCAATTTTTGATGACTTTTTCCAACATTTGTAGCCGTACATCGGAAATGTTGCCTTCCAAATGGTCAAGCGTTTGTGGCTTATCCGCATAGACCAATGACTTTACATAGCCCCATAGAAAGTAGTCTAGCGGTGTTAAATCACAAGATCTTGGAGGCCAATTCACAGGTCCAAAACGTGAAATTAGGCGGTCACCAAACATGTATTTCAATAAATATATTGTGGCAGGAGCTGTGTGACATGTTGCGCCGTCTGGTTGAAATCACATGACATCATGGTTATTCAATTCAGGAATGAAAAAGTTAGCAATCATGGCTCTATACCGATCACCATTGACTGTAACGCTCTGGCCACCATCGTTTCTGAAAAAGTACGGACCAATGATTCCACCAGCCCATAAAGCGCACCAAACTGTCAGTTTTTCAGGATGTAACGGTGTTTCGACATTCACTTGAGGATTACCTTCACTCCAAATGCGACAGTTTTGTTTGTTGACGTAGCCATTCAACCAGAAGTGCGCTTCATCGCTAAACAAAATTCGCTTTTGAAAATCGGGGACAACGGTAATCACGTTTTGGGCACTATTTGCAAGCGTTGTTTAGGCGTGAGTCTATTCATGATGAATTACCAAACCAAACTGAGAATAAATCACCCATTAAGTATATATATTCTAGATACTTATACATAGAAAATTTGATTAAGGGATGTTCGTCTGTTCTTCTGTCTATGTTGACATCAACTTTGCCAAGGTCCAATGGTCCAAAAATTGTATTATGTATTTATGTACATATGTATGTATGTATGTATGTATGTATGTATGTATGTATGTATGTATGTATGTATGTATGTATGTATGTATGTATGTATGTATGTATGTATGTATGTATGTATGTATGTATGTATGTATGTATGTATGTATGTATGTATGTATGTATGTATGTATGTATGTATGTATGTATGTATGTATGTATGTATGTATGTATGTATGTATGTATGTATGTATGTATGCATATGTATGTATGTTTTTCACATATTTTAGTTGTTTTTCTGTACTTTGTTATTGTTAAAAAAAAGGAAAAGTCGAAAAAAACTTAGGTTACCATAAAATCAGAATTTCACCAAACAATCGAAATTTCACTAAGGTATCACATTTTCGATGACGTTAATGTGCCGAATTATCTCATCCTTTAGCTCTTGGCTTATCTACGTACACCTTTTTTTTCAAATAACCCCAAAGAAGTCCAACGGTGTCAAATCACATGATATTGGCGGCCAATTGACATCGCCACCACGTGAGATAACACGGCCATTGAATTTGTTGCGCAAAAGATACATAATCGAGCGTTGGAATTTAATATTTATACATAATAATGCAAAAACTAATTAGAAACTATTAGAGTGGCAAACTTATAACAACTCAGAACTTATAAAAGTCGTTCGTTTTTTCATAAAACGGTTCACAGAAATATGATTTATCTTGCAGTTATAACCAGTAACATGGCCATCTAGCTTTTGAAAACTCACGACTCTAAATTAATGGCAACCTTCATAAATAATCATGGTGTGGGTCGGTCGGTTTATGTGTCAGCTCACTCGTCTAGTTAATGTTAGACTGAGTCCCCTAAACTGGTTCCCTAAAACTAAGATATGTCATCTACTATGATCTCAGATCCTATCATGGCCATATATATTCTACATCTGCTCTATCTAAATGAAAACAATATAGGGTGTTCTAATAAAATTATGTACAATATAGTATATAGAAGCTTTGAAAGAATAGTACATAAACAACCTGCAATACATGGGCAGTTGGTTCACTTCAAATTTTCTACTTCTAATAGCAACATTACTATCGGTTTTAAAACAAAATATAACTTTATATGTGACGCAAGCTGACGAAAGGCACCTTATCTTGCCAAGGGTCAAAATTGAGTTTATGATATTTTTCGATAAAATACAAAATTCTGGATAGAAGGTAAAGAAATCAGGCAAAAATCTAAAAAAAATTGTCGAAGTTATGGCGTTGTGAAATTTCTAGTTGAAAAGTATAGTTTTATATTAATTGAGGTTAAAGTTGGACAATTTTGTAATTGATCTCAAGATATCGTTTGGTGCAACATAAAACATGAAATATTGTTTTGTCCCGAACTGAAAATTTTACCCTGGCAAAATAAGGTCCCTTTCGTCAGCTTGCGTCACATATGTATATGTAAAGTCTTCTTAAAATTAAACATAAAGAACTGATTTATCGACTGGACTTAAATATTTTCAGCTACTGCTTTTCGCTTAAGAAGAAAAAGGCTTAATAATCCTATAGAGGCACTCGATTTATAGGTGGTTGCGGGGAAGATTCCCGCCAAAGACTCTGGGTACTTTACTGCACACAAATAAGAAACTTCGCAGGTAGTGTCATCTTAAAAAAAATCCATCGCAATCAGAAGAAAGTTAAAAACAAGAAAAAAAATTATTTCGAAAACACCTTTTAAGGTCTTTTAGTATACGAATAACTAAGACTTTGTATCTGTCTTTCAAATATAAACCTAAAATTATTTTTTATGTTGGTATTTTTATATTCAAACAGCAGAAAAAAATACTTTTTTATTGCTGCTATTTGCGTCTTATTTTTTTCTTTCCACCCCTATACAAAACATAAGAATTTAACACAATTTGGTGTAAAGAACTTTTGTGTAACATAAATTCAACAGACATTTACGCTCAAATTGCATGCATAACCAAACAAATACAATAAATAAGTGTTTTATATACAAACGTTACTACTACGCTAGAGTTGCATAAATGAAAAAACAAACTTCTTATAAATACTTTTGTGGTATTTATGACGGTTCAAAATGTAACCAAGAATAACTTGAAAAGTAGAAAAAATGATAAATGCAATGAGATGAGAAAAAGTATTTAGAAATAGTTGTGATGGTGTCACGAATAAAAAATACGGTACCAAATTACAAAAAAAAAAAAAAAAACTTGAAACAAATTTTGGTTGTTCTATTATGTGAAATTAAATAAATGTTAGTGGATTAAATTACAATTTCATTTAGTAAACAAAATTTTATGTTTAAATTAAACAAGTACGAGTGCTATATTCGGCCTTGCCGAATCTTCTATACCCTTCACCACGGTGATTTTATTTTTACAGACATAGGTACAAAACTAATTTAATTTAAGAGATAAACGCATTAAAAAAACTGTCTCTTTTTCCACTAATCATCAATATTTCGTATACTATACCGTATACAAAATATTGTTGATTAGATATGGTTACCTGTAAAATTGTAAAAATTATATAGAAATTTTTTTTTTTAATATTTGTTTTAAAATATTTTTTGTAAAATTGTTTGATTTTTTTTTTTAATTTTATAGATTTTTTTTTTTAAATTTTATAGAAAATTTTTTGTAAAAATTTTATTCAAAATTTTGCGTAATAATTTTATTGGAAATTTTTTGTAAAAATATTATTGGAACTATTTTGTCAAAATGTTATTAAAAATCTTTTGACAAATTTTGTAGAAAATCTTTATAAAATTTTATAAAATTTTTTTAAAAATATTTGGAATTTTTTGTCTAAATTTTTTGTAATTTTTTTTTTTGTAAAATTTGTTTTTGAAAATTTTTGGTTAAAATTGTTTGAAATTTTTTTGTAAAAATTTTTGATAAAAAATAAAAACACTGAACAATTGTTTGTTAAATTTTTTGTAAAAAGTCTTTTAATTTTGTTAAAATTAATTTCCTTAAAATTCAGGCAAAAACAAAAAAATACTTAAAAAATATTAACATATTGACCCCCCAATGTGTCTTTTGACTGCTCCTGGTTATCAGTGGGCATCCTGTGGGACTATTGGCTACCTCTACGTGTATTGCTTTCTATAAAGGCCTTTAATTCAAATCAAAGTAGAAAAACCCTACAAACCTAAAAACAACAAAAATCGATCTACTGTTCGCGGTCTTATATTTATTTAACAAAAAAAAAAAGCAAAAGGGAATAATTACAATCGAAAACAAAAAAATAAAAACATCGTAAAAAAATATAGGTAGGCGTTTTTTGCCTACAGTCTCGAATAGAAGGCTCTGATGTTTCTGAATTCCATTAGTAAAATTTTCGAAACTATGCTTGGAAGAACGGTGGGCTTAAATTTTCTGCATCTCTTATGGTGCCTTAGCAAAGTTTATTTAAATCCGAACACAGATGGATCGACTTCTCTATAAATAAGTCGGAAATAAATATTGTAGAAATTACACACGGAATGACAAACTTATACATATATACCTTATAAAATAAAAAAATGCATTAAATTTATTTTTTAGGTGCATACGAAATATCGATAACTAGCTGACAGCTGAGAATGTCAAACTATGTTGACATTTCTATTCAGTAAGGCTTGGCAAGTCTTCATAAATCGTTTAACGCCATAACAACGCTTCCAAATTGTGAAAATATACTTCGAAAAAAAATATATATATATATATATATATCTGTTCATCAATATATTCAAGCAATTCGTGCAATTGTTGATCATTTTCGCACTAACTTAATTCAAAACCTACTTGAGTGGTCCTGCTTGCTAGTTGGCATGCCCGAAGTAAACAATAAGTACAAAATTGGTCCCAATATGCTATCATGGGCAACTCCGGCTTCTATTGGTAAACTTAAAAATTTAGTTCTTTCAGTATAAACTTTCGAGCGGATAAATAAGTTTTTAACTGCTTATTAAATTTACGGGCAAGTCCATACATATGAGTCCTTTATGCCATACCTTGGCGAATGCTTGATAAACGTGAAGACAACATGTATGCTTAATAGTCGTAGTTAACCACCTAAGCTACAGCGCACACAACAAAACTTGAAAAACATTTACTAAATCACTAAAATGTAAATAATAATTTGCTAAAGAAAGAATACTACTGAAACATTCGTAGACTTTAATTAATAGTTTAGTTAAATATTACTGCTAATTATTAAATTTAATGCAAACAATTTTTGGTTAAAATATTTGCAAGAAATTATAAAAAACGTTTTAATTAACTATTAGTAAAACTTTTATTAATATCAAAGTTAAGAGATTAAATTTTAATTAAAATGTGTAAATACTTAATGTCACGCTGATTTTTATGTTTTTAAAGATAGGTTTACAAAATTCTTAAAAAAAGTTTTAAAGAAATATTCTTTACCAGAAGAGATTTGAGAAGTATTTTGTGTCCTAAAACTATTATTCTTTCATTACCTGTTTACTTAATATAAATATTAAAAATTTTGCTTAAGCTTATGCTTTTATTAGCGTTTTTGAGACTTAAAGAATGTGCCGCTTTTTATTGCTCTGTTTCTTTTTATGTATTTTCTAGCTAATTTTTGAGTGTAAAAAAACAAATTAAATTAATACTTTTTAAGATTTTTTTTTGTTTCTACACAACTGGATTCTTTTCTCTTCTTTTGCTATAAATGTCAATATATATTTAAAAAATACTATAGAGTATTTAAATGAATAACAAATAACAACAAATAAGAAAAAAAAAAATCGGAAACAAGAACGGAAAACCTCAACATAAAACGAAAGACTTAGAAAACAAACGTTATTTAGCACACAATTGTTTTTGTGTGAATGGTTGTGTGTGAATCTAACAGAAAGAAATACAAAAAGAGGTTTGCTGCTTAAGTCTTTCAATTTTTTTTTTTATACTTTTGTTTAGTTCTCGTCATATAAAATGAGGTTTATGCATATTTTTTTCAAATCATAAAAAGAGTATGATTTTTATAAACGTCAAGCAAAGTTAAAGGAAAAAATAAATAAAAGTTTGAAATTTAAAGAATTTCATTTCATTTGATAAGTATCTAAGTTTTTTTTTATAAAGGGGATTTTAATAAAATTCCTTACAAATAATGACATCACGTTAAATTTTTAAGTTATTTAATAATGACTTACTAAGAAATAAATTATTGTATATCAAGGTTGAATTAAACATTAATCGAAATGAGTTTAAAAGGTTAATAGACCAACATCATTCATTTTTTTATACAATATAACCCAGCTTTTTAAAAGGTGCTTACAAAGTAGTACTCATGATTTCCCCATCGATTATTTATAATATTTATTCATTAGTTTTGTGATAAAAAAAATATATTCAAAATTGTAATTTCATTCATAGTTTGATCAAAAACTTACATATATTTTCTATTTAATTAATAGTTTTTCTTTTTTTCCACGAATAACAACCAATAATTTATACAATGGTGGTCAAAACTTTTCGATCTCTAATATTGTGCTCATATTTTTTGAATTAAAAAAAGAAAATATATACCTCCATATCAGACTTGGGGGATATCAATTACATTTTGTAATTAATTCCACATGCAATTACTAATTACATGTAATTGTAATTGAAATTTTTCAATTACAAATTACAAGTAATTGTAATTGATTTTAGTCCCTATTTCAATTACTAATTACTAATTACAAGTAATTGTAATTGAAATAGGGACTAAAATCAATTACTTGTAATTAGTAATTGAAATAGGGACTAAAATCAATTACAATTACATGTAATTAGTAATTGAAAAATTCAATTACTAATTACATGTAATTGTAATTGAAATTTTTCAATTACAAATTACATGTAATTGAAAATTTTAAGTAATGAATACTTTTTTTGTAATTATTGTTAAAAAATACTTAATTACAAAAATGTTCAATTACATATAAATTATAAAAAATAATAACAATCCTATTTGAATAAATAAATTTGGCGCCTTAGTGTTAAAATAATACTAGCGAACAAATATAACCATTCAACTGGTGCTGAAGATGTTAAGGGAGTATTAGACCGTAAAAAAGACTTTAGTATTGTAGGATAGTTTTTAAGGTAATTTAGAAACTAATTTAGACCACGCAAGTAAATCTGAAGTACAAATTTCAAATTATTTTCTTTTTCTTAATGTCGATGTCTACGGAATATTAAATGAAAAAATGTATATTTGACCGCAAAGTTTTCAAAATATTGTAAGCGATAATTACCTTCATGAAGGTGTTCACCGTATTCGAACATGGATGCAGTTTTCGTATTACTCGTTTGAATAATAAAATTCATCATGCAACGCAAGATAAGCTTGAAATTTTTAGGGATATAATTGAATTTCGTTCAATTGAAAGTAATGATTACTGCCTAATTACAATTACAATTACTTGTAATTTGTAATTGAACTTTTTCAATTACAATTACATGTAATTAGTAATTGGAAAATTAAATTACTAATTACAAGTAATTGTAATTGAAATTTTTCAATTACAAGTAATTGTAATTGATTTTGTCCCTGATTTCAATTACAATTACTTGTAATTAGTAATTGGAAATTTTCAATTACAAATTACCTGTAATTGTAATTGAAACGTAACTGAATCCCCCATGTCTGCTCCATATTTATAAAAAATAAAATATAATTGAAATCTATTTTAGAATTAATTTTTTATACAGAAGTTGTTCTAAAATACATTTCAAATAAGTTTCATTATTTATAAATATGGAAGATAGTATTAAAATTTATTAGTCGAACTATGTATTTATTAATATACAAACAATTGTTAAATTAAGCTTAGGTTCGTTTATTCTCTCGAGAGGTTTAAAAGATTATTTTTCAAATTTTAATAAAAATGTGAAATATTTATTTTGAAAGCTACACTGAACAAAAAAGCGTAATTAATATTAACGAAAAAATTAGTAGAACCTTAACGACAAAAAATATTTTAAACAAAATATTTTTTATTTAAATATATATACGATTTATTCCTATACACTAATTGTACACAAATCAACAGAATTTCTTTTGTTAAAAACATTATTCAATAAAACCTGATAAAACTAATTTAAATAAAATTATGCTAAATTAACAATTATTTTAACATAGTAGTAATGAGAAGATTTTTATCTAATAATGATAAAAATATTTTAAATAAAAAGATAAAAAAATTAACTAATAATTTTAGTTTATTTAACTACATTTTTATCATATTTACATCCTATTAAATAACGAAAAGAAATAGTCAAATTGAATAAATTTGTAGCTCAACTTGTCCTGTAGTCAGCATTTGGGTGAGTACGTCTGCGTTTACCAGGCAGAATTGCTTGGGCTGCTAGCATAAGACTTAGGACCACTGGTAGAAGCTTGTTAAATGTGGATGCCATGGGGATCTAAGCCTTGAATATATGCTAGCAATTACCAGAGACTGCGTGATGAGAAAGAAGGCCGACAGTTACCAGACGATGGTCTGAAATCACTAAAGTCAAGATTAAAGCCTTGTTGTAGCACATAACCTCCATGAGGGTTAGGTTACCGTAATAACATTTCGGTTGTGTAAGGAAAAATAAAGGCGTGGTTTGTTTGTTGGTGTTTTGTTGAAGCTTTAATATGCTGTAAAATTATTCTAGTAACATGCATACTTTTTGCGTTTGCGTTTTGTAGAATTTTATTACTTTAGAGTATTTTAGGCTTCTCTAAAATTAGGAAAAAGGTGTCCTGATGATCTGGCCTGAGCAACCAGTGAACTACATATAGGAACTAGCTCTTTTCCCCAAACAAATAAATTGCATTTTTCTTATAAAACGTTATGGGTAATTAGCATAATATTAAATAATTAATATTTAAATTCCCAAAAATTGTATATATAAAATAATTTTTTTCCCAAAATCGTCTGTAGATTTGACTAAAAAAATTGTTATCTGTATACTAACCTACTTTTCTTTAAGTCTACATCCATTTTACAGTATGTGATTAGGAACATTTTTGGTTCAGTGTAGTAGAATGCAATGGATTTTCTGCATCGTTACATACTTCTTCACTTTTCTTCATATCTATCTACTTTGAGTAGTGTTAAGTTGTAAATGTCATCTATTAAACCAACCAGACTCAAATAACAGAATACGAAAAATATAATACCAATCATATATCGTTTGTTAGTTAGAACAATGTCTACTACTACTTCACTCTCGCTTATGTGTTTTTAATTAATCTTTACCTATTATTGGTTGTTGCTCTGGCCAACCTTTAGTTAACCATGAAAGTAACTTTTGTTACTTTAATTTTTAAGGCGTTAATAGCTGCCGCAATAATAAAAACTGACAATAAAACCAAAATTTTTCGAGATCTCTATATGAACAACTACTCCAAAAACAACTACTCAAAGAATTAAAACGCTGAACTGAAGATAATCTTGAAGAGAACACAGCTTAGGTCATAATGCCAAAAAAGGAAAAAAAATTCTCAAAGTTATCCATGCAGTAAAACACGAAATCCTAGATTTTTGTAGAAATATGTAGAACCAGAAATGTATGAAATCATATCATCCAGAGATTTTCATTAATGTTCAGCGTATTCAAATGTGAACCTTATTTTATTTTGCTAATGTTTATCATTTTGTGTTGGGCATTGTAATTACGATTTCCACCAAAGACTATGGATGTTTCACTTGAACGAGTAAATGTATGTATCTATAGGTATGCCTGATAAATTAAAAACAACATAACCAATATGTAATTAACTATAACATAACCAACATGGAATGCAGATATAAGTAATGCTTTAGCTTCAAAATTGGAAAAAGATATCAAACATCTACAAACATTTAAACGAGCCCCATGGGCTGGTTAAAGAAGATTGGACCTACACAAACCCTCTTATCCATAACGTACTAAAAGACCTTGGTTACGTTCGACTTGAAAGGAAGATATTGCCTTTATTGGCCGAACATCAGACAGATGAAACCAAAATGATACCAAACATTAAAAAAAATATTTTTATTTTATAAAGTTTATTTGACCTTTTTATTAATATTAATTTAACTATTTTCTTTTAAGCTTTAGGTCTTTAAATAATTTTATTTTTATTTTTTCGATATTTCGCTACTCCTTTGTGTAGCATCATCAGGAAAAATAATGATGCTACACAAAGGAGTAGCGAAATATCGAAAAAATAAAAATAAAATTATTTAAAGACCTAAAGCTTAAAAGAAAATAGTTAAATTAATAAAAATATTTTTACCCAGCACTGGCTTTAGTTATTAATTGAGTATATCTAAATATGAATACTTATTGTTAGTTCAAATATAATTAAAGAATGAGTTTTTTGTTGCAATATAACTTGAGTGTTAATACCTTTTATGAACTCTTTTCATTGCGACACACAGAGGAGTATTTCACCCAAAAAGCTGGCTAAAAAGGCAAAACTGAATTTAAAGAAATCTAAAGAACTAAGTAGGCAGCTCGACAGACAACAATATTTTACATTATATTGTGAACTTTGAAGACTTTTAGTTGCGATTTGTAGCTCTGAGACCCTGCTAAAGTCAGGAAAGTGAAGAAAATTATATGAGATTTAAATGATTTTTCGGTTTCTGGATGTTTATATGATATCTTTTTTACTACTAAACGAATAAAGGTTTAACAAAGATTATTTTTTTCGCTGAAAGGTTTGATCAAAAGTTATTTAAAAAGAAAAAAAAATTAAAAATATGTTGAATATTCATGTTGAAACAATTCGTTCAATAGCTAAAAAAAGACAAATTATACACTTTTTTTTGCAAAAAAAGGAAAAGAAGAGCTTCTTATAAGTGAGGTTAGCATGTCTACGAATTATGTTTGTTACCACAATAAAATTTGGAATATCTAATTTTAAAAACAAAAAAAAAAGTGTGCGCAAGTTTGCGCCATTATTTGTGACGATTTTTTAAATTTTGACATTTCTTCTATTTAATTCTTCATCGGGCACTTTTTCTTATACATTTATATCGTGATAAACTTTTATGTATTTTGAATTATTGATTTCAACTCTTATTCACATCACTTTTAACACTTCACAATATTAATACCTGCCTATTTGTAATTATAACTTGCAAAAATTCTTAATTATCCCTAATAGTTTTAAGTGAATGTCCCACACATCCCCATAAAAGATATTTTTATATACCTGCATACCTACAAAACATTATTTGTAAAAAATAAATATATGTACGTACCTAATAGAATAATTATTAAAAACATTAATGACAAAAATTTGTTTACAAAAAATAAATACAAGAACACAAAAAATACATGGGCACACAGGTATCAGGCTACCATCCAATTAAGGCATAAAAGCATGCGCTTGAAAATACTTATAAAGGGTTATTGCACACAATTTTTATTAAAACCGTTTTGTAACTTCGAGAGTGAACATGGAACAAGAATACAGCTATTCCAAATAGTGAAAAAATCCAATGCTGGAACAATTGACGAGAAATTGGATTTTTTGGTCAGAAAATTGAGAGAAATTTCAAAATGTCAAGGGGATGGGGATATATTAGCACTGAAGCAGTGTTTGAAAATTTGTTTCAAAAGATATTGGCTTTCGGCACAACGAAAAGAGGACCGCTTTTTAAGCACAAACGCTAAATGGCTGAAAGGAACTGTAACAATACCAGTATTTGGCAGTTCATCTTCAGGGCGACCACGAAAAGAATTTCATGAAGCTAGTGATAGAACAAAGCGGAGAAAAACGGAAGAAGTTCGTCACCAATTAACAACAGAGGAGATCACATTTGCTACATCCATGAGTCTTTTATTCCTTAGGAATATGGCTTTTAGAAAAATCTTTAAAATTTTAACTTTTTGGTTCTTAAATTTTTTTATTGCATTTTGAAAACAAAAAATTTTTTCGCCATTAAATTTTTATTAACTCCAAATTTTCTAATAGATATAAAATAAATGTGTATGGTTATTTTAAGAAGAATTTTTGGGCGCATCTCCTGATCCTCCTGCTATTAAAATTGGAGAACACGTTTTCAAGTTATGGCAAAATATATAAGGCAACCCAACGATTTAGGGGGTGAGGTATGCCACGCCTTTAAAGGAAAATCATTACGTACTAAAATCTGCCACCATCTGTTCTCTGTGCGACACTTATGATTAAAACTTACTGACTAACCTAAACTAGGACGTAAGGCGTAACGACGTCTAGCGCCTAGCTTTGAACAAACCTAAATAAGAGCGCAACGTTTTGTAATAAACAGTAATGTTAACATATTTTATTTAGTAAAATCTAATAATTTAAGGCGCAAAATAGAGATGAAATCGCTAGATAAAGCAGAAAATAGCTAAAATGGCACCACTCTTACACAAAAAAAAAAACAATAACATTTTTTTGCACCCAACTTCGCTATCTAACGCTCTGTCAAAAAATCTTATCATTGCGAAATAATATTATTCTTACGAATTCTTCGTTGGACATGGAATTTAATTTAAATTAATTTTATTTAAAAATTTTTATTTATATTTATAATTTACTTATTAAAAATTAAATGATTAGATTTATATTCTAAATACAACTTAATCGTAGTAATTGTATCATTAAAAGAAAATAAACATTTACCCCCATATTAATAAAAAAAATAAAATTTATTAGAAATGTATTTTAGCACAACTGTTGTTCTAAAATAGATTTCAAATATATTTTATTTTTTATAGTAAATATAATTCGAATGTTTTCACCAATACTGTATGTGTGCACAAATATATTATATCACTTTTACTTTCATATGCAACTGGTTTAAAAAAGCGTCAACAAAGACACCAACTCTCAATCACCACATCCACTATACAATATTTAATTGTGTAAAAGTTGGTTGCAGTTTTTTTTTCTTTGTTATTTTTTGTAGCTGCGCATATTTCATGTGTTTGCTATGTTGTCTCGCCAAAGTGATTGCCAATCATTTTCATTTTTATTTCTTCATCTTCTTTTAAGGATTTAAAAAGCAATTTTGTCATGAATATGATTAGTTTATTGTATTTTAACTAAATGTTTGTCTCAATGTCAATCAGGTTTAAAAATTGGTTTTACGCCACATGTATTATTATTTATAAATTTATTTTTTTGCATACAAATTTAAATATTACAAGAGGTTAGGGATTTTAGCAGTTAATGAACTTTGAAAAACCTATATGATTAAAAAAAATTGTTTTAAAATTTTAGATTAACAATAAACTCACGCTTAATTGCTACAATTACATCACGCTTCATATTATTTTACGCATAATCTGCATTAGCTAGCAAAATAGACCCTTACGACTAACCATATAGAGGAGCAAGCTCGTTTTAAAATAATAAACGATTTGTCTTTAATTATGTGATTAGTCTTTAAGTATTTGATCAGCTTATAGTCAGTATAATTATTTGATAACTTTAGTGGTTTAGAAAACTTCAAGTCTACTGAAAACTTCACGAGGACAGACGGACACACTAGTGGCTGTGCGATAGGACATTGTGTCATTAGTCTCCAGAAACGATAAAATAATTCATCTGCTACTGTCCAGATCTTTCTACTAAAAGGATATTTATCAAGGCTGCAAGGGATGGGACATGACTAGGGTAAATTCGTTTGCTCAGGCTTTGGGATGGTGCAGCACAAGACCTTGTGTGGATTTGCTGGAACCCTAGGGATCTCCTAGGGGACCATTAAGGCCCAAGTGAGGCTGTAACCTAACCTACTAGTGAGTAGTTGACTACCCTCGGCTTTCATACCAACAACATAAATATTTTTAATATGTGGTAGTCTCTGTGTCTTAGTTGGTATATATTTATCAATATCATTCTTATATATATTTTAAAATTATATGTTTTAAGCTTTAGGTCTTTTTTATAAAAATTTTAAAATTATTTTTATTTTTATACTCAATATTTCGTTACACCATTGGGTAGCTTCGTCAGGAAATAAAAATTGTTTTATAATATTTTAAAATATTTTATAATATTTTTAAATATTTTATAATATTTTATAATATTTTATAAAACTTTTTTTATTTCCTGACGAAGCTACACAATGGTGTAACGAAATATTGAGTATAAAAATAAAAATAGGAAATAAAAATAGTTTTATAATATTTCATAATATTTTATAATATTTTATAATATTTTATAATATTTTATAATATTTTATAAGATTTTATAATATTTTATAAAACTATTTTTATTTTTATTCTCAATAATTCGCTACACCATCGCCATAGCATCGTCAGGAAATAAAAATAGTTTTATAATATTTTATAATATAATATAAAGTTATTATAATAAGAAATCTTTATATAAGAATAAATAATTATTGTAATTTTTTACGTTTTTAATAATTTTATAATTATGTTTTTTAATCAATAAATTAATTATTTAGGCTTAAGTTCTTAATTATAAAGAGATAAAGAAATTAGATACCAGCAAGACAGATATATACCATTTTCAAATAAAAGAAAATATATAAAGAGAATAAAAATAAAGAAAAATATTTACTTGGTAATATAATATAAAAGAAAATAGAGTTTACAAGTGTAAAACAATTTCAAAAAGCTCTATCTCCTATGAAATAAATGTAAAATTAAAAATTTCTCATATTCTATTTCTTTGTTAAGTTTGTTTAAATAGAAAATTAATAACAATTGAAACTACCGGGTAGATCGATACGAAGAGTACTGATGACGGACGTAGCTGTCTAGAAAATGCATTCTGCTTTGCTGGTATCTAATTTTTCTTTATCTCTTTATAATTAAGAACTTAGGCCTAAATAATTAATTTATTAATTCAAAAATAGTTTAAATAGAATTCATATATGTTTTTTAATCTTTAGGTCTTTTTTATAAAAATTTTAAATTTATTTTTATTTTTATATTCAATATTTATTTCGCTACATTGGGTAGCATCGTCAGAAAATAAAAATAGTTTTACAATATTTTATAATATTTTATAAAACTTATATTTATAATATTTTATGAAACTATTTTTATTTCCTGACAATGCTACCTAATGGTTAAATATAAAAATAATAATTAATTTAAAATTTTTATAAAAAATTAACATTAAAAAACATAATTATATAATTATTAAAAAGATCAAAAATTACAATAAATATTTATTCTCATATAAAGATTTCTTTTTATAATAGTCTTATCTACCATATAATTTAACATATAAAATATAACATTAACAACAGCTAAGCGACTGATTGTAATCATATAATATTGTAAAATATACCTAGTCTGTTATCTGTATAATTAAAAACCACTGATCAATTTTAACTGAGAAATATAGTTTTATGATCTTGAATTAAAAAAAATTTCCGACGTTTTCTTTCAACTCTTGATATGTATAACAATAAAGATTTCGTTAACACTCCACTGTTTTAAAATAATTCATGAACAGCTGTTAAGAGATCATAAGTTTAAGAAATTCACCACGTTTTCTCTCATTTTCAATTTTCAATTTATGTCATATCTGCATGTTGGCTATTGTTTACTATACGTCGCGACGCTTTAAACTTGTTGAGTATTGCTGTTGTCAGGTTTAGTTAGTCATGTTTTTGTATATTGAACTATTGCGTGATTTTTTGTTGTTTTTGTATTTTGTTTTGGTATCTAACAAAAAGTGCATGTACATTCACACTTATTGATTATAGAAATACTATACAGTGTGCAAAGAAAGTGTTTTAAATAAAACTAAAGATCATTTGAAAATCATAAAAAATCAGAAGAAAAGTAGTTTTTCAATGTCTAAATATAAACGGAGCATCGCACACGAAGTTCTATCAATCAAAATGACCATCTTATATTTTTTTTAGTTTTACGTTGGCCTTCAGAATTGACCATATTGAAAAATCCAATCGGTTTAAGTCTCGTAGATATGTTGGACCTTATTGTGAAGATATTCAGTTCTCATCTCTTTTCTATTAAAAATGTTGGGTTTTTATAGGCTTCTTGATATGGTGCGAAGTCCTACCGAAATTTCCAACTACTTTTTCCGAATTATTTACGTGCGTAAGGTTTGTGTCTCTTTCTCTCATGGAAGATTTGTTGATCTGTATAATATATACGAGTGGTGAACGGCTTGTGACAGTTACTGTTGGTTTTGAATTACATTTCGATAACGTTGTTAGCTGTCATTAGATGTTTGTTTAATTAAATTTAGTAATATTTCCACTGACATACATATTCAATTAAATATTTTTATGTAGTGGTGCCTTTTCGACTCCCTTCGTTCCTCAGTGATCTAGGGTACATGACTTGTTAATTACTACTACCTTTCTTTAAATAAGTCTCGTAATATAACTAGCCTTTATTCTCAACTGTGGTGATTACAGACTCGGCACTGGTACACAGAAAAAAGTATTTTCACCAATTAAAGGTCCATAGTAATTGCTAAACATTTATATAAGGCTAATGTCTCTTGTATCATTAAAATTTTTAATATGCATCTGTGCGTGGTGACAAGCCTAATGTTAGTTAGTTTGAATACACAATGTATACTACCATATCATCCTTTCCCATACACACTGCAAGTATTGTTTTCCTACCTTTTCATCTTGGCCAGCTGATATTTGAAGAGTTCATGATCTTCCAATAACTTAGTTAAACAGCTTAAGATAATAACCACTCATGTTTTTGACGTTTCTTCCAAAGTTGTAGTGAAATAGACTTGAGTATTGGTATATAATGACCAGATTGTTAGGCTAACATACAACTTATAATCGATAATTGATAATAGTCAGCTTTAGTGGCCCCACGATATCTCACCACCCACTTTGGTGTTACTTTCGTATTTTACCAGCCTGAGCGGTTTAATAAACGATTGTTATCCTATTGGAGCGGCAAAAAATCTCTAAGAGATAATTAACCAGCTTATAGAATCTTTGGTACCTTATACACAGATAAGTTGATTAAGCGATGTCCGTCCGTCTGTGTTTAGGTTTTAATGAAATTTACCAAGGCACCAAAGGAAATACAGAAAATTTAAGCCCACTAATCTGTCAGGCATAGCTTCAGAACATAGTCTGGTATGAGGCTTCTAACTTTTACAAAAACTTTTCTGTAAAATTTGTATAAAAAACTATTGATAAAATTATTACATAACTATTTGATAAAATTTTTAAAAAAACTTTAGCAAAACATTTTCGATTAAATATCTACAAAAAATTTTCGATAAAATTTTTACAAAAAAACTTCGATAAAATTTTTACAAAACATTTTCGATAAAATTTTCAATAAAGTTTTAAAAAAATTTTTACAAAAAAATTTCGATAAAATTTTTACAAAAAATTTTTGATAAAATTTTTACAAAAAATTATCGATAAAATTTTTACAAAAAATTTTCGATAAAATTTTTACACAGAATTTTCGGAAAAATTTTACAACAAATTTTTGGAAAAATTTTACAACAAATTTTTGGAAAAATTTTACAAAAAATTTTCGATAAAATTTTTACAAAAAATTTTTGACAAAATTTTTACAAAAAATTTTCGATAAAATTTTTGCAAAAAAATTGTCTATATCTTTATATTATACCAGCTATACGTTATCTGCGTCCTGACAACATTTTCTTCGATTTTGCTTTGAAAGTAATGCACAATAATTTGTTTATGCATTAATTTAATAAATCCTTTTACAATATTTTGTATAACTAATAATTTATTAAATAAATAAAATGTAAAAGATTTACCGATTTCTTAACAGAAAAACATCATGTGTAGTGTTGGAAAACTGCCTCCGCATACTGTCAAATTCACTATAGTGGTGGTTCGTTTGGCAATGATTCGAATGGTGGTGTTTTTCTCTTTCTTTTACTTAAATAAACACGCAACTTGAAACGTGGCCATTATTGAATCTACCAAAAAAATTAACAAAAGAAAAAACCCACAATTATAAAAGGTAGTTCGAGTTGGATTGTTGCAGCAAAAATAGTAGTGGTGAATACCAGTGAGGTGTATTTAAAATCAATAGAGAAATCTCAGTTGGTCTGGTTGGAATCTGCCAAACGTTGAACTGGCTACCAAACAACTTCAGTTGATTTTACAGCTTGTATGATAGCGGGCGTTAAAACGGGTATAAGAAAACTCGAAAGAAAAAAATAAACAAGTGGTAATAAAAAATTATTGAAGAAAAATTAAATAGTTTTTATATAATAAATTAATGGGGACAAAAAAAATAATAATTTAAAAAAAAAAACCTAAAAATGCAAATTATATTGTAAAAAACCAAAAAAGAGAAAACGTAAAATATTAAAAATACATTTCAATTAAAAAATAATATAAAGTTTCATAAAAGATTATCAAAAAAAAAAAAAAAAAAAAATAATGTTAAAGTTTATGGAAATGATGGCTTTAGTTAAAAATATAAAAACCACTTTCATTTTTGTCAACATTTAAAAATTAAAAAAATTGCTTACTTAACAATTTAAGTTTCAAAATACAAAAAAATTCAACCTAAAAACTCGCTTGACTAATTAAGTGCATTTAATAAATAAAATATAATAAAAAAAGAAAAGATCGTTGCTCATTTTGCAGCTGTTTGTAGGTTCACATAACTTTTTCAAGACATACACAGCCAAAATAACCCACCATCAAAACACCAACGACAAAAAAACAACAAAAGTTACAATTTAAAAAAGACCAGAGCAAAAAACACATTTCATACCATTTTTAGTTCCTTTATTTGTATAATTTTTTGCTGCTGCTGGAAGTTGGTGTCTTATGGGTTTTTCTTATAAACTAAACCGGTTCTTCTGGTGACTTTTATAAAAGAGAATTTTTGAAATTTTAGCACTAATTAATTGTTTATATTTTATATATCTTTCATTTATTTGTGGTGTCAAAGTGTGTCTACAGGAATGTGTTTATTTTGTGTTGTAAAAGAAAAAAAAAACACAAAACAGTTCCTTAGTGAAAACGAAAGACTTAAGAAAAAAACTTGTTTTAAATGGATATCAACAAGAAAAATATTTTACAATACACACGATATGAATAAATAAGGCAAATAAATTAGATATTTACAATCATTATGAAAGCAATATTTAAACATTTAAAAAATATATTTTCTTGGAATTACTTAAAAACAAAAGAGTTAAGCACCAAACTTGCTTGTTAGGAAAACCAAAAAGTTTACCGCTAATTTGCTGAATCACCGAAAATAACAATAAAATATAACCAATTTAACACACCATTAGAAACACCATTGTAAACCAAATAAAAGTTCTTAATAAATAATGCCTCTTAAAGATTTAACGACTATAAAGTTCTTTACAAAAGAATAGTTTAAAAGAAACTGTTAACATAAAGAACTTAGTCGCAAACCTGTTTTCAAATCTAATAAGCAAAAAAAAAAAAACATCTTAAATATACTTACATACACATAATACAATTATAGAAAAAATATTTTAAAACAAATTAATAGACTTTGAATAACTTTAGAATGGAAAGATTAAATATTTTTTTATTATGGTTTTCTTATGCGCAATCTGTCTAATTTAGGATAATAAGCAAATTGTATAATTTAAATATTACATAACACGAGTAATGTAGCTTTTATAAACTACATTACTATATACAACTCATAGTTATAAAATAAATAAGAATTGACTAGCTTCTAAAATGTCACACTAATATATGTGCACGTTTAAGACTGATGCTTTCAGCGCTACCGTCTAATAATGAAACAGTAGTAAAAGGTTTTCACTAAACCTTTGAATTTCTTCTCTTACTGAGGGCATATTAAGATCTTTACGAAGACAATGTCATTATTTGATTAACATGCTGTTCACAGTAACGTAATTCCACACAGGTTTCAGTATATCATTGTTTAAATTTAGTTCCTATTTTGGTCCTAGCAGCCAATATAGTTTGCGAGTTTTTGTCCTTATCTGTTTAGCTTTGATATGTGGCTTCCGGGTCAGTCTGCTAGGCCCAGTATTGTACAAAATTCTCTACTGCTGATATTCTCATCACAGATTATATTTTGTTAGCAACATACACAGATTATACAGCAATAGCTGCTGCTAGTCAGTCTTCAATAGAAATAAAATAATCTACTTGCGAATAAATGCATAGAAAAGTACAAATAAACAAGGCTTGAGTTCGTTTAATTCTCTCTATGTTAAAAAAAATTTACAAATTAGGTGATTATTTTAAATAAAAGTGAGAACATTTTATTTTAGATACTGGCAGAATGTTATATGACGATTGCTAAAGATATTTTGCTGGTGTCTAAATTAAATTAATCCCATTTTTCTTTAAAATTAATAACCTAATACAGATGAAATTTTAAATCAATCAATCAAATTAATCACCTAATTTGAAAAAAAAATAGTCCTAATCTATACATATAATAAAACAGTAACTTTTTTCCTGTCTGTCTGTCTGTGTTCGCATCACGTAAAAACTACTGGATGGATTTTATTAAAATTTAGTAAGGATGCACCTTAGTATCCTCATTCAAATATAGGATACTTTTTTCTGCAAAAATATCTTATTTCCAAGAGAAAGTGGAGAAAGATCAGTACGTCATTTTACCGATATGCATACTTTAAAGCGGGATATTTTAAACACCTTTTATAAAGCTTTACAATAATTTTTAGATTTTTAGAATTATATTTAAATTTTAGAATTTTATCCAGGGATATAAAGAAAATACGTTTACGTGAAGCACTACAAAAGTAAGAGTGTTAGAACCTGGTGTGGATTACTTTCAAAGCAAAATGGAACAAAATATTGTGACGCACACAACGTGGACACAGCTAATTTGGCGGTAACAGGTTCCAGAATTGTTTAGTTATTCCGCAAGCATATTATTTTTAATATAACAAAGCAGAACACCAATTTTATGGATTCTTTTTGGATTCCGTTCGACCTTCAAGGATTTCAGGCAAATGATTTCTAATTTACGATCACAAATTTCGTTCTGTCTCACGGAGTCTTTGGTAATTGTTGCCATTTGTATAAGGCCTATGGCATTTAAATTTATGGCATTTAAATTTAACATAAGTCTGCCCTTCGTTTCCAACCTTATGCTATACAGTGTCAGTATGTGCGGTATCAGGAAAAAGTCAGCAAGTATCATCTTCTTCGACTTTCATCTTGGTCAGCTGATACATCGTCGCGTTTCTTCTTAAACCACGTAAGCGTCATTTTTTCGAAATTGACTTTTTTGGTTTTTATGGTAGAAAATAACATTTGCCACCAGACTACATTCTCATCTTAAGAAGTTCGTATGAAAAATAAAAAAATCCATTTTCAACACCTCGTAAGCGCCATACAAATGACATTTGCATGCAAAATATAATGGTTTTTATATTTCAAGTTGGAAATGTTAAAGACTCAACCACTAAGTTTTTTGTATTTAAGAATAAAAAAATCTGGAAAGTTTCAGGCCAATTGGAGCATTTTTGGTAAAGATAAAAGTTTTTTTTTGATAAATACAAAAATAAATGTTAATTTACACACAGAAATTTGCGATTTGCTGGTTGCGCCAAAACCACTTAAGCGACAGATTTGGCTACAATTAATTGTAAGTAACAAATTAAAAAAAAAAAAGTTTATATACCCTTGTTTTGAAACCCATATTAAAGAAGTTATTAAGTTTTTTTCGTTTTCTGAAAAATGACTTTTTGGCGCTTACGTGGTTTAAGAATAAACACGACGATATGAAGTTTTCATGAATTGTCTTTAATGCAGTTATTTTGATTATAACCAAGTAACTTTCCTGCGGGCAGTCTATTGTCACAATAGTGCTTTTAGATATTAATCTATCTAGCTCTTGAAACATAGGGAACATTTTATTGTCTTGTTGACTTCTAACAGGTTGACGCCAAAGCTCCCGGGTTATATGAATGCAACAATCCCAGAGGCTAGTTGGAAGACATGAAATTGGAAGTTAAGAACCTTCGAGGTCTGACCAGTGTACAAAACAACTTAAATGTTAACAGTTGTGTTGTACATTGTAGAGGCCGTACGGGGAGTAACATGCTGGATGTGGTTTGGACCTAAATGGCAGGAAGGGCGATTTAGTCCGGTTTTCTGTTGTTAAGCAAAACACGCCAGGCACTAACATAAAACTGTATCATATCTTTCTCTTGAGAGTTATTTGTTTCTATCTTTTACTTCCAATTAAACACGGAGTTTCTTCAAAGGCTGAAATCTTATCCTCTTACTCGGCTTCCTTATGCTTCCTCAATTTGATAAAAAATTTCAATTATACAATTTCCAATAATGGAGAAACGGTATCCACCTAGGAAATGATATCTACCAGCAAAAGTCTACACTCGGTAAGCCTCGCCCTTGTGACTACCAGACGACAACCCCACACGTATATAGGATGTTAGCTCCTTACAGTTTTGTTCTAACTAACTACCAAACCCAAACAAGCGCGTTGAGCATAAACTAATAATTTTGACAGAGCTTTTGGCAGTGAACTTGGATGCAAACAAACTGTTACTGTTTTTTTTTTTTTGTAAGAATAATTGCAATTTAGCTACTCTCTACATTATCTAGCCTTTTTATCCCTATTTTCATATAAATTTATTAGATTTGATTATGTGCGTTTCGCCTTGCGCGGTTATTTAGGCTAGTCAGTAAGTTTGACGTTTGATCAAAGGGTAAAATATTTTTTAAGGTGCTGTAGCTTAGGTAATTTTGTTTAGTAGCTTTAGCTAAGTTTAGTGGTTTGAGTATCCGAGCTGGGATAAACCATTAATATCAATTTATTTCTGATATTTATTAGTTTTTTTTATAATCTTACTAATATATATCACAGCGCCATTAATATTAATGCCTATAGAGCTTCAAAATTAATATGTCTTCCTGACACCAGTGGCGCTGCAACACTGTTCTATAAATATTTATGGCATACAATTGCAAATTTAATCCTTCTTCTCTTATTTCACAACCTGTATATCTAATCTATCCCTTTCCTAAAGAATGTATGCAACTAATTGGTGGATATAGTTGCCTGAGTATTATTTCTTTTCACGCAGTATACTTCCCTTCCTGTACTATTATCTTTTTGTGGGAATCTCCATGATATTTAGGGCTTATCAACCTAAACAAAATTGCATAAATATTTCAGGCACCATAATTTAACCCTGTGTTATTTACACTAAAAAATTGTTTAGGGCAATTAAATATTTTAATTGGTTTCAAATAGAAATTTTATTTATATTTAATTATTTAATAAGAATATTATAGAAAAATAAATAAAAAAAATTATTAAATCTATACCTAAAGCGAATAAAAGTTTTAAGTTGATGCAACTACTTTTTTGTAGTGTTAATTTGAAAACTTCGAAGATTTTTGAAATAAAAAATCTACAAACCCATTTTATATTGGCTCGATGAAAAAAAAAATACTCAACTCCATTGTTCATCGACTATTGTGGTATTAAATGGTTAATGAAATAATAAAAACTATAATTTGTATTAATTAACATCGTCAACTTTGGATTAAAATCAAACGGAAATGATTTTTCACTTTTTTTTTAACTGACAACAATTTTAACACACTCCACTTATGATCAAAGATTAAAAATAAAATGAATTAAAAATGTAATGGACTTTAATTAAATTTAAAACATTAAACGTCAATAGTTTTTTTATGAAAGCGAAAATAACAAAAATAAGGCCAAGGTTTTATTAAAGTGATGATTGATTTACTGTTACCGCAAACGTGGTTTAATAATAAAATAAATAAATTAAACTTTTATAAATTTTTGTTATCTTTTTTCTTAAAGCAATATGAGCTGCCCTTAAATATTGAAATTAAGCAAAATATTAATGTGAAATGTTAAAAATAATTAAATTTTTTGGGAATTATTTCAAATTTTTCTTGCAAATCTAAAGAAATACATAAAAAACCAAATGTGTAAACTTCCTAGTTACAAAACGAAAAGATAAAAGGCAAAAAATAAAATCATCAATAAATTAAAGTCTAGTGAAAATTAGATTTAGCAAGTAAAACAAAAAAAAAATTATATAAAAGAAAATTGTTGTGAGAATACTACTACAAGCGAGATAATTTAAAAAAATATATATAAATTTTAAATTATACAAAAGAAACAAAAAAAAAATCGTAATTCACGAAAATGTTAATAACAAGCAAACGTAGAAAATCTCCGTCAACAGCGGTATATTCAGCATCATCTTTATCATGGTTTATGGTTGCTTTAATTTGTGGTTCATTTGTATGCAGTGGCATTCAAACTCAAGCAGCACCAGCCAACAACAATGATGATGCAAATAACAATGTTACAATTGATGTTACTGATGTATCAAAATCATCAGCAACAGCAGCTTCAGGTACAGATACAGCTACAGCAACAACAATAAATGAAATAACATTAACATCATCATCATCTACTACGCTAATGCCAACATTGCAAAATATTAGTAACGAAAGCAATAATAACACCAACGCTGCTGCCAACACTAACAACAGTGCCAACACCAATACAGAGGCAAATATCAATAGGCTTGATGATGTTATAGAAATGGATGTTGAGGGTAAAACGTTAGAAATAACAACAGCAATAACACCAGACACAGCATCTGTAACAACAAAACCAATTGAAATGAATAATGATAGTTCAATGACTTTAGCATCTTCAAACACAACAAAAACAGTAACAACAACAGACTCGGCCCCATCAACAACATCAACATCAACAACTTCGTCTTTAACAAATCCATCTACTTCTTTAGATGAATTATCATCATCTACATCTTCATCCTCAACATTATCTTATTCCTCTACGTCTACTAGCTCAACAATCGCCACAAATATATTGCTCTCAAATACTGGTAAGTTTCTTATTATTATTGTTGTTGCTATTTTTACTTAATTTTAACTTTTTTTTCTTTCTAAAAGCCAAAATTATTTTCTTCAACTGCGAGTACAATAAGATTTTTTTGTTTGAATTTTTTGTAAATTTTTCTTGGTTTCTAGAGCAGAGTGATTTACACTGTTTCCATTAAAATCTAATCATATAGTTTTGGTAACTTACTAAAAAAGATATCATTAAATGATGACTGAAACAATTATTGCGTGGTATGAAAATTATTATGATGCCAAACCATGCTTTGTGCCTGCTATCAAAGGCCAAGAGGAAAGCTCGACTTAATTTTATTATAATCTTTAAATAGCATATCTAGTGACTATGTGGGGGGAAAGTGTAATTCCTGGGGGTTGAGTCGAAGTTTACTCATCATTGAAAATCTATATACAGGATCTTTTGAAACAAATACCGTAATGTTGTTTCTCGATAAGGACAATTTCAGGACAATCAAGGAATCGTTTATCGGATACTGCTGCCTCAGATTCTACAACTTTGTATTAGACTAGCTGTACTCGCCACGCTGTGGGCGTCTTGAAAATATTTTGTTCGATTTTGCTTTGAAAGTAATCCACACCAAGGTTTGAGACTTGAGTTATGGTTTATATATTTTCTGTATATAGAGGTTCCCATCCCTTCTATTATTATTGTAGAGCTTTTATTACTTTTCTCTTGGAATTGAGATATTTTTGTGAAAAAATTATCCTATATTTGAACCAAGATACTAAGAAGGCACCTTTACATTTATTAAAATTCATCTAGCAGTTTTTAGTTAACGCAAAGACAGATAGACAGATGGACAAAAATTCTAAAAACTGCTGTTTTGTATTCCATTTCGATTACTAACTGCACCAGCAACTAAATTATTAAAAAAATATTTTATGTACAGTTTTATTATGTTTTATTATTATTTTAAGACCCAAGAATCGCAGATTTTGAGCTACGCACGGTTAGCATGTGCTTCGTAACTATCCTATATTCGGGTGTAATTTTTCTCTGAAAAATAAAATTGATTTTTTTTGTAGCCTGAAACTATGCTAGAGCCCATGGACAGTGTTTCCAAGAGATTTTTAGAGAACCTTAGATTCTTAATTATATCACTTCCATTTGTCACGCGTTATTAAAGGAAACATTATTCTGGAGGCATTAGCAAGTCTTGTGTTTTCTCTGGAGACTTTGCAGCATTTCAAAATAATGTTCTTTCTAAATGTGGAGATCTGTAACTATTAATTAATTAAGATTTGGACTAGCTTCAATTCTCATATGAATCGAATTTTTAGATATCCGATCCATGTGAGAGTTGAACCTTTTTCTGTTGGTAATGGTTTTTAACCGACTTCAAAAAAAGAAGGAGGTTATCAATTCGTCTGAATGTTGCTTTTTTTTTTTTATGTTTGTGCCCGCAGAACTCAGTCATTTCTGAACCGATTTTAAAAATTTTGCACTATTAGAAAGGTTATGGCTACAGATTGGTCCCATTTTAAAAGAAGTTCAAAATTTTAAAAATTAAAGGGTGTCCCCATACAACATACATGTTTTTTACGTGTATTATGAACATTATAGGTCACCAATTTAAAATTTAAAAAAAGTGCGTATCACACTAGCTCCCAACAACTAAAAGTAATTAAAAAATAAAATTAAAAATTAAAGGGTGACCCCATAGGTGACTTAATTTCACCTTTATTCTCCTATCTTTTGAACCGTTATAGACAAACACTTGAAAGTTGCACAGAATGTTCGTTACTATGTCTGTTATAATAAGTATAAATATTTAAAATTAGAAATTAAAGGGTGTCCCATTAGTTGGTTTATTTCGATATATATATGGCCAAACTTTTGAACCTTTATAGACAGACAGTTGAAATTTACAAAGTACTTGTATTGCTAAGTCCGCTAAAATAACAAGTGTAAAATATGAATTTGAAAATTAAAGGGTGTCCCAATAGTTAATGTAAAAGTAATATATATGGCCAAACTTTTCAACTGTTATAGATAGACAGTTGAAATTTACAAAGAACCTATATTGCTTAGTCCGCTATTAAAACAAGTATAAAACTTGGATCTATAAATTAAAGGGTGTCCCCATTATTGATGTTATTTGACCATTATGTCCTCATCTTTGGAACCGTTATAGACAAACACTTGAAAAATAGACAAAATATTCACTACTATGTCTCGAATAACAGCAAGTATAAATATTTAAAATTGGAAATTATAGGGTGTCCCAATAGTTGATGTAATTTGATGTATATGGACACAAAGTTAAAATTTAAAAAGAATCTGTATTACAAAGTGTTCTTTAAAAAGTATTTATATTAAAATTTGAATTTAAAGGGTGTCCCAATAGGTGACGTCATTTGATATATGTATATGACCCTATCTTTTAAGCAGTTATTGATAAACACTTAACAATTAGACAGAATGTCCATTACTATATCTGTTATAATAAGTATAATTATTTAAAATTATAAATTACAGGGTGTCGCAATAGTTTATGTAATTTGATGTATATGACCAAACTTTTAAACCGTTACAGACAGAAGGTTGAAATTTACAACGAACCTGTATTGCTACGATCGCTATAACTAGTATAAAATAGAAATTACAGGGTGTCGCAATAGTTACCGTCTTAAAGCAACATGCTTTTAAGTTTGTCTGTTTTGAAGTCGGTTTTTTTTTGCAAGAATTATTACTAGAAATTGTTATTAGCGAAGAAGGTTCATTTTAGTTAAATGCAGATAAACGCTCTTGTAGTGATCTTACCGCAGGCTAAAAACGATAATAACATCTGCAAAATATAACTGTCTGCATTATAGTCCAATAACAACGTAGGCTCAAAACCATAAGTAGTAATTTTTTGCACTCCTCTTTGTTGAGGAGTTCATTGCTATGGAACAGTAAAGTAAATAGCCATCATATTACTTCACCGAAGGGACGTCACCAATGACCGAAACTTTTCATCCCAGAAGTTGCTGGCACCTGTGGTATCAATCTCTTAAGCCACTTGTCGGACCCTAAAAGTTCTTCACTTTTAGGAGATCTCTATAACATCAAGCCCAACAAGGAGACGAAATTTGCACAAATGTAAAATATATCAACGTTGGCACATGGTCTTTAAGGACATGCCGGATAACGCAGTTCTACTGGTCGGCAGGAACTTGTTCATGCCACTCGCTGTTAGCCTGTGTCTCATGCAACACCACATAGGTCTTGTAATGTCTTCTCCCCTCTACTTGGGTTTAAACCATTAACTTCAAAAATAACCAACCAGGGTCCATGTATCCTGTGTGCTACCAGTTCTCCAGGTATCAGTATAACTGGTCAGACCTTGAAGAATCATATCTTCTGGTTGCAGACCCTGATAATACATTGAAATGGTTGATTTATTCTCCTTGTAAGGAAGCAAGTGGAGATCTCTAAGAGAAATATTCCTTTGAAGAGAAACTGATATACTAAAAATGTTTAAATTTCTTATACAATTTTGAAGACCATGTGAAAGACAAACAAACCGATCGAAACAAAGTATATTTAGACACGCCGACAAATGGGTCTGCTACCGCTAAAGATGTTAATTGATTTATTTTAGGTGGAATCGAATATTGTTGTAGAGGTAGAGAGAGGATTGCGGAGTTTTAAGGGTCATGCAACTAGTCAATGTAAGAACTATGTTAGCCCTGTTAGTCTGGGTTTGGGCAGGAAAGTTTTTAGGGTCTTGATCGGTGTGATAACGGACCATTAGAGCTAGGACTAATTTATGAGAAAATGTCAATCCGGTGTTGTGGTGTACATTATCTAAAATTTCCCGACACAGCAAAGCTAAGGGCTCCTTTGGGTTAGATGAATTCACAGGTTGCAATCTTGATGATGCGTTCAGATTCATCATAGGAATCAAGTAGCTTAAGGACAGATGTTCATAAAATAGTAAATTGCGATTCATTAGTTGGAGTGTTTAAAATTCACTAGCTCTACGCTTCCTATCCTAGCCTACCACCAAAATGGTGTAAGTTTCATCACTACAAAAGGTGAACTTATTGAAAGTGATAAAATTGCTAAATCAATAGTTTTTGTTTGCACAACAAAAATGTGAGCCAACTAGATTGTAGTTAAAAATAACCACTAAAAAGCCATAGTCAATGAATAAAGACTCCTTTGAGCTTTCCTTACAATAGGACGTTGCAGAGAAAAATTGTAGTAATTAGGCCTCTTGACCCTAATATTTGGATAACCCTATTTTGATAAAGGGTAGCTACACAGGAAACCAAAGTAAAAAATCTAATGGCAAATATTTTAGACCTTATATTTTTAGTAACTGAGAACAGATTTCTAGACTTCTAGAGGATTCTAAGATACAAAATATTTTTGGAGAACCCTAACACTTTCCTTATATTTTAATTTTTTAAATTCAAATACATAATTTTATGCTGGGTTTTAAATAAATATTTTTTTATTGTGCGTCGTCTAAATTTAAGAGAAATTTTTGAATGCCTATTTCATAGAAATAAAAGTACTAATGTCCGCATTTATAATAATTATTTTTGACGTATAAAATCTTTATTTAACAAATTTTGTAAGAATATACGTTTTATCAAATTTTTATAAGTCAAAATAAATATCTCTAAGTGTCTTTTAGGTTTTACAACACATTGCAACACGGAAAAAAATAACCATATACGGACACCACTACGTGATAAAAGACCAAAAAAAAATACCCCTGTCTCCCAGTTTTGCCCAAAATTCCTCCAGGTTTTTTTATGGGCCCTCAAAGATGTGGGGCTTCGATGTCATTTTTGCAAAAAAATGATCATTTACTCAAGCTCATATTTTGCAAACCGTTTGAAATTTTGATATACTCTCTGAGGCAAAGTTGTAGCTCTTGTCATAAAGAACAAAAATTGTGAACATATAAAATCAAAAAAACTTCATCTTCAAGGTCAAAATCGCAAAAATCTTTAAAAAATTCAATTTTTGTTTACCTTTTTTCCCCTATCCAGGTCCATAGGTAGCAAACCGTTCAAAATTCAAGGAAACAATCAACTACAAAAATGAACCTAAGATCTCAATAAACAACTTTCTTAAATATATGAACTTCCTAGGAATGATTCTTAACACCGTTTAGGTAGCGCTTAGGTAGCCGCAAAAGTTAAAAATTTCCCGAAAATTTTTTAATTTCATTTGTTTTTTCTTTACTTCAACATTGAGATACTATAAAGCCTTCTCCAGTAAGTGAGTTGTTTATTGAGATCTTAGGGTCATTTTTTTAGTTGATTGTTTCCTTGAATTTTGACCTTGAAGATGAAGTTTTTTTGATTTTATATGTGCACAATTTTTGTTCTTTATGACAAGAGCTACAACTTTTCCTCAGAGAGTATATAAAAATTCCAAACGGTTTGCAAAATATGAGCTTGAGTAAATGATAATTTTTTTGCAAAAATGACATCGAGGCCCCACATCTTTGAGGGCCCCAAAAAAAAACCTGGAGGACTTTGGGCAAAACTGGGAGATAGGGGTCTTTTTTTTTTGGTCTTTTATCACGTAGTGGTGTCCGTATATGATTATTTTGCCATGACTGAAAAAATTACACAGTGTGTAATTTATACAATAATATATAAAATTATCTGTAATTTTTAACAAAGAGAATCTCTATCTTCTGATTAGTTTTTAGAAAGTTTTATAATTAATCTATACAATTTATAATTTTTCTCAAAGATTATTAGTATCAAGATGCCTATGTTACGCTTTTCAAAAAGGCAGCTCCATAGTTCCCTTCCTTTTTTCTTTAGAAACTTGACCTCTTAAATCAAAAAGTTCTTTTTTTTTTAATTATGACAATTTTTTTGCAGTTTATCTAATTTCTATTTTGTTCTAAAGTTATATAAAGACAAAAAACTACTCTGAATTTTGAATATTTTGTATTTTTTATTTTCTAAAAAATCTTATTAAATGGTGTTCGCTGTTTTTAAGTGAACACTTTATTACAATAATTATAAAGTTAAAGGTATAAACCTTCAAATAGATTTTGTATTGTTCTCTTTATTGTATCAGAAATCAAAAGAGAAAAAAATCTGTGTTTATAAAAGAATATTTATGACCACATTACTCTTCTATAAATGTAAGTGAATAGTTAGTGATCTATAAAAATTTATATAAAGTTCATTGTTAGAAGATCTTAAAAGATTTTAAAACAATTATGATAATGAAGATACAAACAATTAATTTTAAACAATAAGGAATACAAATATGGTTTTGTTTTTTTCTGTATGTTTTAAGACTTTTTAATGCTCATATTTGTACAAGTAATTGAAAAGAATTACAAAAACATTCACAATTATTTTAAAAATATTTCCAAATCAAATTTGTTTTGAAAATTAAAAAGGGAACAATAACACTGGTCAACATAACTTTTGTTGCCTTTAAATTTTTTTTTTTCTGCTATTGGTTATTTCTATGGCTCTGACTATAAAAAAAAAAATACTGCGAGATTACTAACAGTTTTACTTTTTGAAATAAAGAATTTTATTTTACACATGTTAACAAAATTTTAATTGAACACTATCCAATGATTTTTTACAAGATTTCCTTGAATAAACGAACAAACTCTAACAGTAGTCTCAATACAAACTACAACTGTAATCTACCATCATATGTGCGTACTACCTTCCCTGTCCACAGGGAAATCTTCCATTGTCCACAGAAAAATTGTTTGCATCTATTAAAGGTTTTAATTAGTTTTAGCTTTAAGTTCAATTAATTTGTTAATTGGTTCAAATATATATTTGTTTATAACAGAACAAAAAAATTTCTAAATAAAATAATAATTGAATCAATTTATTATTTAATTAAATTTTAATCTGAAATCAATTAAAACCTTTATTTCTTGAATATTTTTTGTGTCATAACTTACTTACTTATTTAGATGGCTATAAACAACCGTTTTGGTCAGTAGCCTGATTAAGAATATCATTCCATGGGAGTCGATCTAATGAACTTCGCCTCCAGTTTTTTGCACCAAGTTTTGCGAGATCATCCTCAGCTTGATCCTTCCCTTTCTACGACTTTCTTCGAATGATTTTCTTGTTGGAGCATGCCCCAGCCAGCGCAACCTTTGTACTTTGATTCGCTTAACTATGTTTATATCTTCGTACAACTCATACAGCTCGTGATTCATTCGATGGCGATACTCTCCGTCGACGCAAGTCGTTCCATATATTTTGCGAAGAATCTTTCTCTCAAACACCCCCCCCACCTAGAACAGCCTCATCTGATTGCGTAAGAACTAACGCTTCAGCGCCATATAGTCGCACGGGTAATATAAGTGTTCTATAGAGTGTAATTTTAGTTCGCCGGGAGAGGGCTTTGTTTCTTAATTGCTTGCTGAGCCCGAAATAGCATCTATTAGCATAGCAATAGTTCTCCTTTTTATTTCCAAACTGATGTTATTTTGTGTCATAAGATTCTGATAAAATCTTTTACCCTGCTCCTCACTAAAATCGCGCAAATTTTATGTAAATCGGTCTATAAGCGAGTGGAGTGCAGGAAGTGGATTTCGATGCTCATGTTGCCCTTTTGCTTTTGCAAGTTCGTTAGCTTGCACTCAAGAAGCTCGATATGGTCGTCCGATTTCTTATTGACTACGAAATTACTCATAACCACAAAAAATTAATATCAAGCTTTGTATTCGAATTCACTCATTGATTTCACAAAAGTGTAATCATTCACGAGTTGCCTAATCTATGACCCATCTAAAATAACAGCTCTAAATTTCTCTGTTCTCAAGCCTGGAAACTTATGTGAGAGTAAATTAAAAATTTCCCACTTTTGTCAATCGCTTTCACAAACTGATTCATATGAGGAGGTTGAAGTATGATGCGGTCTCGGCTAACTAAAGGCACAAATTTATAATATATTTTGTTCCAAATATCGCCGCTTTCATTCGAACTCTGTTTACTTTCGCAACGCAGAAGTAGCAGTCATAATGATGGTTTCGAGGTTCTCGTCAAATCATGGGTGGGTGTTCAGAACATTATTGCAACCCTTTTTATTTTAAATTAATTAAATGTGAAAATTTTCGGCTCGAAAAAAAAAACTTAAAGCGTTTTTAAACAAAATTTAGTTGAAGGTCCTAAAGTAAAAGTAAAAGAAAATTAAAGATGATATGCATCGAAAAATAAATTTGTGATAATTTATTATAACTTTTTTTATACTCTTCAAAACAAGGGTAGAGGTTAAGTTTATGATTCCGTTTGTAATATTAACAACATTAATTTACGACACCATAAAATGTATAAATTCTGAATCGTTATTGATAGGCTTGCCGATTTCGTCTGTGTATTCGACAGTCAGTGTTCTTGTTGAAATCAGTTTGCCAAGGCCAGGCCAGAAGAGCAACAGAAAGTTTAAGCTCACCAATCTGTCAGAAATATTTTAAGGAATTATGCAAGTAAATATCTGTAAATTCGATCTATATGTGCAATAGATATTGTAAAAAATGGCCAAGCGTTGTTATTATCCTTACACTATTACCATGGAGTTCTCTTCACCAAAGGCAACTGCATATATTTTACTGGAGAGTCAAATCTATATTTAATACCCAAAGATAGGTAACCATTTTTAAAAAATAAATACGTGTAATAAATAAAGTTCAGTTAAATAATAGTCTTGGTATACTAATTAGTAATGTGATCAAGATTAACGTAAGTACCTAGTCGACGGAGATCTTGCCACTGGGTGAAATAATAAGGTATGTTCTGTAATCCGAAATCGAGTGAAACTGAATCCGAATGAAATTTTAAATTGTCATAACTTTTAAATCTTACAACATTTTGATATTATTTTTTATACATTTGATTAAAGACCATTCACACATAACTTCCTTGATTGCTAATGTTTTAAAATAATAGGCGCAACTAAGTTATATTTTTCTTTAAAAATTTATTCGATTTCAATTTCACTCGGTTTCGGATTACAGAACATACCCGATTCGCACCCCCATTGTGCGATCTGAATACACACTGTACAATACAATTACAATGATTGACAATAGCACTTAAATGCTATTAGCGCATTATCACACAATATCGCAAAGTGCACAATGAGTAGCAATTTATAGAACATGGAAAGACCGGACCCATATTCTGACCTGTTGTTTACGGATTGGAGACTATATCCAACTTCTGTTGTTGGGAGTGCAATAGCACACTTGACTAATCTTTACATGTATTGATCCAAACAACAGCAACCACGTGTACCCTGAAGGGCCTCACCAACAACCAGTCACAGAGATGAGCGGCTCTCTGTTGGGCTACTGGTTCACGTGGAACCATTCGTTTAGACACTGGTTTGGCCTCGAACGACCCAGTATTACACAGACCTGTTCTTCCAATTTCAGGTTCAGGGACCCTAGTCTCTGGTGCCCCAATTTCCCCTAAAGTACTGCATCAAAGTAGAGACATGAACTACAATGACAATTAGTGCTCCCGGGGTAACTGCTTAGTAATAAAATTACTCTAACTTATGAGTACTTTCTTAAAAAAAAACCGATTATTACTTGAGAGATTTGATTTTTTTTTAGCAAATATTTTCCCCACTGTGGGAGTTTTATACCTCTCATTTGGACCGTCTACAAGAATTTCTATCAATATTATTTTTACTTTTGCTGTAGTAATGAATTAATGAAATATTTTTTTTTAACAAAAACGTTAAAAGAAGGCAAGAAAAAAATAAAACAAAAAAATTGCTATTGCAAGAAGTCATTTGATAGAAACAAATAACTGAAATCCATATATGTCAACTCAATTCTAAATATTTTGAACATTAATGTAAATATGTATTTCGAACATTTTCTTAAGCATTTCTAACCAAATGTCTCGTTTTTTAAGGCTGCAACCAAGCAGAAATTATTTACATATTTTTATTTTTATTTTCTTATATAACAATCATTTTTATCTGCACCCACACAATAAAACGACTTAATTAAGCAAACAGTTTTGTTTATATGTATGTAAGTATGTGTAAAGTGCAATATCCACGAATAGTTATAAAAATGTACCAATATATGAATATCGTTTTCTTATTTTTATATGATTTTCATACATATGACAGTATGCAGTTCGAAGACAAATAGAAAAAAGTGGGTTGCAACCAAATTATGTAAATATTTAAAAATTGTGCAAATGCAGACATTTGTTATTTGTTCAAAATATTTCTTTGCTCAAAGAGTAGGGAATGAAGTTTTCTTTTTTTGCTTTTTGTAAACAAAAAAAAAATAAAAATTTTGAGTGGTATGGCATTTATCGCTTTTTGTAAGTTTTAATTGCTTAAGTAAAACACATAAAAATATTAAAATGTAGAGCTAAAGGCCGATGTCGCTAAAGCTCCTTGCTTTATTATCTTATAATTTTAATTGCTAGCTTACAATACGGTTAAAAATAAATAATATTCAAATGTAAAGCAAAATATTTAAGAAATGATAAAGGACAGGAAAAAAAGAATAGTTTAAAATTTAGTTATAAAATTGGCTTTATTAGAAGAAAAACTTTATAACATTAGTGTTTCAATATAATTTGGAGCAAGTTCGTTGAATATATATATTACTGGAAAACCAACTACACTATAAATAAAATGTACACTTTCGAAATGACCCATGCCATACCGAATCTTATATACCCTTCAACATAGTAATGTTAAATATTCCCTTACTATATTATGTTTCACAATTTCACAATAATATACATTCGGTTCTTACTTTTATGATTTTCAACTTTATTATTACAAATATAATATAAAGATACAGAATTTTTTTTTTTTGTAAAAATGTTTCATCAAAATTTTATCGAAAATTTTTTGCTAAAATTTTATTAAAAATGTTTTGTAAAAACTTCGGCGAAAATTTGTTGTAAAAATTTTAACAAAAACTTCGCAAATTTTTTGTAAAATTGTATCGATTTTTTTTTCTAAAAATTCTATCGAAAATTTATTCTAAAAATTAAACAATAGTTTTTGTTAAAATTTTATCGAAAATTTTTTTGTAAAATTTTACTGGAAAATTTAAAAAAAGTTTTTGTTAAAATTTTATCGAAAACTTTTTGTAAAAATTTT
Organism: Phasia obesa; assembly: GCA_949628195.1. Lineage (NCBI taxonomy): Eukaryota > Metazoa > Arthropoda > Insecta > Diptera > Tachinidae > Phasia > Phasia obesa. The sequence continues at coordinate 193,704,025 of OX451215.1, forward strand.
ATCGAAAATTTTTTGTAAAATTTTTATCGAAAATTTTTTTGTAAATATTTTATCGAAATTTATTTGTAAAAATTTTATCGATATTTTTTTTGTACAAATTTTATCCAAATTTTTGTATAAAAACATTATCAAAATTTTGTTTATAAATATTTTATCGTAATTTTTTTTATTAATTTTATTGAATTTTTCTTTCTAAAAATTCTATTGAAAATTTATTCTACAAGTTTTTTCTAAAAAATATATCAAAATTTGTTTGTAAATATATTTTGTTAAAATTTTAAATTTTATTGAATTTTTCTTTCTAAAAATTCTATCGAAAATTTATTCTACAAATTTTTTCTAATAAATATATCAAAATTTGTTTGTAAAAATATTTTGTTAAAATTTTAATTGATTTTTTTTGTAAAAAATTTATCGAAATTTTTTTGTAATATTTTATCAAAATTTTTTTGTAAAATTTTATCGAAATTTTCTTGTAATAATTTTATCGAAATTTTTTTGTAAAAAATTTATCAAATTTTTTTATAAAAATTTTATCGAAAACTTTTGGTAATAATTTTATCGACATTTTTTTATTAAAATTGTATTTATTAAATTTGATAGAATTTTTTTTCAAAAAATTCTATCAAAATTTACGGTTAACATTTTATCGAAATTGTTTTTGTAAAATTTTTTGTAAAACTTTTATCGAATTTTTTTTGTAAAAATTTATCGAAAATTATTTTGTCAATATTTTACAGAAATATTCTTGTAAAAATTTTATCGAAATCTTTTTTGGAAAAATTTTATCCAAATTTTGTTATAAAAATTTTACAAAAAATTTTTTATAAATATTTTATCCAAATTTTTTTTGTAAAATCTTTTTTTTTAAATTCTATTAAGAATTTATTTCACAAATTATTTCCTAAAAAATTTATCAAAATTTTTTGTAAAAATTTTATCGAAAATTTTTTGTAAAAATTTTATCGAAAATTTTTTGTAAAAATTTTATCGAAAATTTTTTGTAAAAATTGTATCGAAAATTTTTTTGTAACTCTTTTATCGAAATTTTCTTGTAAACATTTTAACGAATTTTTTTTGGTAAAAATTTTATCGAAATTTTTTTATAAAAATATTATCAAAATTTTGTTTAAAAATATTTAATCGTATTTTTTTTAAATTTTATTGAATTTTTCTTTCTAAAAATTCTATCGAAAATTTATTCTACAAATTTTTTCTAATAAATATATCAAAATTTGTTTGTAAAAATATTTTGTTAAAATTTCAATTGATTTTTTTTTTGTAAAATGTTATCGAAATTTTTTTGTAATAATTTTATCGAAATTTTTTTGTAAAAAATTTATCAAATTTTTTTTATATAAATTTTATCGAAAACTTTTGGTTATAATTTTATCGACATTTTTTTATTAAAATTGTATCGCATTTTTTTTTCAAAAATTCTATCAAAATTTACGGTGAAAATTTTATCGAAATTGTTTTTGTAAAATTTTATTTGAAATTTTTTGTAAAACTTTTATCGAACATTTTTTTGTAAAAATTTATCGAAAATTTTTTTGTCAATATTATACCGAAATATTCTTGTAAAAATTTTATCGAAATTTTTTGGTTAAAATTTTATCCAAATTTTGTTATAAAAATTTTATAAAAATTTTTTTATAAATATTTTATCAAAATTTTTTTGTTAAAATCTCATGGATTTTTTTCTTCTAAAAATTCTATCAAGAATTTATTTCACAAATTTTTTTCTAAAAAAATTTATCAAAATTTTTTGTTAAAATTTTATCGAAAATTTTTTGTAAATATTTAATTGAAAAATTTTTTCGAAAATTTTTTGTAAAAAGTTATTGAATTTTTTCTATGTATGAATTGAATACTAATGGAAGTGTTTCATTAAAAACCATTATCGTTCTTGAATTAAATGGTAATAGAAAAAAAAATTAATTCACAATTTTATAAAATTTAATAAAATAAATAATTGATTCAATTATTTGTTCAATTAGGAAACTTGTTTATTCTGGTTTAAACAAATATATATTTGAATTAATTAAAAAAATTAAACTATTTAAAACTAATTAAAACCTTTAATTGGTGCAAACATTGTTTCCGAGAATTTAATGTTTAACTTTAAGAAATAACAATTTTAATATTATATTTTTGTTTCTATTGGCTGCTACGGTAGACTACTTTCTAAAGCTGCTTTGCTCTAATTTACAATTGTATTGCAACTGTAAAAGAATATTCTTTATGAAATTTAGTTAATAAAATATTATAAAATATTTATAAATGATAGAAATATATTATTTTCACTTTAAATTTTATATCGAGGAAGTTGTGAATAAAAAATCTTAATTAGTTTTTATTCATTTAAAAAACTTTTTTTAATCAGTTTGAAGTACAATTGAATAAAAACTCTTAAGAAACTTTGAACCAAATACATTTATTATTTATTTAAGCAAATAATTTTCAAGAAAACAATTAGAAAAAAAAACTTTTTTTTTGTTATTCAGTACTTATATTTAAATGACTCTACTACGAGTTATAGCAGCACATTCGCCTATTAAGACAGTGCAATGTTAAATATTTATAGAAATAAAGTGAATGGGTTTTTGGCTTAAGATCAATAGCAATTAGATTGAAAAAAAAATTGTGGAATATGTTAAATATAAACTACTTAATGGCGGACATTTAAGTGATTAACAACAATTACTAGCTTATATTTAGTATATTTTTTTTAATAAAAATACTTATAAAATTGTATTTATTTAACTGATTTAAAATTTTATTAGAACTCAAATTGAAAAGAGTTAACAATTAGAAGGCAAGAGCTTAGTAAATAGCATACTTGACAAATGACAGTTTAGGATGGAAGAAAATAGAGCATTACACAAGAGAAAAGCTTTGAAACATATTTTAATTTTTATTAAAGCTTTGCTGTCAATTATGCAAGCTGAAATATCCTAAGCAATTAAGCACAAATTGTGAAAATTGTCTAATTTTTGGCTGAGATAACTCATGTGATACTGTCGAAATTTTGGACAATTGTCGTAATTGGATCGTCAAGCAGTGATATAGCAAATGATAATTACAACACATATTTAAATAAGAATTTATTGTTTGAACTCGATTTTGAACTACGATTTAACGTCTATGATTCATATGTGTTTTTTCCATCCAACATCTTAATGTATCAATTTTAAAATATTTTTGTCGATATGTTTTGAGCACTCTTGTTCCCTTGTGCAAGAGAAAATAGCCTAATATTCTTTTTATTAAGTAAGGTATTGAGTACTGGGTACCAAGTATCGAGTATTTGATAAAATAGTTTGAGTACTTAATACACAATAATAGTTAATCGATACTTTTCAGATGTTATTTTTAAAAGTAAATGGAATAAAATATTTGACGACTACGACGATAAAATTGCATTTATGATTTTATGAAAGTAAACGTAAGTATTGGGTACTATAGAGAACCTAATTGAAAAGTAATGAGTTGTACTGAGTAACTGAAAGTAGTATAATGTGCAAGCACTAGTCCCTAAAATATATTTTACATTTTCTTATAAAAAGGCTTATATAATTTTTATTTATTTCTGCACATGCTCATTTCCAAAGACTTCGGAAATTTCGTATCAAAGTACAATAACAAAGTGTAAATCTAATGTTTATTATGGCTATTAAAACAGCTTTCAGACACACATTTCTTGCGTAAACAATTTTAGTTTTAAAAGCAAAAAATAAAAAATTAAATCCAACCAATAACAACTAGTATTAAGGTGTAAGAGTGACTGTACATGCGACTGCTGCTTTAAGTTCTACATCACCACCAAAGACAAGTTTGAAAACATCTAAAACTGAAGCTTAAAAATTATGCCTCTACGTTTGTATTTCTATTTTTAATTAACTTCATTTATTAACTTTGAACTTCAATAATTACATTAATTTGTTAGCAGAAATTTGTTTAACAAAACTAGTTTCATATAACTTCAGATTAAAATAATATTTTCTTATTTTTTTTTTATGTTCATGATACTCAATTAATTTTTCAAAATGGCCTTGTCTTGTTGCTGTGAGTTACAAAATGTTTGCTAAGCTTGATGATAGTTTTATGTAGGTGTAAAAAAATTAAAAAAAAAAGTTTTTATTTAATTAACAGAGATTGTTGTTGGCTTTTTTAAAGCATATTATTTCACCATAATGGCCGTCTGCCGCAATAAAGAAATAAACCCCAACAGACTCATATATAAAGGCTTGAAAACCTTTCATTCAATAATTTTAAAACGTTAAGCCGTTAAAAGACATGTATTCATTTAATTCCACATAAATAGACAAAAGTCCAATAATATAATCTTGTCAAAATGGTTTTTATATTAAATGAATATTTTATTATAAATATTTTATTTAGGTGTAAGACCTAGACTAATAACACAAACCTACAAGCAATTTTTTTTCCTGCAAAGTGACTTTTTAAAATAATAATTCTCGCAAAAAAAACCGACTTCAAAACAGATAGAAGGGCACCAAATAAAAGATGCGCCAAAATTAGAGGGAAAAAAGGTAAAGACTATGTGAATGTCAAGCTTCTCATATTTCCGTTCAAAAGTTAAGCTATTTTCACCAGAATCTGTCTGTCTATAACGGTTCAAAAGTTTGGCCATATATATCAAATTACATGAACTATTGGGATACCCTTTACATTATAATTCCATATATTTATACTTGTTATTATACCATAGAAATTAGTGGACATTTTGCCTAATTTTTAAGAGTTTGTGTTTAACGCTTTAACATATATAGGGCCATATAGATCAAATTACATAATTTATGGGGACACCCTTTAATTTCTAAATTAAAATTGTATACTTGCTATAGTGGACTTTGCAATACAGGTTCCTTGTAAATTTCAGCTGTCTGTTCAAAAGTTTGGCCACATACATAGAATTAAATAAACTATTTAAAATTTTTAATATTTAAAGATTTTATTATAACCTTTTCATTGGCCGGGTCACATATATTTTCGAAACAATGAAAACAAAAATGTGTTATAAATATTTTCACACTAGTTATCTACTTAAAATTGTCTAAAAATTTTGCCAAATAGCTAAAGCTGCTAAAAAAGCTAAGAGATAGTTTAAGAAACCCAGCGACCCGTGCAACCTAACCTTAAGAAAATCATGGGAAAACACACCTCAAATGCTGAAATTTACACTTTTTGTTAATGCGTGCCAAGGTTAAAAATAATTTTAACTTGAACGAGTAGAACAAAATAGAGCAAAAAGTTTAACAGATACTAATGGCAAGTTTTATTTCTATCACCGGGTATAAAAATTTTCTTTAATATACCATTTTGAAATTTCGAAATAATCCCTATTTTAGTTACCGTTCATTCCTACTTACCCCGCTGATTGAATGCCTCGGTAGACGGATTGGTAGCGCGCTAGTCCATCAGTCTAGAGGTTGGCGGTTCGATTCCCGCCCAAACTCTGGATGTTTTCTGCAGACAAGCAAAAAGATTCGCAGAGGTAGTTGTTGTCTTAAAAAAAATACTTTTTTCTCTTTTTGTTTTGAATAGAATATTTACATAATTTTAATACTATTGTGTCCACTAACGGTGAAAGCATGAGATAAAAGTGGAGAAAAGTTATAAAAAAAAACTTATTAGATTCACCTTGTTTACAATGTGAAAATATGTACTATTATAGTCAAATTACCGATTATAAATAATTATTCTTAAAAACTAAAACCGATAACCACTTTCTGCGATGTCTAACATACAACGAAGTTTTATGTGTGAAGTAAAATATGTGTTATGTATAAATTTACAATTTTACTTAAGAAACCGGTTAAAATCCGGAACCGACTGCTCCATAAGACCGAAAAGTTAAAAAGTTGTTCCTATTTTTCCTAAGAATTAATTCCTTTTGGTAACAAAGCAAATTTTTTAAAATAAAAAGAAAATAAATAATAAAAATTATATAAAAAAATGAAAGTAACACCAAGAGAAAACTCGTATGAATATGCCTTTATGCAAAAGAAATAAAGTCAATGTAAATTAAACTTTAAGGTAAAATTTGCACTTACAATTTTTCATAAGGCAATAGCATTTATCTTTTCAATCATCGTTCCAGTTTACTTAAGAACGATATAACTATATCGTTATATGTTATATAATGTGGATATGCATTTTTATTGATCATTATTGAAAAAAGTAATCCACACCAAATTTTAAGACTCTTACGAATTTACTTTATATAAAGCTACCCCTCCCTGTATGAAATTATAAAATTTATGTAAAATTCTAAAAATGATTGTGAAGCTTTGTAAAATACTGACAGGAAATAATTTACTCATTATTTTAAAACAGCGCAATCTGTTGCGCAACCTTGTCTAAAATATACTGCTTTCAAAAGTAAAAGGTGCCTAAAAGTATGCAGTGCCTTTCAATCGGTTAAAAAAATTTTCGTAATTTCACTGCTATTTTTCCACTTTCTTTTGAAAATAAGATATGTTTGCGGGAAAAAGTATCCTATATTTAAATCAGGATACTAAGGTACAAGGTCACAAACTTTTTTTTACGATTCACCTAGTAGTTTTTACGTGATGAGAACACGAAGAGAAAGACAGACAGATAGACAGGAAATAAGTTACATTTTTATTATGTGTATAGTTTAAAAAAGTTAAATTAATATAATATTTTTAAAACATTTAATTATTTTGTTTGCTTAGACATCATAAAGCTTTTACATCAGCTGGTTTCTACAAACATCTGGCAACACTTTTTATTTATTATTTTATTATTTTTTTTATTTCAATTGCGAAGCACTCTCCCCATTTACATATACTTCATGTTATACGAAATAATAAAAGTAAGATTACACTGTTTAGTAACATTCACCTTAAAATAGTTATTAATGATTTAAAACAAGTAAAACTTTTTTTTAACTAGTGAGACTTTTAATACAACTAAGAAAAATGTCATCGAATATAAATTTGTCGGGTAAATTTACTTCCATATTCATAGATTAATCGCCTTTTGTCTTAATTGTTTCGCTTTATTTATTGTTAACATTTATTTAGCATTGCGTATGAAATATAAAGAGAAGAAAGATGCATTTTTGGAGGAAAATATAAAGGTAAAAGAACCCATAGCGCTATTTAGAGAATGGTTAGAGGAAGCAGTAAAGATAGAGGAAATTTTAGAACCAAATGCGGCTTGCTTGGCGACAGTGAATAGGTGAGAGTAAGATTTTGTTTTTAACATTACGAATTATTTAAATAGGAAATAGGATTTTTATCAGATATTTTTATGGTTTTTGTAGTTCAAATTATTTTTATTTTAGAATCAGAATTTTTAGTTTAGAATTAGACAGAAAATATGTGATAGAAAAGGATTTGAAAACGAATCGATTTTAAAACAATTTTGTTGTCTTGTAGAAAAGTAGTTTTTACTAATTTTTAATATTTTTGTCTAAACTTTTAATTATTGTTTGATTTGTATCTTCTGATATACTATTTAAGCCAAATGTTAAGAGCAGGGATCGCAAATAATGATTATCCATCACATTTTAAAAGAAATAAATCATTATGTTAGGGATATGTAACATGTGCAAGGAGTACACCATTGTCTTTAAGGGGACTGTCCGTTCCGCCAATGATTTTTATTTTTTAAGTTTTATTGAAAAAAATAAAAAATAAAAATTATTTTTCGAGTTCTATTTTTTCCTCAGACATCAATGATTACTTGTTGAGTTTTATTTTTCGCTTGGAAAATAAAAATTATTCTCCGAGTTTTATTTTCTGCTCAGAGAATAAAAATTATTGTCTGAGTTTTATTCTTTGCTCGCCATTTAATGATTGATGCTTAAAGGCCCAACTATAATATGCATAAACTAGCTTAAGCCAACTTAAGCAACTGTACAATTACATGTAAATCATATGTGGCAAACTATAATGTAATGTACTATAATGCAAAGTCCGAAACCGATCGCACATTTCGTACGGAAACAGCTGTTTGTGCTTTCTGTTTTACATATGAATGTACATTCATAAAAATTGCAATGGAGGACGAAAGTGAACAAATTGAATTTAAATTTAATATAAAATGTTTAAAAAAGAAGTTTCTATAAGAAATAATTCTTGCAAAAAAACCGACTTCAAAACAGATAGAAGGGCACCAATTCTAAACTAAAAATGTAAGAAGTAATCTGTAAGAATTAGATTTAAACCAAATAAAAGATGCTCCAAAATTAGAGGGAAAAAATAAAGACTATTGAATGTCAAGCCTCTCCCTATTACTGTTTAAAAGTTAAGTTATTTTCACCAGCATCCGTCTTGTATGGGGACACCATTCAAGCCTCTGTCTATAACGGTTTCAAAGATAGAGGCACACAGATCAAATAACATCACCTATTCGGACACCCTTTAATTTACAATGTTAAATTAAAGACCTGTTGTTATAGAGGACTTGGTCACAAAGATTCTTTGTAAATTTCAACTATCTGTCTATAACGGTTAAAAAGTTTAACCATATATATCAAATTACATGAACTATTGGGACACCCTTTAAATTATAATTCCAAATATTTATATTTGTTATCATACCAGAGAAAGTAGTGGACATTCTGCCTAATTTTCAAGTGTTTGTGTTTAACGGTTCAAAAGATAGGGTCATATAGATCAAATTACGTAATTTATGGGGACACCCTTTAATTTCTAACTTCAAATTGTATACTTGCTATAGTGGACTTTGCAATACAGGTTCCTTGTAAATTTCAGCTGTCTGTCTCTAACAGTTCAAAAGTTTGGCCACATACATAGAATTACATTAACTATTGGGACACCCTTTAAGTTCCAAATTCAAAATTTTATACTTTTTGTTATAGGTGACTTAGCACTACAGGTTCTTTGTAAATTTCAGCGGTCTGTGTACAACTATTCAAAAGTATGGCCATATACATCAAATTAAATGAACTATTGGAGCACCCTTTAATTTAAAAATTTGAGTATTTATACATTTTATTATAACGGTCATAGTAGTCGACATTCTATCAAATTTTCAAGGTTTAATCTATAACGGTTCAAAAGATAGACCCAAATAGGTCAATTATGTCACCTATGGGGACACCCTTTAAATTTTAAATTTATTTTTTTATTAATTTCTGCTGTTGGGAGCTATAGCGGCACGCAGTTTTTTAAAATTTTAATTTGCTGCCCTTTACGGTTCTTAATACACGTAAAAAACATTTATGTTGTATGGGGACACCCTTTAATTTTAAATATAATGAACTGTTTTTAAAATGGGACCAACCTTGAAGCATAACCTTTCAAATAAAGCAAAAAATTTTAAAATCGGTTCAGAAATGGCTGAGTTCTGCGGTTACATACATAAAAAAAAAAGCAACATTCAGACGAATAGATAACCTCCTTCTTTTTTGAAGTCGGTTAAAAAAAGATCATGTGAAGACAGTTGCATTTATTAAACAACCCCCGGTTCTCGGGATAAACGATAATATTTAAAATAAATGAAATGTAAAATAGAAGCTTATGTAAACTTACCTGCAGACAAGCCTAAAGACTTCGCATACTAGCATTAAATAACATTAAAATTGTATTCTTTGTACATTTTTATTTTTATATCTGTTCTACAACTATAATCCTTTCATTATTATTTTGCTATCAACTAGCTGTGCCCACATACACGTTGTGTGCGTCCTGACAATATTTTTTTTACGTATTTACTTTATATAAAGATACCCATCCCTGGAGAAAATTAAAAAATTTATATAAAATTCTAAAAGTTATTATTAAACTCTTTAAAAGGTGTTTAAAATATTCTAATAACAATGTAATTCCACAAAATAAAAATACAAATTAAAATACAAATTTTATTCAATTGGCTATTTGGCAGTAAGTAATTCATATTTTGTGATTATTTTAAAAGAGCGCCATCTGTTGCGCAACCGTGTTTAAAATAACTTGCTCTCAATTAATTTTGTCATTATTTCAAAACAGCGCCATCTATTGCGCAACCGTGTTTAAAATATACCGCTTTCAAAAATAAGAGATGCCTTAAAGTATGCAGTACCTTTAAATGAGATATTTTCTCTTGGAAATGAGATATTTTTGCGGAAAACGGATATCCTATATTGCAATTAGGATACTAGGGTACCGCCTCATAAAATTATGTTAAAATCCAGCCAGTAGTTTTTACGTTATGCGAACACAAAAAGAAAGACATGCAGCCAGACAGAAAAAATGGAACTTAATTAAAAAAATTCAATTTGGGAAATCGTTAACTATTGTTCCAATCGGGATAAGTACTATTGGAACAATAGTTAACGATTTCTAACTTATCTAATTAAAAGTGTTACCAGAACTATTAATCGTGACTTATGAATAGAGGATACGGATTACGTTATTGATTTCAAAGTCTTAAAAAATATAATAGTTTTATTTTACCTGACAATGTATAAGTACCTTAATGTTAGGTCTAAAACCTATTAACTAAAGCATCGCCATGCGAAGTCCATTGAGCAATTTGTGTTTAGTGATGATGTCAAAAAGCCGCATTTGGTAGGAAGATAATTCTCAAACTTTTACATCTATTAAAATTGACGGATCGCTACTTATTTCGTACGGAATGAGCATGGAACTGCTATTATGGTAAATAGCGAGCGCTATCGACCAAAGCTGACAAAACTATTGTTTTCAAAAATAATTCAGCTAAACATCAATTATATTTTTTTTTATTTTTATTTTTAAGAGAAGAAACACTCAGGCAATTAATGACTATATTAATCGTGTTATTTCCTTTGGAAAGGGATAGGAGTAGATAAGACAGATGGTTAGTGTGATAGTAAAGCTTCGCTTATGGGAAAACTGCAACAGCACATTATGATTGTTTTAGAACAGTGTTGCAGCACCTCTGGTGTTATGTAGGCACATTGGTTTGAAGATAGGATAGCCAATTTATAATTATTTTATTTCGCCAGCGATTTAGTGCTATGTGGTAATACCGAAGAAGAAGGGCGCTGTTATAGGTATTATTATAAAGAGAAATTAATACATATCAGAAAAATTGATGTTGCCACGGCTGAGTATTGAACTCGTGACCATTGCTAACTACTTAAGCTACAGCAGCCTCAATTGGTTCCAACAAGAGGGGGCAACTTGCTGTACAGCGCGCTTTACAATCGGTTTGTTTTAAAATCAATTTGGTGACAACTTTATTTCCAAAAGAGGTCTTGTTTGCTGGAGCCCTCTTTCGTGTGATTTAACTATTTTGGATTATTTTTTATGGGGCTATGGTAAGTCATTGGTTTATGCCAACAAACCAACAACTCTTTAAGCTTTGGAAATCAATATTCAAGCCACCTTTGACGGTCAGATTTTTTAAAAAATTAGTAAAAAATTAGACGCGTGGTATGGTCCATATAAATTGTAGCCGCGGCATTAAAATGCCGGAAAGCATATCAAAAAAATAAATACCATGAAATTAACTATCAGATTATCATAAAAACAATTTTATTTCATTAAAATTTTACTCTTGTTTTATAATTGTAAGTTTTCATGCAGCTAAAAAATACTTGATATAACATGGGTTACGATCTAGAGTTGGCCTACATCCTGTTTTAATATTAAAGAGAAAGGATTTAAAAACCTAAATAATAACATTTTTGCTATTTTAGGCAGCTTTTGATAACTTACTCTGCGAAAAACTGAAAAAGTAAAGATTAAATTTATAAAAGAAAATTAATAAAGTAGAAAAAGAGATCAACTTTTTGTAATGACTTACTGTGCCCCTCGTACTATTCACAAAGTAATTTTTAAAATTATTTTAAAAATTATTCTAATCTAAAGCACAAATTTCGTATGTACAAAAAATATATTTATTTACTAGGCTTCACAATACAATTCTAAATTATATTCTAACTTACAATAATATATTGAGCATAGTAGCAACGACCTTAACCGATTGTAGTGAAAACAATCAGAGGTTGTGGCAGGAATCGAACCCACTACCCCCAGACTGACCCACTAGCACACTATGAACTAGTCTAACGGGGCACCAGATGTGTTCAAGATTAACGTGGGCTACTGCCACGGTGGCTTTATCCCACGGTGCTCTTAAAACCGAGTACAATAAAGACGTAGACTAGCGACCCTATTGTGTAGTATAACAACACTTTACGATTGCCACCAATCGCAATTTGTGTGTATACAGTCACAATGAGTAGCAGTATATACAATATGGCAAGCCTTTCCAAGGCAAGCCTAGATCCATATTATAACCTCTTGCATAGGGGTTTGGAGACTATCCAAACTCCGTCTGTTGAGAGTGCAACAGCACACTTGATCGACCGTGCACCACATCTGCAATAATCGATCTTAAACCACAACCCCCACGTGTACCCCCGAAGGGGACCTCACCAATAACCGGTCACAGAGAGGATAGGCTCTCTGTGGGGCCACCGATTCCCGTGGTACCAGTCCTTTTGGTACTGGTCAGTCCTCGAAAAGGACCCGTGTTAAAACAACAGACCTTTTCTTCCAGATTTAGGCTCTAGGAACCCTAGCGTCTGGTGCCCCTATTTTCCCCGAGTGAACCGCGTCAAAGCTTTTGCCATTACTGCAGTGACAATTGGAACCCCGGGGGTACCTAACGGGGCACTAGAAAAATATATATATTTTTTTTACAAATTTTCTGCTTCTGAAAAATTTTGATTTTTTTATCGCAATAAAATACTACGATTATATCCGCTGGTAACAAAATTGTTATTCTCATAATAAAACTTTAAAAGATATGGTCTGCTGAACACAAAATTTTATTTGGAGTATATAGGAGAAGTATACCTTAATTACATTGACCTATTTTATTTGCTGAATCAAATTGATTAATTAATTTAATTTTCTCACATTGAAATTATGTCAATTTCAGTGCTTCTGTGTATTTTTTCTAAAGCATCTTTTTATGAAAAACTTTAAATGTAATCTGAAACGGAATGTTTTAAATCTCAAATGACAATACCCGCTAACTGAAAGGTAAAAAATAAATTTACAACAGTTTATGTGAATTTCCAAAGAACAATAAACTTCAACAAAATTAAATATTTTCTTAACACTCCAGCGTTAATTGCTATTAAATAAAACTATGAATTTAGGTAACAGAAATTGTAGGTTTTTGAAATTCTATTTGTTTCTATTTAGTTTAAAACATGTGTAACAGGTGAATAGCGAGTAATTGTTGACAAAATTAGTCATAAGAAAATAATGAAATTAAAAATGAATATACAAATAAATTTTTGAAGTAAAGCTTAAGTTCGTTTTTATCTCTCTAAGTTGAAAGAATATTTTTTTTACAATTTAGGTGATTAATTTTAAAGAAAGAAACAAAAAAATGGGAAAGTTTTATTAAGACACCTAGTAGAATATAATGCATATACGCTACATCCTTTCTCAGCATTTTTCTCATCTATTAACTTTGGGTTGAAGTTTAGTTGTTAACATCATCTGTTTAATTAAAAAAGAAAACTAAATATATTACTTTACGAATGTGTGTCTGGCTAGAACTGGACTGAGTTATTATATTTATGTGTTTATTTATTTTTTATTTAATTAATAATACAATACAATTACAAATTATATTTTAAAATAAATTATTGATCATAACAATGAGGACCTTCACTCGTTATTGTGAAACACTCAGAGTCTTTGGTGGGAATCACACCCACGACTCGCAGACTGATAGACTCCCAGACTTATAGGCTAGCACACCACCCACAAGCCTACGGTGCACAGTGTAGTGACTTCATATAACGAGTGTCCATAAATAGAAAAAGTTATTGTAAAGAGCTAAAATTTGGCTCAAATGTATATTTAGGTTGGCAAAACGTAACAAAATTTAAAATTTAAAAAAATTCGAAGCAAGGATTCGTGTCCTTCCCATATATCCTGAAATTTATAAGTGTCATAAAAGTTAGAAAAATTGCTAACTGTATGAAATTTTTTTTATAGTAATTGGATGTGATATTTTTAATGATTTGACCAAATTTGATTCTATTCAGATAAGGCCCACATTAAGCTAAAAAAATATATTTTTAAAAAATTAAAAAAAAATTAAAAGTTAAATAAAATTTTTTTAATTAATTTCGAATACAAGACACTTTTTCAATTAGATGAACGGATCCTCACCTTTAATATATTCTTAAACTTAAGTATATACATATTGTTTGCCCATTTTCGGGTCCATCGAAGCTGACTATTTTTTTTTTAAGTACATATTTTGGCTAAAAACTTCACAATTTTTTTTGCAGTGTTGTTATAAATATTTGAAGTTTAGGATTTTTACATTGTTTCTGCTACATTTCTGAATAAAACAAATATAATTGCATGTATTTTTATTGAAAAATTAATCCTTGATATTTATTTTTCCAAACTCATTTTTTGTTACTTAAAAATTGTGAAAAAAATTATCAAAATAAATCGACTTTAAAGCCGTGTAACTTTTTATAGGTAAAACGCACATGAAAAACCTAACCACCTCTGGAATCGTGGGAATCACAGCTTTCATCCCTTATACATATCTTTTATTGATAAATTTGAAAGTTTTTTTTTCCACTAGATAGTTTACTTTGATACACTTAAAAAATAACAATAATTTAAATTGGCGCACTTAAGCGCAGCTAAATTTTTATTTTTTAAAATTAACATCCTGTTTGTTATAAAATGCAAGAAAAAATATCCCGGAAATACTTGAAAATTTTTTTTCTTCACTATTATATGTTTGCTTATCACAACAAGTTTTGTTTTGTTTTATTAATATCATTCTTATAATGATGCATACACTGTTATCGACATATGTAATTAAAAATACCGTTTATATGGCTAAAACATAATACAACAACTAATCTAGTACAAATTTGGTTTATTTGCCAACTAAATTCAATAATTTAACCCTATGAAATACATGCTCATTTGTATTCCTTTTTTATACAAAATTGTAGTTATTTCAAACCACAATTTTGAAGAGCAATATCTTTAGAAAAAATTATTATTTTAATAAAATTTTTTTTTACACTTATTAGTAAAAGTGTCTTTTATTAAATGCCATTAGCCATTTTTTTAATTTCCATAATTGGATTTTTCTATATATGGCCACACTCACAACACTGTGCGGTGCAAATAATACAAAATATAAAAACCAAAAAAAAAAATTTAATTCACCATTTTATATTCACATCAGATTTTTTCTAAAACTTCACCAATAAATCATAATTTCGAAATTTAAAAAATCGCGATATCTTTTAAACTTCTTAAACAATGTTTGGATGACTTTTAATGCGGATTTTTTAATTCGTTCATTTTCTCTTATTTTGGGTATAACAATATTTCGCGAAAGCTAGAATCTATTACACAAAACGAAGTGCAGAATTTAAATTCAGCAGCCCAAATAAGCTAAGAAAGATATACTTATTCGCTTCTCTAGCCCAAAAGTTAGCATGAATTCGTATAACTTGAATAATTTTATAAATAACACTGCTTTACAGAGAGTGGTATAGCTTATTTAGTTAGCACCTTGACTACTAAGCAAACATGTTGGCTTGAGCAGCCTAGGTTCGTATCCTTGCTACGCCAATCAATATTTTCTGATATATGCTCTATACCTCTTAATAATCATCGAATTAAAATATCGGGTGATTTCTAAACCATTTAACGATAAACCGACACAAAAACTAACAGATTATTGAATTTAATGATCAAAATTCATGCTCGCTTAAAAAAGTGCATCGTGGACTTCTTGCATTTTATTGTATCTATTCATTTTTGGTTGAATGGATACGTGAACAAGTAAAATTGCCGAATTTGGTGTGAAGAGCAACCAGAAGCCAATGCATGCCGAAAAATGCACTGTTTTGTGTGTATCGATGAAGGCAGGAACGTTACTGTGAATGGCAAGCGCTACCGTGCAATGATTTTAGTTTGCGGCCGGTCAATTGGCTATCTAGAACGTACGATTTAACGCCTTAAGACTATTTGTCGTGAGGCTATATTAAGTCTATATAGGGACAAGCCCGCAACGGTTAATACACTGGAAGCTAATATTGAAGAATTTATATGTGGGATACCAGCCGATATGGTGGAGAGAGTATGCCAAAATTGAGCCCAGCATATGAACCATTTGAGGCATAGCCGCGGTCAACATTTACATGAAATCTGCTTTAAACATTGAATTATACAGATCGTTCTATCGTATCAAAAAAGTTTTCATATACTTCACCAAATTTTATGTTTTTTTTAATTAAATCCAAAACCTCTTAAAAAATCACCACTTACTAATATTTAGCCGTTTTATTAATATTCGGTAAGCGTCAAAATTAATGTGCCTTCTTAACATCAGAGGCTCTGCAACACTGCTCTAAAAATAATTATGGTGGCAATTGCAGAACTGATAAAAGTGAAGCTTTTTTCTATTACTCTATTTCAACACCCGTCTTATCTTAAACAAATCTGGAGTGACCTACCCTAAACTTTGCCATACCCAATGGAAACAAAAATTCTTATGGATATATTACATTTTCGTTTTATAATGTCATACGGTATGACCTGTAGAGCGTTTACAAAGTTTGGGGATTAGGAAACTACCCCTTGCCCCCTCCTGATTATGCCCAAAAACAATACCAAAGGTACGTACTAAATTTCATTTTGATATGTCAAACGGTATGACCTGTACAAACTCCACCAACTATTAGATCTTATCGCGAAAATAGCCAAAATGGAGTTAGGAGACCTCTATAAATCCATCGATATCTCGATTTTTTTCATGATTACTATACTTTACCTTATACTACGTAGGGTAAAGTAAAAAGTTTTCAGTTTGTTGGTATTACATTTAAATTAATTAGAGCCATAAAATTAATTAGAGCAATAAAATCTTTTTCTGCCATAAAAAATCTCTTAATATTAAGCACAAATATTTTGCCCAAATAATTGCAATTTTGTATGATATAAAATGTTAAGTTTTCAAAAACCAACGAATTTTTTACATTTCGCCTTACAGTAGTACATACTAAAAAGCACAACTGTAAGGCAGAGATAAACAAATTTCTAATTTACGAGGAGATACGACGAGTTGCGAACTTAATGCCGTATGATTTTAGAACATCTAAACTGCGCAGCATTGAACGCTTAAAAGGAAATGCTACTAGGTGGGACATCGCGAACAAATATCATGTCATACGTAAGCAGGTTTATAAGCAATAACAACTCGTCATTCCCATACAAAGCTGCATACGGCGAAGCAGTATTTTTTGCTGGCAGGATGCTGCTCACGAAAAAAAAAATATTTTTTTTTAAATGTCGGCCATTTTTATTTGTTTTTTTTTTATCGATCTTTGCTACTCTTCAAAGTCTTACGCCGGGTCAAGGCCTACTTTGATTAAATTAATTACACCTTGTTGGAGAGGTCTAATGGGTCGAATGATGGTTGTTGTGATCAGATAAAGACTGATAAGATATTAGATTTATGGATTTTCAAAAATTTTTGATTTTTTATTAAAAATAATACATTTATATAAATTTTCCTAATAGTACATTTGGACCACTTTTACACCTTGCAATAAATGCCGCAACTTTTTCATGCAACTTTTTTCTTGTTAGTAAGAGGAGTTGGGAGGCAAGCGGGGTTGAAAAAGTTGCATGACAAAGCCTGACGATGCATTTTTGGTTTTGATTATTTTCATTTTATTATTTAAAAGTGTTGTCTACTTTTTGACTACAGAAAAAAACGACCAGTTGTATTTTTGTTTTATATAAAAAAATTATTTCCAAATTATAATTTAAGATATATATGTATATATAAAAATTTAATTTTAAACAAAAATGTCACAAGAACAAATTGGGCGGTACTCTTAGTTTCGCAGTTACGGACCCCATTAAATTTGTATGTAAAGTATGGTAAATCTCGACTATTTTAGGGTAGAATGAGGTAATACGCGTGCGATTGGAAAGGTAATTAAAAGTATTATCCAAATAAAATGAAATTAATAAAAATAAATCAGCCAAATGCGAGTCAGAATCACACAAGTATGGTTTCGAACTATATATGTTCAGTTCAACTTTAAAAATTCAAGTCTATAATTTTTTACGTCTTATGAGGCATGCTTTAATTTTAAATTATTTTTTCTACTAGAGCATAGTACTAAATATCCTGTGTAAATATCAAGTGTTTGCCTACAAGGTTAAGAAGAGAAAGGCAAATTCCGCAACTTTGAGACATTAAAGGACCACCCCATTTTTATTAAATTTATTTTCGTTTCTTGTTGTTACTGTAGACATTGTTAAATATAATATGTGTAAATTTTAAGTGTCAATATAAAGTTATATAAATATATTTATATTTAATATTTGCCACTCTCGCAAAACCCTTTATTTTTATTTTTTGTATTTTTCCATAAATTCACACACTCTGTATATACTCGCGTTTAAAAAAAAAACAGTCATATTCGCGAAAACTGCATCACTATCGAAATACTCATTATATTTTAGTAATTATTGTTATAGCTTTATGTGAAAATAATAGGAGCCTACCTATTGCGGTAAAAAAAGGCAATATAAGTGAAAAATATGTCCCTGTCCTAACACAGTAATTCACCTCCTGTGAGAGACTCTAACTATTATGGTTCAAAATTTACACCGTATACATGCAAATCTCCTCACTATTTATTTATATAAATTTTAACTTTATTTCTCTTACTGATTAAGAAATAAACACATATACGTGAAAGACGAGTGTGTTTCCGAACACCCTAAAAGTTTTAGTAGTTGTTGTTATAGCGGCCACAGATATACACCTTCTGTGAATATTTCAAGAGTCTACCTATAACGATTCCAGAGATAGAAGGCGCTGACAGACATTGTAGCGAAAACAATTGGGTTACTTTTTACCTTTGGAAAACATTTTAGGTGAACAAACAAATATTTTTTATACCCTTCACCACAGGTGGAAAGGGTATATATAAGTTTGTCATTCCGTGTGTAATTTCTACAATATTCATTTCCGACCCCATAAAGTATATATATTCTGGATCCTTATACATAGAGAAGTTGATTGAGCGATGTCCGTCTGTCCGTCTGTCCGTGTTAGTGTGGTAATGTCATTTGCCAAGGCACCAGAAGAGATACAAAAAATTTAAGCACACCAATCTGTCAGGCATAGTTTCGAAAATTTTGGTATTGCAATTCAGCAACATCGGATCATTCCTTTGGAGGCTACGGGCCAAAAACCACGCCCACCTATATTTTTTTTCACGTTTTTTCAGGTTTTTTTTAAATTTTTTTCAGCTTTAATGATTCTGTTTTGCCTTTTTTTCTCAAATAAATATTAGACTGCGACAGGTAGATCGCAAAGAGTGCATACAGATCTCGGGGGATCAATAACCCCCTGCGAGGGGCGATTTTTGTTTGTTTTTAGATTGGTAGGGGTTTTCTGCTTTGATTTGTATTAGTGACCTTAATAGAAAGCAATACACATAGAGGTAGCCAATGGACCCACAGGGTACCTTCTGATAAATAGGAGCAGTTAAAAGGACTCCCTATGTGTCAATATGAAGAAATTTTTTTTTTTTTTTGTAGGGATTTTTTTTTGCTTTAGTCTGACCATTCTAACTCAATATAGACTGCAGAAAGGTCCTAAATTTAACAAAAAAAAAATTTCAATAAAATTTAAAAAAAAAATTTTTTTAAAAAATTCCAAAAAAAAATTTTACAAAAAAATTTACAAAACATTTTCAAAAATATATTTTACAGAAAAATATTAAAAAAAAATTTTTTTTCCAAAAAATTTTCGAATAAAATTTTACAAAAAATTTTTAAAAAATTATTTTTACAAAAAATTTTTACACACAATTTTCGAAATATTAAAACAAAAATTTCAATATTTCTTTGAAAATGAAAATCATGACTCTAACATAACATATAATTAATATTAAGATTATACATATGTATGTATGTGTGTAAATAGAGTAACATATTTTTTTAAATGCGATTGATTTTAAATAGATGAGATCTCTGTTTTAAAACCTAGGTGCATTAAACACATAGACATCATCAGGATACCGGGTAAAAACTGCCAAAAATAAAATACACCCGTTTATAGGTAAACGTTTTTTTTTTTTTGACGCCAGTATAGCTACATGGCTACACGACCACCGTTGTGGATGTTGTCAACTTAGGCTAATTTCTATTTTATTCAACAAAAGAAAATGTCACAAATTACATTATTATTGTAAATTACAAATTCATATACAAACAAAAAGTTTTGGAGGAGATATTTATAAGTTTTTGAAAAAGTTATTTAATTTTATAAAAGCAAAATAAGTAATTCTACAACAATGTCAGAGTTTACGATGTAGCTGTCGGCTTCAATATCATTAAGTAGCTGACAACACGGCGACAATTGTAGCAAACGGAATTTGTTTTCATTTGTCTTCTATTTTTTTAACTCGTGAATAATGATTTTTTTTCATACGAATTTATTTAAGTAAAGAGTCAACAATATGGATAATGCTGTACATGTCTGTATAAATCAAATCACCGTGGTGAAGGGTATAGAAGATTCGGCACGGCCGAATATAGCACTTTTACTTGTTTTTTTTAATTTCATTCTTTTTGTCAGAACATAGACAATAAAATCCTTTAAAAAAAATTTTTTTTGGTGCTTGCTTGATATTTTATAATATTTTTCATTAATGTCAATTAAGTTAGATAGTACTTTTAATTACCATTCCAGTGATACTCATATTATCTGATTCCATTAAATAGTTGAGATATACAAAACTTTACATAGAAACTTTAGAGGTCCGTAACTCCAAAACAAATTAAAATTAATTTTACAACAATATATTACTTATTTTTAAATATTTATAATGTGTGTGTGTTAATATTTTATTAAGAATGTTTAATCGCTTAATTATAATAAAATACGTTTAGTTGACAATACAGTTTTTTGTTTATTTATTAATAACAGAGAAAAAACAAAACTTTCAAAAATAAATATTTTGAAAAAATTCAAATGTAAAAGAATACAGGGTTTCGAAGCAACTTTCAAAAAGAATAGGAAAAAAAAACTCGGCGTTTGTTGCAAGGTGTAAAAACGGTCTTATAGTAAAAAAATTTGTGACCGAAATGGGATAAAAAATAAAAACGTTTTAAAGAGAAATATAAAACCGAAAAACACTAATGTAACATTATTTGCTCAATGGCCAAAATGGAAAAAACATAAATATTATTTTTTACGCTGTAAATAATAAAAAATACAATAAAAACACAGTGCAGCAAATAAATTTTTTTTTTTTAAAATACAAGAACTTGACAATATATGTATGTAGGTTCGATTCTACAAAGCTTCTTGAATGCCCCACTGATTTTCGAAATATATCGAGGCCTATAAATAAAAATTCGTTATCAATTTCCTCAAACTGAGTATAGGGTTTTTCTACTCTAGAATACGTCACTTTCTGGTATTTTTTTTTCACTGTTGCACTGTGAAATTTAAAACATTTGAAAATAGAAAATTTGTAAGGCATATTTTCAAAATTATTGTAATGAGAAAGAAAATTAAAGATTGTCCATCTTAGTGTTGTTGCTGTTATGGTGGTGGTTCGTTTAATCAGTCACGGAAGATTAACTCAAGTTTGTGTCTTTTCTTTTGACCGTAGAAGCTTTAGGAAAATAACTAAGAAAATAAGCAAAATTATTACCATCATAACATCAAAGGGCAAACGAAAAGAAACAAAAAGGCGATTTCTATTTACACAAAAAAAACTCTTGAATAAAATACTACTGAAATGTATTTCCTAAAATATGAGCCATGAAAAATAGTAAATTGTTATTCATATAATATTTTGATTTTCCTCTCTTTGGTATTTAAATGTTTTGGTTTACTGACTACTTTTATGGTTGAATAAATTTTCATTGCAAACTGTCTAAACAAATAACTTGTTTTTTTTCATTTTTTATGAAAAAAAAAACGATGACACTACCGGTGTTGGTGGTGTGTTGATGTTACCACTACCAATAAAATATGAAAAAAATTATATATATACATACATACATACATACATACATACATACATACATACATACATACATACATACATACATACATACATACATATATACATATGTATATATGACCCTCTAAAATACCACTTGTAGTTATTTTAACCTGTTTGTTACTTATATTTCAAGTTTTATGTGGTAAAAGAAATTAAATGACTTTCTTAGTAAGAGTCTTAAAGAAAAAAAAAAAAAAACAATAAAATCAGTGAAATGAAAAGCCAACAAAATGGAAAATAAACTATAAACTTGTTTGGATTTATTTCCATGTTTGTTTTTATAACATCTAAGTGTAAATGTATGTATTTGTGTTTAAGTATAATACATACAGTAACAATAATAATGTCATTACATCAAGACAATATTTTGCAGGAAATTTTTAATGAATGACATTCCATCGAATACATTTTTATATCTTTTTCCATTAAAAAATATTTACAAAAAAAGGGAAATTAAAAGACCACACATTTGTTCAATACATATAATGGCAATAATTATATTGACATATTTTTGTTAAGATTTAAGATTTTGTTATCTTTGGTTTTTTTTAATACCAATATGTATTTCAAAAAAATACTTTCTCTGTTTGTTTAAAGAATTTGTGTTTAAAGTTCAAACGTCTTGTTTTATAACTACGCAAATCTTAAAAGAAGTTTCACTTTTTTGTGTTTTGTTTGTGAAACTTGTAAATAAAACAAGTTTTTTTTTTTTTTTAATTTAAAGTTAAAAATTCGAAATATTTATTTATTAATGTCAGGGTTGTCTGGTCGTTTGTTGTTCAGAAAACTAATATCAATAATTGATAATATATAAATGGATACAAGAAACAATTAAAAATTTGAAATACTTTTTTTATAGCAAAAGAGATTATTAAATGCAAAGACTTTACGCAAATTCAATAATAAATCAAACCACATATATGCGTTTTTTTCGTTGATGTTCATTTGTCTGCAATAAAACAAATTTATAAAATTTTTGTTGTTAGAAATAAAGAAAAAAATATTTTTAAGAGTGAATTCTAGTGATTCTCTAGACGTCCTCGAAATAGGCTTTTGTTGCAGAGATGACCTTCCCATTTGCCTTGAATAAAAATTTTTATATAAAATTTTGCATATAAACAAATTAAGAAAATAAACCATTCGCAAACGTTTGCTAAATGTTTTGGACATTCTGTTATAAGGGGTGATCCATTTCGAGGTTCCCTACTTTTTTAAAGAAAAAAACACAAAAAATTCAAATTTAATGGAGAATGTTTATTATCATTTGAAAGAACATACTTTGGCATTTATTTTTTTAAGATTATGTCTATAAAATGTTGGCCGTTGCTACGTCGCATATGGTCCATCCGTTGAGTCCAATTTTCGATGACTAGTTCGACCATTTCGACTGGTAACTCGCGAATGACACGCGTGATTTTTTCCTCCAAGACCTGAATCGAAGCGGGCATACACTTAAGACTTTACATTTCCAAACAGGAAAAAATCTAACGGTGTGATATCACATGATCTTGGTGGCCAATCGAATGGCCCAAAACGTGAAAATATGTGCTCACCGAAAACAAAAATTGTGAACATATAAAATCAAAAAAACTTCATCTTCTAGGTCAAAATCGCAAAAACTTTAAAAAATTCAATTTTTTTACCTTTTTTCCCATGTTCAGGTCCATAGGTAGCAAAGCGTTCAAAATTCAAGGAAACAATCAACTACAAAAATGAACCTAAGATCTCAATAAACAACTTTCTAGAACATATGAACTTCCTAGGAATGATTCTTAACACCGTTTACGTAGCGCTTAGGTAGCCGGGAAATTTTTCACTTTTTTTTGTTTATATTCTTTATTAACAATCTATCCATTTAAGGATATAAAATAAATTTGATACAATAAAAATCTCACAGGAATATCCAGGATATCATGTCTTTTAAGTCTTCTGACTTCATCAGTTTCACCAATTAGGACAATTGCTAATGGGTTAATATGAAAGCTTAACTTTCTAAATAAAATATAAAATAACCTTTTTATTTTATATATGAGTGAATAGAATTATTTGATGTAAACCAAGGAGGGTAATAATAAACCGCAGGGTTTTGAATTGATAGCTTTGTAATATCTCATAAGCTTCCGTCAATATGAACGAGGTAACAAGAGTATTTCATTTACTGGCGAAATAAAGCGAATCAACTTAATGCCCTTTCAACACTTAAAAACGCTCTAAATTACACATGTAAATGGTCATGCCTATTAGTTAAAAAAGGAAAATTTTTGTAACCCTAGAATAATAATTTGTTATTAACTAATAACTAAACAAATAAATTAAAAAACTACTCTTTTTTAATTCTAATATATTTGTATAATATTTTTATATCAAATTACAGCAATACTTGTAACCTGGTCTAATATACGGTGGTCTAGACCAACTCAAAATACACATGAATTGCAATTAATTTTATTAACGCACCACTGCACTTTTTGTTTAAGTAATGGCATGAAAATAAAGCCAACAACAGCACCATGTAATAAAAAGCTGGCTAAAATAAGTAAAAATGTACCAACAAAAATGCCAACAAAAAATTCAGGTTTCTTCTCAAGCAGAAACTGAACTAACAAACAAACAAACAAACAGATAGACAGACAGACAAAAAATCACTGAAATTATTTATGAAAGGTTGTCAAATTCAATATTTGTATAAGAAATATTATTTTGAAAAAAAAAAAATCAGACCCAAATAAGTGGTAATTTTTAAGTTAAAGTAACTCACAATGAGTCATATGTGTACATTTTTTGTTTAAATTATTTAACTTATGAAAACTTTTAAATCAATGGTGAGTTTCTGCTGATTGGTTTATCGGTGCTTAATTTTGGTCTATTTCTCTTTAATTTAAGACATGTGACACAGTAAGAATTGTCAGACCAACACCGAAACAATGCTTACGGATTTTTGATTTTTATTTTAAAAATTAAAACTCAGTCGGAAATGATTTTTTTTACCACCAGCGCACAGTGGAACATTTTACGAGAAGGTAGTCAAAAATCCATAACCTGTGATATTGTATTGGAATTTTAAACGCGGTTATTTTTGTTTAGTAGGTGGGACTTTAGTCTTTAGTTTTTGTAAAAATCATAAAAGAAATATTTATTTTTTTTAATAAAAATTAAATTCTGTTAATAGTCAAGCTAATAACGAGTGATTTTTTAAGAGCTTGAGAACTTTTTTTAAAAAAAAAACGCATAAAATTTGCAAAATCTCATCGGTTCTTTATTTGAAACGTTAGATTGGTCCATGACATTTACTTTTTGAAGATAATTTCATTTAAATGTTGACCGCGGCTGCGTCTTAGGTGGTCCATTCGGAAAGTCCAATTTTGGGCAACTTTTTCGAGCATTTCGGCCGGAATAGCCCGAATTTCTTCGGAGATGTTGTCTTCCAAAGCTGGAATAGTTGCTGGCTTATTTTGACTTTAGACTTGACGTAGCCCCACAAAAAATAGTCTAAAGGCGTCAAATCGCATGATCTTGGTGGCCAACTTACCGGTCCATTTCTTGAGATGAATTGTTCTCCGAAGTTTTCCCTCAAAATGGCCATAGAATCGCGAGTTGTGTGGCATGTAGCGCCATCTTGTTGAAACCACATGTCAACCAAGTCCAGTTGTTCCATTTTTGGCAACAAAAAGTTTGTTAGCATCGAACGATAGCGATCGCCATTCACCGTAACGTTGCGTCCAACAGCATCTTTGAAAAAATACGGTCCAATGATTCCACCAGCGTACAAACCACACCAAACAGTGCATTTTTCGGGATGCATGGGCAGTTCTTGAACGGCTTCTGGTTGCTCTTCACTCTAAATGCGGCAATTTTGCTTATTTACGTAGCCATTCAACCAGAAATGAGCCTCATCGCTGAACAAAATTTGTCACATTTGAACATTTCAAACCGAACACTGATTTTGGTAATAAAATTCAATGATTTGCAAGCGTTGCTCGTTAGTAAGTCTATTCATCATGAAATGTCAAAGCATACTGAGCATCTTTCTCTTTGGAACCATGTCTGAAATCTCATGTGATCTGTCAAATACTAATGCATGAAAATCCTAACCTCAAAAAAATCATTATAACTCGCTATATTTGAAGGTATTTTTATGTAGAAAACCAATTTTTTATGATTTTTATGTTAATCATTTTAATTTTTGATCAAATTTTGTTCTTATGGGAATAGTCCGCCAAAAGCTATAGAAGCTTTCTACCAAGAAGACGATTTGATAAAAAGTTTTTGTGTTAACATGGGCGAAATATTTTAAAATGGAACTTCAGAAAATTTTTTCTGATTCCCACTGGCCTATCACTATAAAACAGTAAAATTTTTCAGGAAGGAGTTAAGTAGGATATTTTCAGAAAATTTGGACATTTAAAAAAAGTTTAAAAATTTCCAAAACACACAGAGACTTTGTCTTTCAGCAGTAAAATATCGTAAAATATCATAGTTACATAACACACTGTGTAATTTTTTAAGTCATGGCAAAATAACCAAATACGGACACCACTACGTCATAAAAGACCAAAAAAAAAAAGACCCTTGTCTCCCAGTTTTGCCCAAAGTCCTTCAGGTTTTTTTATGGGCCCTCAAAGATGTGGGGCCTCGATGTCATTTTTGCAAAAAAATTATCATTTCCTCAAGCTCATATTTTGCAAACCGTTTGAAATTTTGATTAACTCTCTGAGGCAAAGTTGTAGCTCTTGTCATAAAGAACAAAAATTGTTAACATATAAAATCAAAACAACTTCATCTTCAAGGTCAAAATCGAAAAAAACTTTAAAAAATTCAATTATTTTTACCTTTTTTCTACTGTTCAGGTCCATAGGTAGCAAACCGTTCAAAATTCAAGGAAACAATCCACTACAAAAATGAACCTAAGATCTCAGTAAACAATTTTCTAGAACATATGAACTTCCTAGGAATGACTCTTAACACCGTTTATGTAGCGCTTAAGTAGCCGGGAAATTTTTCACTTTTGCGGCTACATAAGCGCTACCTAAACGGTGTTAAGAATCATCCCTAGGAAGTTAATATGTTCTAGAAAGTTGTTTATTGAGATCTTCGGTTCATTTTTGTAGTTGATTGTTTCCTTGAATTTTGAACGGTTTGCTACCTATGGACCTGAACAGGGGAAAAAAGGTAAAAATAATTGAATTTTTTAAAGTTTTTTGCGATTTTGACCTTGAAGATGAAGTTTTCTTGATTTATATGTTAACAATTTTTGTTCTTTATGACAAGAGCTACAACTTTGCCTCAGAGAGTATATCAAAATTTCAAACGGTTTGCAAAATATGAGCTTGAGGAAATGATAATTTTTTTGCAAAAGTGACATCGAGGCCCCACATCTTTGAGGGCCCATAAAAAAAAAACCTGGAGCACTTTGGGCACAACTGGGAGACAGGGGTCTTTTTTATTGGTCTTTTATCAAGTAGTGGTGTCCGTATATGGTTATTTTTTTCCGTGTTGCACTGTGTAATAATACAAAATCTATTTGGCTTTAAAATCTCTGAAAATTAACAAAAAGTTATAGTCTTTTAAAAAATTAAAATTTACTAGAAAATTTTTAATTTTATGCAAAATATTGAGAAGGTCCATTTTTGATTACTATTACTCTGCTAGCTGTAGTTAAATAAATGAAATAGGGTTCTAATATTTTGGGTTTCAATGACCACTGGTATTTACTTTCAAATAAGTAACAACTATAATCATAAAATTAAAACTAGAAAATATGTTTCTGAGAAGAAATATAGAGAATTTGTGATATACATCTGAATTATCCTACATTAAATATTGCCACGAAATACCTCTGCAGAGAGTTTATTACACATATGAGATGCTACAAATACCAGAATGATACAAACTAGCTTACGCCATCCCGCATATAAAATTCAAATTTTTTTTTGCGCATTTTGAACAAATGAGAACAGAGTTACTATTAACTAGTAATTCAGGCTAATTATAATTATTTGTATTGCAGTGTTGCCAATTCATGCTTATCATATACATTTTTTAACACGAAGTTATATGAATCAATTTTTTTAATAACCAACTTTGAAACCCATTACCATAAGCAACCTACATCCATTAT
The DNA here is from genome assembly GCA_949628195.1 of Phasia obesa. Lineage (NCBI taxonomy): Eukaryota > Metazoa > Arthropoda > Insecta > Diptera > Tachinidae > Phasia > Phasia obesa. Next base: position 193,732,254 of record OX451215.1, read on the forward strand.
CACGTCAAATACTAAGCATACATAATGGCTAGAGTCGCCTGGGTTCGCATTCCAACTGCGTCAAACATCAACATCAATTTTTCTAGTATATAATATTGTTTTATTCTCACTAAAATATATAACAGCGCACAGTGTCGTGACTTCGTATAACGAGTGGCCATAAATAGAAAAAGTTATCGTAAAGAGCTGAAATTTGGCACATATTGTCTACAAAATGTCTACAAAAATGACTGAACATTTTCATCCAGAACAAAATCTTTCTTTCGAGGAAAGCATTATATCTTACTTTGGTATAACTTGATGTAAGCAGTTCATAAAAGGCAAACTATTACGATTTGGCTGTTTGGTCTCTTTGCACTCCATCAGGGTATTAGGCGAACTTCGAAATCTACCAGGGAAAAAGTCCTCGTTCGAATGTTGAGTATGAAACGAAGTTTGGAAAATGCACTGCTGCTTTGCTCAGTATGATTGATGATTTACGTGATACATGAAATCGCTGCCATTTTCGTTTTACTTTGATAACTTTTCCTTTGTATGCTTATCTCAAATAATGCTATGAAGACAATCTGCAAAAATCGTATTGCAACAAGATGTTCGCTTTTGAATAAAAAACTTCAAGTTATTATAAAGAGGTTAGTCGAATTCAATTTCGATTAGAAGCACTGGTAATCGTCTGGTGAAATCAAAAGATAACAATGTTGTATGTATATTATCTAACAGCCTTAGTAAAAATATGAAATCAATGACACCAATCACAGAATACAACAAATATGTATATGTGTAGAGTAGCGTAGACTGATTCGATTAAAATCTATCCAAATACCGCATCGTTTACATAGAAAAAAGTGGTTTACATGGCTTACAGTTGCGTACAATGCGTAAAGTGTTACCGACAACTCCTCAACTAGAATTTCAACGACAATTAGCAGTATACTACTGCAAACATTACAATTTTTGTGATTTTTTAAGTCCAAATTTTTTTTTTTGGTAAAAAACTTGAACCCTAGGCGGCCCACGGTTACCATATGGTAACGGTAGTTTTTGCATTTTCCGAAAAATTGTAAAACTGTATTGAAAAATTGAGTTCCGTTTCGTGCTTAGAAGGTCAAAATTTATAAGCATATGTATTTTCAACAAAATCTAAGTCAAAAAATGTTCTGGGAAATACCGAGTTAAATATGTTTTATTTTTTATAAATATGTTGGTTAAAATTAAACCGACAGACAAAAAGTAAAAATACGATTTTAAAAATCTCAAAGCACATTATCATATATCATTACAAAGATTTAGTAATAAATAATTGTTTCAAAACTTAGTATAAATATTAAACATTAAATTTTCTTGCATGACAATATCTTTCTTTTACAATAATATATAATATTATTATTGTAAAAGAAATATTATTCTTTTACAATAATATAAAAAAAAACTAGATATTCTCTGCTCAAAATATGATTTCTAGTACACTTAAGTTAAAATGATGAACAGCTCTATTTAGGAAAAAAAAATTGTTAAAAATTGCCATCTACAGATGCATTGCTTTTTTTTCAAAATATAAAATTTAAAGCCACCATTAGTAGTTTCTTAGGAATTTTTGAATGATTTTTCTTCTGCATTTATTAAGCAATATCTTAGATAAATGAAGTGAAGTAGTATTGGTTTCAGGTATGGAAAATTTATTTCACATTCCTAAAAAGGATCTAGTTAGGATGTATGCATATAAAAAAATTTATGACTATTGTTAAAGTTGAATCAAAATTATTTTTTTAATTTTCACTAAATTTATCAAATGATTTATGAATATGTTTTCTATTTGCTCTGCATAGTCACTGAAGAAAATCAATTTTTAAAAATATTATTACGAATTATAAAAATAAATTATACAACTTTAATTATAATATAAATTTCATAATTATAATAAAAATAAATCAAATAATTACTTTTTATACCCTTCACCACAGGTGGAAAGGGTATATATAAGTTTGTCATTCCGTGTGTAATTTCTACAATATTCATTTCCGACCCCATAAAGTATATATATTCTGGATCCTTATACATAGAGAAGTTGATTAAGCGATGTCTGTCTGTCTGTCTGTCTGTCCGTGTTAGTGTTGTATTGTCATTTGCCAAGGCACCAGAAGAGATACAAAAAATTTAAGCACACCAATCTGTCAGGCATAGTTTCGAAAATTTTGGTATTGCAATTCAGCAACATCGGATCATTCTTTTGGAGGCTACGGGCCAAAAACCACGCCCACCTATATTTTTTTACGTTTTTTTTTAATTTTTTTCAGCTTTAATGATTATGTTTTGCCTTTTTTTGTCAAATAAATATTAGACTGCGACAGGTAGATCGCAAGGAGTTCATACAGATCTCGGGGGATCAATAACCCCATGCGAGGGGTTTGTTTTTAGATTGGTAGGGTTTTTCTGCTTTGATTTGTATTAGAGACCTTAATAGAAAGCAATACGCATAGAGGTAGCCAATGGACCCACAGGGTTTCCACTGATAAATAGGAGCAGTTAAAAGGACCCCCCATGTGTCAATATGAGGAAATTTTTGTTTTTGTAAGGATTTCTTTTTGCTTTAGTCTGTCCATTTAACTTAATATAGATTGCAGAAAGGTCCTAAATTTAAAAAAAAAAAATTCAATAAAATTTTTTAAAAAAAATGTTTTAAAAAATTTTTAAAAAAAAAATTTTAAATTTTTTTTATACCATTTTTACAAAAAAATTTACAAAGCATTTTAAGAAGATTTTTTACAGAAAAATATTCGAAAAAAAATTTTTTTTTAAATTTCCCAAAAAATTTTCGAATACAATTTTACAAAAAAATTTAAAAAAAATATTTTTACAAAAAATTTTTACACACAATTTTCGAAAAATTAAAACAAAAATTTCAATATTTCTTTGAAAATGAAAATCATGACTGTAACATAACATATATTTAATATTAAGAATATACATATGTACATATGTATGTGTGTATATAGAGTAACATTTTTTTTAAATGCGTTTTAATAGCTTTTAATTTTTATTTTTCTTTTTAATAAAATTTTTGTGGTAACAAAAATGTAACAGAATACAAAAAAATAAATAATTTAGATAAAGTAAAAAGGAGAACAAAGCTTTTCAAGTGGCCTCAAAAGATCCTGAAAATCAGTAGGACTTGTCAAACAGATAATTCAGATTTCTGCAATAATTTGGCAAAGAACAAGTTGAACAAGTCTAATTAACATTTTATGTGAAAAAAATAGTTTTTAGTTTTCCAACCCTTTGGTAGTAAAATCGAACCTATACTGTTACATCCGTGTATATTTTTTTATTGTTTCACTGTGTTATTATTAGCAGTATCTTATCCTTGCAAAAAGTACTGATAATGTGCAATAGTACTGAACTTACCATACCTGAGCTGTATGCCTTTACGATGTCAATACTATAGGGTATTATTCTCTTAATGATCAGTTATACTACAGATGCTTGGAAACCCAGCAAGTATTTAGTTTTTAACTTTAAAGTTTCCAATGTAAAAACATGTCTGCATCAATACTAAATGCAGACAATTGGACCTCGATCTCAAAGAATATTTTTTCTTACTTACAATATAACCCAAAAAGGTCGAACATATTCTTGATATATGTGATGTAAAAATATTTAGATTGTTAAATATATGCAACAAGCTGTTGTCATATATGTGCCCTTGATTTTTAAAGTGATATAAATCAAAAGTTTTAAAAATCTAGTTTATCAGCTACTTCACATGGAATCCTTACAAAATAACATAATCTAAAGTAATTTGCAGTATGACATTAAGATTATGTTGAAAAATTCAGTTTATTTTTTGGTTGGTAAACAAAATACAGTTACTGCATATTTTAATAGTGGTACAAGTCAGTCTGTATTCAAAGTTTGGCAAAATAATTATTAGTAATTTTGTCATGTCTTCAGATAGCGGTTTAGGTATGATTAGGTAATCCTATTAATGTTAAAATGTACTATTTATAGTTATTATTATGATTATTATTATTAATGTAGGGGGAAAAACGAAGTAGACCACTACTAAATGGGTCCCTTTTCGACCCCTTTCCGTCCTCAATAACTATAGACAACCGACATAACTTGCGGCAATCTTACTATAATTGAATCTCGTGCTACAACCAGCATTTAATCTAGACTCTTGTGATTTCAGAGTGTCGACTGGGAATTATCGGCATTCTTTCTCATCATGGTGTCTTTGGTGATTGCTAGCATTTGTCTAAGGCTTAGTTCCCCCATGGCATCCACATTTAACCAGCTTCTGCCCGTGGTCCTAAGTCTTACGCTAGCCAGTGCTGGACATTCACACACAATGTGCGCTACCGTCTCAGCATCTTCCAGGCATAGTCTGCAAGTATCATCTTCTTCGATTTTCATCTTGGCTAGATGATACTTGAAGTTTCCATGACCTGTCATTAACGCAGTTATCTAGCTTAAGGTACTTCTACTGTATCTAAGAACCTTGCTGGCTCTCCTGCCAAGGGGCTCTTTGAGCACCATTCGAGCCTGTCTACATGTAATAGCCTCCCTCCACCTTTTCAGGTTTAGTGAGTAAAGCCATTGTACGACTTTTGCCCGTATTAGGCCATTACCCAGTGATACTTTGGTCTGGTCCACAGAAATTTTCAGTAGATCCCCTTTTTGCTAGTTTATCTGCTGCTTCATTCCCAGCAGTGCCAATGTGTCCTTTAACCCACATCAATGTTACCTCGTTAATTTTTAACCTTTTAAACACATTCCAACAAAAATATTTTTTAAACCTTTAAAATGTCAACCTCTTAATATCTCTAAACAATAAATATATGACTTATAACACTTTCAAATGCAAAGGCTCATATAAAAATCATCTGCTTTAAGGTATTCTTAACTCATAAACATTTATATTAAAATTGAATGAATTGTTTGCTGGGTTTCGAAATCTACAATGGTTTTTGAGAATTTTGTTACTTCGTTTATGGCAAAAAGAACCTTTTCATGGGGTACAACTATAAAACCATGCAAATCCCTCACACGTTTTATTTTGTTTTTTTTTTTCTTATTATTTTTTCTTCTTACTGTTTGGTAGTTTTATTTTTTCATAATATTTTCGAGCAGCGTTGTTAGCTAAAGTTTATACTTAAAGATTTAGTCACACTCTTTGGCCAACGTTATGTATGAGTAGTAAAAATATGCTCTTTGGTGGCTTAAGGTTCAGTTTATACTGTTTATGTTTATGTTCCTTTTCTTTTTTGTTTTGTTTTGTTATGCTTTGACAAAGGAAAGAAAAAAGAAAATTAAAAGAAAAAGAAACAAAATGCAATGTTTGTTTATTTGTTGGCAAGACGAGTTTATTTGCGAGTGTGTATATGTGTGTGTATGTGTATACTTTTTGTTTTTCTTTTAGGCCATTAAAGTTAAAAACTTTTATTGCATTTAGGAAAGGGTTACTGACATGAACCTTGAGTTGGAAAAAATAAAAGAAACAAACAATACAACAAGAGATGCGTTTGTTGCTTTTTTTTTGTTAAATTCTTTTCCTCCTTTTTTTGCCATTTTTGTTTTGTGGCTTTTAAGAAAGTAACCATTCAGTGTTTTGGATTTTTTTTTCTCTTCTTTCTAAGCAATTTGTCTGCTTAATGTTTACTTATTAAATATAATTTTTTTTACATTATAACTCCTCTACCTTTTTTCTTGTTAAAACAGCTGCTTTTTTTATATATGTATGTATGTATGTATGTATGTATGTATGTATGTATGAATATATAAACTACAAAAATTTGTTTTATTTGTTTTAAATACTGAACTCTTTTTGCCAACAACTTTTAAGTGGTTTTACTGAGATCATATGACTGTCATATAAATTTTGTAAAACACTTTTATTGCCAGTTGACCATGAATAAGAGCAAACGTTTAAATATGTACAATTTTTTTTTTTAAATAAACTTTGTAGTTAGTCTAACGATTGAAAAAAAAAGAAAATGTCCATATGAATATGTATTAATCTATATTAATTGATATATCGTTCTTAACTTCAAGATGAAGGTCAAAATATGTATATATGTATGTCCATATTAGAAAAACTTGTATGATTATTATTTTTAATCTAGATCATGTGTATGAACAATAAAAATATAAAATAGCAATTGCAATACGACTTTGTAAGTAAAAGAAAAAATAATAATCGTTTTTTTTCTATTCACTCAAACAAAAGACTTAAAACACAAACTTTTTTTAAACTGGTTTGTTGTAAAACATGCATCAGAAATAGTGAAACTAATTATTTGTTTGAACAGTATTTAGAACATTAATAGCAACTCTAGCAAATGAGTTACAAGCCTAGTAAACTAAAACTTTTATTGCAACTCTAGCAAAAAAAGTTATAGTGACGTGTTTAACTTGAACTCTGCAGCAGTAAAATATCAAAAATTATTTTTTTTAAATTTACCTCAAGCCTAAAATAGCCAAAAAATGCTGATCTTATTTATTTCACTATAAATCTCTTCACGTTATACATTTTTTTAATTTGAAAAATCAGTTAAAAAAATATTTTTTTTAAATTTAAATATTATGAAACATAGCTCGATGATGCATGCAGTTTATCAACTTATTCTTAGGCTTTTAGGGAAACTCCGTTAGCTCAGATTTCAGAAAATCCTTAAATAAGCCTTGGATTCAAAGATAACCTCCTCATTCGACTCGAATCTTTTTCCGCCAAGCAATTTCTTTAAACTTGTAAACAGGAGAAATTGAATGGAAGCCAGATCTTGGGAATATAATAGATACGGCAACATAACACATCTCGTGTAATTTTATTTTACTATTAAAACTGTACAAATATGAACCAAAGAATCATCTCAGAGGGAGAATTTTTCAGCTTCATAAGGGTTTGTTTTCTTCGCTTAATTGATCTATTTAAATTAATACATTTTATTTACTGTTTTTTAAGGTATACCTCTTATGGTCTCAAAGCCTCTTGCACATTGTGTTTGCTTTACTCGGAACATATTCGCTTGGTAAAATATATTGTCCTTAATTTTGTTTAATTTTTTATATAGCATTATATAGCATATAGTACATACACTAAAGTACTCACAAAATTTTAATTGCAATTATTATTCTAGTTAAGAAGATAAATAGAACAAAAAACATTATTATACTATATTTTATAGGTGGTATAATTTTCCATTTACGCGTTAAGTTTTTTATATTGTTTTTTGTAAAATTCCTTTATAAAAACAAATTTATTTTATTAAAACACTAGGTATCCCCGGTTCACTTCTCTACACCCATCCACAAAAAATACAAGTAACACTTGGAAGAAAAGCAATGCCAACCTTTAACTCGAAAGCGCACGCTATTCTCACCTCAAAAATGTTTTAGTTTATATACAAGGTACGACGCCCATTGTTCCCATCCAATCTAGTTTAGTGCTAGACTATACGTATTAACACGATAATATTTTTTTTTTACTTTTTATGGTAGATACCACTCCTACTATCCTTATCCAGTCTGTATAGTCAGCTAGACTATTCACATTAGTATGAGATTTACTTGTGCGAAGTTTCAAGACTCTACCTATTGTAGTTTTCTAGGTAGACGATAATAATTTTTCACTTTGTTTAGCAGTTACCACGCCCACCATTCCAATCAAGTCTGTGCTTCTCTACAAAATGTATCGTAATATGGGAATTACTGATGCAAAAGCAGCCTATGTTTTTCTAGAGTATACGCATTGGTATGGGGGTTACTTGTAACCACATTCAAGACCATACTTATTATAGTTTTCTATGTAGACGATAATAATTTTTCACTTTGTATGGAATATACCACGCCCACTGTCCCAATTCATCCTGAATTTGGGCTTACTATGCGCATTAGCACAGGGGTTACTTGTTCAAAGTTTCAAGGCTTTATCTATTGTAGTTCGACAGGAACACTATAATAATTTTTCACTTTGTGCGATAGGTACAACGCCCACTATTTCAATTCAGCTACCTTTTGCAGTTCTCTAGATACAGGATAATAATTTTTCAATTTATATGGAAGGTACCACGCCCAATATTCCAATCCATTCTGTGTTTCTCTAGACTATGTGTGTAATTATACAGGTTACTGGTGCAACATTTCAGGGAGCTACTTATTACCAAACAACCTGTTACCACGCAATATGATGATAAGTATTTATTTTGTTCAGTACCCTATTTTTCCAACCGTATATTTGATAACAAACTGTGAAAATTTCAGAAAGATCGGTGTAGGCTTTCCAACAAACAAAAAAACATACAAACAAATACATTTTGTGCTTCATATATTTATATAAATATGTATCTATTTAAAATAATTTTTTTTTTTTAAATTCGTTACTATCGATATTTATCCAATAACGAAATATCGTTAGTCACCTCTACTTGGAACATATTAGTACTAAAACTTTCTTATGATAATACTAATAATACTTTAATCGAGCATTGCTTAATTTTATATTCAACGCGTTGACTATCAAAGGAAGCATATGTTTTTGGTACATCTTCCTAAAGTATATGTTGTAAGAAATAGTATAATATGTATTTTTGGTAGTACCCAACATTATAATAGATCTGATTTAAGGAGCTGTCAGGCCAATTGTTTAAATTTATTAAAAATTTTTCTTTATCTCTTTATAATTGAGAACTTAAGCCTAAATAATTAATTTATTAATTCAAAAATAGTTCAAATAAAAATTCATATAATTTTAAAGTCAGGTTTGTTAAAAGAATATTTTTTTATTAAAATTTAGGTGATTAATTTTAAAGAAAAATTGGGAAAATTTTATTTTAGACAGTAGGATATAGCATTGTACCGCTATATCCGTCTTCAACATTATTCGCATCTATCAAGTTTGGGTGGTGTTACGTTGTAAACATCATCTAAGTAACCAACCAAATTCAGATAAAGGAATACGAGAATAATACTTTTTAATCAATTATTCTCAATTGGTGAGAACGAAGTCTACCACTACCATCTGCATGTAAATGAATAGGTCGATGAATAAACTTTTATATATTCAATATTTATTCAGCCTTATTGTCGTTAGCATAGTCGATGGCATTTTTTAATTTTTTTAGTGCCGTGTAAAAAAAACTCCGAAGCCTCCGTTTTACCCATCCTCCAATTTAAGAACACTTCCTTTAACAAATTTCAATTGTGGTTTCCGGCTGACGTCTCTTGTTCAGTACTAGATTTACCACAGAGGTAAATTGCTCCATAACTAGCAAGCACTTTAAAGTTAAGAAGCTGGGATTTTTTTGCTACAACGACATAATAAAAACTATACGAGTATATTTCTTCATTTCTTTCAAAAACATAAAATGAGCAAATTAATCGATTTTGATCATCATCAATACTTGTATTTCGACCATCCTTTTTATTTTATTTTTGCTTTTCTCAAACTTAAAGCAATATTTTATATTTTTTTTTTAAAAATTATGTAGTATGAATATATTAAAAACTTGAATAAAAAAATATTACATAATACTTAATGTAATGGTCAAGCACATAATTTGACAAAAATAAACGAAAAAAAGCGGAAAAAAAATTGAACCCATAAACACTGTCTTTGTCCGAATAAGCGGTTCAATCAAACGAAAACAGCAATTTATTGATACAACAACAACAACAAAAACAATTATTCAAGTTTCATTATATTACAATTTATGAAATGAAAGAAAAATTACACATACATATGTATATACATTATGCACGTACTATATATACAACCTTATAAAGTTGACTCATTCATTCCACTAAAAGTTAAAAAAGCACGTGTTTGTTGTGGTTAAAACACAAAGAAAATTATTTAAATATCTGTTATTTTTTCTATTTAAGTTATTTTTATTATTTAACCAGTGATGGATTTCCGTTAAAAGAATTATTTCTAGTTTATTTTAAAATTATGATTGAAAATATTGATATTGAATCATGCACTCACTCACTCACTTATGGAAAAATAATAAACATCCGCTTGGTTATTTTTTTTTTTTTTTTTGTTTACCTTTGTTGTAAGTTTTCTGACATTTAATAAAATGTATTTTCTTGATTCTTCAATAATTTTATGATAAAACGTGCTTGGCCTAATGATGGGTTCTTTTAAAGTTTCCAGTCACACTTATGTCTTTTGTGTAGGTATGTTTATGCAGTTTTTAATGCGAAGAAACGTTGTTGAATTGCTATAATAAAGTTGAAAAAACAAAAACTTCAAAGTGACTTTAAAATCCTTGTTTTTGTTGCCAAAACAACTTTAACAAGTCGAGTTAAAATATTTATTAAGTCATGGCATTGTTAAAAAAAGAACAAAAAACAAAACACTTAAAAAACAAAAGACTTAAGACACAAACCTTTCAGATTCTTAGCACCTTAGAGCAAAGGGAACTAACATACGATTTGTCAGCTGACTTGTTATTAAGTGATAGGGACCGGTTCGAGCTCTAATACTTTCAATGAAAGTATTATTATAACATGATAATGGCCTAGGAGGGGGTCAATTGATACGATTCGCTGTGATAGATGTTAGACCGAAGCTTAAGGTGCTTACTCAGAGTCAGTTAATACTTATATAAAACTGGCCAAGCTCTAAATTTTCTATTTGTAATAGTTTTAAATCAGCTACGTAATGTATCCTCTATTACTAAGTCACGATTCATAGTGCATGTACATACCTCTTCTAATTAGATAAGTAATCGGAAAAGTACGATTGGAACAATTTTCACCAATTTCCTACAGGGTAATGTGTTAAAATGAGCCTGATTAGTTTAACTTAGTTAACAACTTATTTATACTAAATATCATAATTTGTGCATAAATTTAAAAAACTGGTCTTAGATACCACTTTTTTACACTCGATATGTTTCTAAATGAAATATTTTAAGATTTTTCACAAATTCTGTTTATAATAATATTATAAAATTAACATAATACTAAAAAATAAATATAAAACTTTTGAATTATTTTATTAAAAATTTTAAGTTTATTAAAAAATTAATGTTAATCTTTTTATACCCTTCACCATAGGTGGAAAGGGTATATATAAGTTTGTAATACCGTGTGTAATTTCTACAACATTCATTTCCGACCCCATAATGTATATATATATATTCTAGATCCTTATACATAGAAAATTTGATTAAGCGATATCCGTCTGTTCGTCTGTCCTTGTTCGAGTTGTAATGTCATTTGCCAAGACACCAGACGAGATACAGAAGCCCACCAGTGTGCCAGGCATATCTTCGAAAATTTTAGGATTGCAATTCCGCAACATCGGACGTTTATATTTGAGTCTGCGCGCAAAACACCACTCCCGCCTACATTTTTTCACGATATTTTTATTTTTTCGGTTGTAACGACACTCTTTTGCTTTTTTTTTGTGAAATAAATATTAGACCGCGACAAGTAGAACGCAAGGACTGCATACAGATCAATTTTTTGTTTGTTTATAGGCTGGTAAGGTTTTTCTGCTTTAATTCGTATTAAAGGCCTTTATAGAAAACAATACATATAGATGTAGCCAATAGACTCACAGGGTGACCATTGGTAACCAGAAGCAGTCAACAGGCCCCTAGGGGAGTGGGTCAATATGAGGAAATTTTTTTAAGTAATATTTTTTCTAAAAAAAATTTTCCAAAAAATGTTTAATAAAAATTTTCAAACAATTTTTAAAAAAATATTTACAAAAAATTTAAAAAAAAATTACCAAAAAAATTTTAAAATAACATTAGTGTTACCATATAATAAATTTTCCAACAAAAAATTAAAAAAATGTTAAAAAAAAATTTACCAAAACTTTTTAAATAAAAATTTTCAAAAAAAAAAAAAATGAAAAAGAAATTTTTAAAAAATATTTAAAAAAAATTTTAACAAAAACTTTTACAAAAAACTTCTCAAAAAAATATTTCCAAATTTTTAATGAAACATAAGAGGGTAACACAATATCTAGCACTACTATGTTGAAGGGTGTATAGAATTCGGCATGGCCAAATATAGCATTCTTACTTGTCTTTATTTAGTTTACTTATCCACAGAATGTTTTAATTAATAGTTTTAATTAGTTTAAGGTTTTAATTGAGTCAATTATATCCTTAATTCAGAAAAAATAAAACAATCTTACTATTATGCAAATAAATGATTCAATTAAGAATTTAATTATTTTTTTTATCTGAAACTAATTAAGAAAGCGACACCAATATCTCTTGAAAATTAAATTATTTAATATTGTTTATTAATATACAAAATTGTAGCCTAAGAATTTATTAGTATTTAGAATTAAGATTAATAAGATTTTGGTTAAAAAAGCGAAGTATTCTAAAATTTTGTGGAAAGATAATTTTGGATGTCTGTTTAAATAGTACCAGTTGTTCGAACACACTGCTCCAGTAAACAAATGGATTTTGAGTTGCTGGATATATTAGCAGACGTTATCGGACTCCACCATTCGAATGCTTATCAGAACTTTTGCAATGCTGAGGGGTGACATGTCTGCAATATTTTTAGAATACGGAGTGAGATTGATGCACTTTAGCAATAGAATAGACTTCAATAAAATGTTTGTTTATATCTTATTTATATGTATTTACTTTTTTCGACCTTTTTAATATTACATGTTGTTTTTATATAATTTCATATCTATTCAGGCTTTTAAGGTCATAAAAATTCAAATGTAAATAAAAGACATTTTTATTTCACGTTGTTTCGTTGAGATTTTACAACATCTTCAAGGATAATTTTTTCTTGAAATATTTTTGTCAGTTCTAAACTTAACTTTAAAAATTACGTAAAAACATGATTGCAAAATAATCAAAATTTAATAAAATATCACAGCTAAATTGTTACTCAATGTAATATATCAGAGTTGGAATTATATTTGTTATTTTAATGAAAGATCAGGTATTGTAGATAAACAATATGCTTCATTATTTTATAAACCATTTAAGCTTTGATTAAGTCAGCTGCTGACTTTTGCAATGATTCTAATAAATTTTCAAGTCGCTTAACTGCTAACTAAGCAGTGACTTTGTAGCCTCTTCGAAGTAAAATTTTCACTATCTCTTGCATCATATCACCTCTTTAGTTTTAATCTTAAAAAAAAGTAAACAGATTGAAAAGAACATTTTTAGTTTTTTTTAATTATTCTTTTGACTAACTAAAGCATATTTTTTATTAGAGCGTCAAAACTTTATTAAAGAAAATATTAATAAATTTATATCTATATTTTCCCAAACAAAATACAGCTTCGAATTCTATATAAAGTTATCTCTTGTGAAAAATAGGACAAACTAAAAAAATATATTTTAGTAAAGATTTTTTTGATGTTTAAAGCAAAAATTTAAAATATAAAGGGTGGAAGCTTTTAGAACTACATTTCTAACAAAAACAAATTAATTTGAAAAATAAAAAAGAAGAACAAATTATTAAATTAAAAAAGTCCGAGGTGAAATTAAAGTACAAACAAAACGAAAAATATATTTGAAGCGAAATCAAGCTTATTATAGAAGGAGGACAAATCCACTAAAATGGAGATGACTAATTACTTTACGTCAGCTTGCGTTACGTTGCCCATACACGACTTTAAAAAAATGTTATTCAATATCTATTGTTTTATAGTTTTTAATTTTATAGAGTCAATCACCTTTTTTATTGTACAATATTTATTAATTCTTTTTTGTTAAATAAATAATAAATGCGATTAAATAAGGCAATTATATCCGACGTACAGTTAGTTATTCAGTTAACTTAAACCCTAAAAAGACAGTAAAGACAAGCCATAAGCAAAAAAGAAATATTTATTTTTTTTTTAATTTTGGTTTAATTTCTCTTTGACAACAAAATTTTAGCAGTTTAAGAGCGGTTAACCTAAACCAAAAGAAAATTATGAAACTAAAAAGAAAAATATTTATAGAAATAAAATTTATTTGCAATTAGTTTATTTCGTTCTTTTTTAATTAAATAAAGATAATAATTTTTTAAACTTTGGTACATTAATAAGGCAAAACTATATAAAAATAAGGGGTTTCATGATACAAGTACATGTAAAGTCATTAAGCCAATATATTACTATAAAACAGAATACAGGGTGCTAAATGTCGACATAAATAATATTAAATATACAAACGTTCTATTAAATTTCATATTAATTTCCACTTTCGATGCTGTTGTTTACGCATTACCCTTTATATTTTATTTTTCATTCAAGATCTTAGTTGTACAAAAATATTGTGTAAAACATATAATCATGTATAAGGTACACAGTATGATGCTGTGTTATTACCAGTATTTCTAAGCTTATTAAAAATCTTAATATTTCGCTTGAAGAATTCTCAAGAAAATGTTTGAAAAAAAGCATAAAAAAATATTGCGAGAGGCAATCATTTTTTATTCACTTGAGCACTTTTATACGAACTCCTTATAAAAGCTTTTGAAGATTCTCAGGCTGGCTTTTGTATGCCAAATGATAAATATTTGAAAATTGAATCATATAAAATTCTTGGAATTTAGTAAAGATAATATTTATTATTATTATTATTATTATTTTTGAGAATGTTTTGTTTGTTTGGTTATTTTATCAAGGGTATTTAAATGAAATATTTTAAACAGATTTGGCAAGATAGCTTGAGCATGTCTTACAGAACAAAAATGTCATTTTGTTTTGATGAATGAACACATATTGTGGAATGATGTCAATTGATAAAAACTTTGCTGGTGAACTCTGTTTTTTATTATAAAGCATTATTTTTGATAAACTGACGAGTTTAAACAACGTAGTTGTTATTTTTTATTAAAAAAGTACTTTTGGACAAGGGAGTTGGTTAAAAAAAACACAATTTACATTTTTTAAAAAGCTGAATTTGTTCAAAAGAACTTCAAATGGCTATTATTTTACAGAAGGACCTATTATAAAAATATACTATTTGAGAAAGTACCTTTTTTAACAAACGTTTTATAAAAAGGTATTTTTAAAAAATGGAGTTTTAAAAAAATAGCTTAAAAAAGGACTTTTTCAAATCAAACTTCTTCAAATCAAACTCAAACAAGTTTTACCCTGAAGGGCATTTCTTCAAAGCCGTATTTTATCGAAAAGTATGCTGGGTTTAGACAAGTGTATTTTTGTAAAGCCTTCGCTACAGGTGGAAAGAGTACATATATAAAAGTTTGTCATTCTGTATGTAATTTATACTATATTCATTACCGACCCCATAAAATATATATATTCTTGATCCTTATATATAGAGTTGTTGATTAAGCAATGTCCGTCTGTCCACCTGTGTTTGGGTTGAAATCAATTTTGACAAGGCACCAGAAGAGATACATAAAATCTAAGCCCACCAATCTGCCAGTCATAGTTTCCAGAACTTTGTTAATGCAATTCAGGAACATCAGAACATTTCATTTAAGGCTGCGGGCAATGTTGTAATGATTCTCATTACTTATTTTTTTATTAAATAAAAATTCGACCACGACCAGTAGATTGCATAGAGTGCATACCGATATAAGGAGGATCAATAAACACCCTGCGAGGACGGTTTTTGTTTGTTTATAGAATGGTAGGGTTTTTTTGCTTTAATTTGTATAAAAAACAATACACATAGAGGTAGCCTATAGACCCACAGGTTACCCATTAGAATCCAGAAGCAGTCAATAGGATCATTGGAGGGTCAATATGATCCCCCGATATGTTATAATCTGATTGCGTTAGAATGGTCCTAACTTATACAAAAAATTTCTATAAAGTTTTACCAAAAAATATTCTATGAAATTTTAGAAAAAATTTTCGAAAAATTTTTATACAAAACTTTCAATAAGATTTTAACAAAATATTTTTAATAAAATTTAAAAAAAAATTTTTTTGGTCAATCTAATTCACCCAATGTTCTTTAGTTTGACCATTCTAACGCAACTTAAAAAAAAAAAATTTTATAAATTTTTACAAAAAATTTTTATAAATTTTTACGAAAAATTTTTATAAATTTTTTAAAAAAATTTTCTATAAATTTTTACGAAAAATTTTTATAAATTTTTTAAAAAAATTTTCTATAAATTTTTACGAAAAATTTTTATAAATTTTTTAAAAAAATTTTCTATAAATTTTTACGAAAAATTTTTACAAATATTTTCTATAAATTTTTACAAAAAATTTTCTATAAATTTTTACAAAAAATTTTCTATAAATCTTTACAAAAAATTTTCTATAAATTTTTACAAAAAATTTTCTATAAATTTTTACAAAAAATTTTCAATAAATTTTTACAAAAAATTTTCAATAAATTTTTACAAAAAATTTTCAATAAATTTTTACAAAAAATTTTCAATAAATTTTTACAAAAAATTTTCAATAAATTTTTACAAAAAATTTTCAATAAATTTTTACAAAAAATTTTCAATAAATTTTTACAAAAAATTTTTAATAAATTTTTACAAAAAATTTTCAATAAATTTTTACAAAAAATTTTCAATAAATTTTTACAACAAATTTTTTATAAATTTTCTATAAATTTTTACAAAAAATTTTCTATAAATTTTTCAAAAAAATTTTCTATAAATTTTTCAAAAAAATTTTCTATAAATTTTTCAAAAAAATTTTCTATAAATTTTTCAAAAAAATTTTCTATAAATTTTTCAAAAAAATTTTCTATAAATTTTTCAAAAAAATTTTCTATAAATTTTTCAAAAAAATTTTCTATAAATTTTTCAAAAAAATTTTCTATAAATTTTTCAAAAAAATTTTCTATAAATTTTTCAAAAAAATTTTCTATAAATTTTTCAAAAAAATTTTCTATAAATTTTTCAAAAAAATTTTCTATAAATTTTTCAAAAAAATTTTCTATAAATTTTTCAAAAAAATTTTCTATAAATTTTTCAAAAAAATTTTCTATAAATTTTTCAAAAAAATTTTCTATAAACTTTTACAAAAAATTTTCTATAAATTTTTACAAAAAATTTTCTATAAATTTTTACAAAAAATTTTCTATAAATTTTTACAAAAAATTTTCTATAAATTTTTACAAAAAATTTTCTATAAATTATTGCAAAAAATTTTCTATAAATTTGTACAAACACTTTTCTATGAAATTTTAGAAAAAAAATTCTATAAATTTGTACAAAACATTTTCGATAAAATGTTAACAAAAATATTTCGATTAAATTTGAAAAAAAAATTCTATATCTTTTATAGTGCTTCAGTTATGGTTTATGTACTTACTTTATATAAAGGACCCCATTCCTGGATAAAATTCTAAAATATGTAAAAATATATAAGAGGTACTTGAAATATTTTAATAACAATGTAATTCCACAAAGTAAAAATACAAATTAAATACAAATTTTATTCAGCTGGCGCCATCTGTTAGGCAGTAGTTTCTTAAGGTATCCCACTTTTAAAAAGGTGAGTTGAAAAAATAACCGTGTTGAAAAATCATAGTTTTAAACCGAAAATATCAGTACCATTAAACAGGAAATTGCGTTTTTCACTGCTTTTTCTCCACTTTCTCTTGGAAACAAGATATTTTTGCGGAAAAAAAGTGTTCTAAATTGGGATCAGGATACTAAGGTACCTCCTCACAAAATTTTGTTAAAATCCAATCAGTAGTTTTTACGTGATGCGAACACAATTGAAAAGAAGACAGACAGACAGGCAGACGGAACTAAGTTACCATTTTGTTATATGTATAGACATAGATTTGTAATAATATAGTTGAAAATCATAAATGTAAAAACCGAATGTATATTATTGTGAAATTGTGAAACACAACAGAGTAAGGGAATTTTTAACATAACTATGGTGAAGGGTATATAACATTCGGTTTGGTCGAATATAGCACATTCGGCATGGACGAATATAGCACTGTTTTTAATAAAATGGTTATAAAAACCAGTTAAATTTAAATTATATTAACAAGCAGGCCTCGTTTCATTGATAGTTTTCTGGAAAACACAAAGCATTTAAGATGCATTCGTAATTTAGAAAAAAAAAAACTCGAAGCCAATTATCATCAAATAAGATATTACAGTTGTGTTGATAAACTCGATAATGCCTGATTATAATACACAATAAAACCAAAAATTTGCAAAAGTAACACCGCTTAGATCGCTTGGAAACGCCTTTAACTTTCCTGCCGCCAAAAAGCAAGATGAAAAATTCGGAAAATTTAAAAACAAATTTAGGAAACTCGTCTGGAATATGTTGCAAAAGCTAAATCATGTTAATATAAGCACAGGTTAAGCTATTTATTTCTAAAATAGTTAACATATCAATATTATTTCAAATCTAAACTTCAGTTTATCTTTTAAATAGTCTGCAATAACATTAAATAAAAACTCCCTATAAATTTTGGTTGTTACTAGTTTACCAAATGTTTGCTTCAACTGCCTCTATATTAAAACTGCAATAAAATCATAAATTGAAATAACA
This sequence comes from Phasia obesa, assembly GCA_949628195.1. Lineage (NCBI taxonomy): Eukaryota > Metazoa > Arthropoda > Insecta > Diptera > Tachinidae > Phasia > Phasia obesa. Next base: position 193,750,702 of record OX451215.1, read on the forward strand.
AAGAAAACATTTTTCTAACAAGGCTAAACAAGTTTGAATCAAAAATACAGTAGAAAACAAAAGGCATAAATTATATAAATTTATTAACAAAAAACATTCCCTAATAAACTATCGCTTTAACCAAAAAAAAAAAACTTATTACCATTATACGTATCTTTCTTATTACAGATGCCACATCTAATATGGAAACCACAATGCCACCACCACACATGATGGCAATGGAAACCACAATGATGCCAGATTTGAAGCAAGAAATATCATCAACCTCAACTACCACAACAAGTACAACGGAAACAAATAAATTAATCGAAACAACTAATGAAGGAGAAACTTCATTGCCAATGACAACCATTGAAACGATTATGACAACAGAGCCCACAACAACACCCACGATACTAAGTGAGCAACACAAAACCATGGCAAAAGAAATGATGACGCACGAGCTTGCACATGCACATGAACACGAACAGGAACACAAACCAGAAGATCAACACAGCCATCAGCTTCACCATCAGATTATAAGTGAAGAGGATCATATACAAAGGATAAATGAACAGCAACATATACCTGAACATCACGAACAAGATCATGAACAAGGCCACAATAGTCAACACTTAGTAACAACCACAACCACCACTACAGAGAAACTTAATGAAATTGAGGCACAAACTGAAGAGCATATCAATCAAATTTCAGCCGAAATTGAAGATGATGTCAAAGATTTAAATAATTTTAGACATCCCGCTACCCTAATCACTGCTAGTCAAAGCGAAGAAACACCTAATAGAGAAAAAGACACTTCCAAACCTTTGGAAGATCATGAAGACCCCTACCATGCCCATATATTGTCAGAAAATCATGACCGTTTGGCTGAACATGAAGACTATCAAATGTTATCCAGTACTGAAGACTCTATGGATACAACAACGACCACTACTACAACGTCAACAACAATAACAACAACATCAACAATAACGCCAAAACCATTTGAAAATGCTCAAATTGATGAAATTATTATGAACAATGAAGAAAAAGAAGCAACAGCCAAGCCTGTTTTAATCAATGGCCTACCAACTGCTCAGCACAATGAAACCACAGAGGGTAGGGCAAGAGCAATTAATATGAATGACAATGACGAAGAAAGTCACACAAGTACAACATCATCAACGACAGCAACCACACCTGTGGGACCTGTAATTAGCATGACTGAAGGACACGTACATATGCATGAACACGACCACCAACACCCACATGATCCCAGTACACATGATTATACCCATACTAATGTTGAAATGGTTGTCAATGCCGATGAACACCAAATGACCTCAACGACAACAGAAAAGCCTCATGATATGCCAGCTGTTTATGTTTTTAATGGTGAGGGTCGCTCTGTTGACTCCTCCATATCAGCCGAAGATGATGACGATGACGATAACTTGTCCCATTTGAATTATCATTACAATTTTGTGACAACACAACGAAACCACAATGATCATGAACATCACAAGAATTCTGCTTATAAAGACTTAAGCGATGTAAGTATGGAAGAAGACGAAGAGGCCGAGCTACACAAAACACATGAACATTTGCTTGAAAACAATGGCCACCAACACGATCACTTTGCCATACACGAAAATACTAAAGAGGAGATGACCACAACACGTTCGCCCAATACAACTGCCATAGCGAGGAACACAACTGATGATGCTAACGGAACGCTTTCAGAGCCACAAATGAAAATCACTGAAATAACAGTAGCCGGTGATACAATGCATCGTGAATGCATGGCAGATGGCAAAAGCTATAAGGTAAGTTTTCTATGAGTGAAGGTTGGTTGGTGAGGGAAGAAGTGAATATATGTAAATGGAAACAGCTTGTAATTAAATGACGTCTAAATTGACCCTGTAGTTAATGTTGCTGTTGAATTGTATTGAATGCTTATTAAGCGAACATGATAAGCAAAAACAAAGAAAATATTTAATTTTTTTTTTTTTTTGTAACAAAAAGTACATGAAATGAGTTAAATGAAACAATGAAAATCAATGAAACTTTTTTATCGTTAAAATAAAAATGTAAAAACAACCAACTTAAGACATCTATTTGAAGGGTTCTTTGAATATTCGTAACTTCAAAAGAAGACACTTACTTTTCCTTTGGTTTATATTCATTTTAAGTCGTATTTCTTAGTATATGGGAAGGAAGAAAGAGGGAGTAGTGTTTGTGGACATTCGATTTAAATTTCCATACGTTGAAATTGGCTGGAAAGGCCGCTGCAGGGAGATTATTATACTTACGAATTGTTAAAAATAATGTTTTCCCTATAATGCGTAGTGCGATTCACCGACCAATCGACCTAAAATACATGGGCTCTTAACAGAAATCGTGTTCAACCGGTTTATCCGGATACCGGTAGTAACGATAAAACAGCGAAATTCAACTCACATTGCTTTGATGCCTAGTGAGTCCATAGAATACCTTACTTCCAACTTCATGCTTTTTAAACCAGGTTTATAAACTTTTTATTTTAAAGATATTATTTAAAAGACATTTCGCAGAGGCAAAGCAGATATGTTTTTGGCTGGAGCAGACTTGAGGCATTTTTTTCCCAAAAGTTTGTAATTGTGTTTGGGCAACATGCATCAATAATTTAGCATCGAACTGATTTTTCAAGATTTCAGTTTTCCTTCTCTCACTTCTGTCGTTTAATTCAACGAAGGGCTTTTGTAGTCGTTCTGAAAACAAACACAGATATTGTCACTGTTACTTGTAGGCCAGATTTGTGTTTTTTTTTAACTTTATTTTTTGAAATTTGTAATTTCAAAATTATTATTAGTTACAATTTAGCTCAAAAAAATAACAGGTATATAAGTAAAACCCGCTATGGGGGTGGGTGAAAATTACTGCTTTTGATTTCCCTTCTTTTATTACAGGTAATAACAGTGATAGATAAAATCATTTAAATAAGAAACATCTACGTGCAATTATTGAAAACCAAAACATTTTATGAATATAATAATTCTTGCAAAAAAAAAACCGACATCAAAACAGATAGAAGAGCACCAATTCTAAACTAAAAATGTAAGAAGTAATCTGTAAGAATTAGATTTAAACCAAATAAGAGATGCGCCAAAATTAGAGGGAAAAAAATAAAGACTATTGAATGTCAAGCCTCTCCCTATTACCGTTCAAAAGTTAAGCTATTTTCACCAGCATCCGTCTTTTATGGGGACACCATTCAAGCCTCTGTCTATAACGGTTTCAAAGACAGGAATTAAAGACCTCGTTATAGAGGTCTTGGCCACAAAGATTCTTTGTAAATTTCAACTATTTGTCTATAACGGTTGAAAAGCTTAACCATATACAATTTTTTAAAATTTTAATTTCGTGCCCTTTACGGTTTTTAATACACGTAAAAAACATGTATGTTGTATGGGGACACCCTTTAATTTTTAATATAATGAACTCTTTTAAAAATGGGACCAACCTGAAAGCATAACCTTTCACATAAGGAAAAAAATTTTAAAATCGGTTCAGAAATGGCTGAGTTCTGAGGTTACATACATAAAAAAAGAGCAACATTTAGAAGAATAGATAACCTCCTTCTTTTTTGAAGTCGGTTAAAAAAGTTTCTTACTCGTATGTACCTCAGCAAAAATGAAATTATCGAAAAATTGCAAAAACTGGCACAAAAACGCCCAGTAGAGATCTGAAATTCTATAGAGATGAATAACATTTTTAGGATCGCGGCGGCCCTCTAAAAATTTTTCTAAAAATTATTATAAGTAGCTGGTGATATAGCCTTTCACAAAAAAAAATCAATAGAAAATCTTTATACGTTTAACTACAAAAAATATATACATATTTCAAACCTCTCAAAAAATTCAATAAAAACGTATGCAATAGTCTATCGATCTGCGTACTTATATTTTTACATTTATTAAATTTAATTTTTTGCCTAATGTCCGGCTAGATTAGACATACACTTTTCTGTGATAACAATTACTTATATAAAAAGTATATAGGAGATCCGCAAATACAAATTGTATATAAAGGCCGATTATGTGAAAAGCTTTATAAAAGTGTTTATAAGCACATATTGCATTTCTACATTAAAAGTTGCAAAGAAATTCATTAGTATGCAATGTTTCTGCATCTCCTGCATACAATTTGTGTGGACTGGTAGAGAAGTCCTTCCATAAAGGATACATTATTCAAGGACTAAATTATACAAATTATTGATCTCTGTTGTTAATGAAAAGCCTAAAAGGCACAAATCTATCCCAAATTATTACTCTTTTGTAAGATTGTAAGATTTTCTACAAAGACACATCAATATACGCCTTAACGAAACTAAAACAAAAATATCGGCGATACCGATATGCTTTGTAAATTAGAATTGGGTTATTTTTAATTATTATACAAAATTGCACCCTAAGAGGTTATTAGTATTAAGAATCGATATTAATAAAATTTTGTTGGAAAAATACGATTTTGAAGGTATGTTTAAACGATATTTGCGCTGAAAAGCAGCCGCATATGAATCGCTGGATATTGTGGAACAATATTAACGTGAGTACCTGCCTAGTTGGCCTAATCTCACGGTGGTCTTACCACCGAGTGAAATCTAAGCGTAGACTAGCGCCCCAATTGTGTAGTATAACAACACCTTACGACTGCCACCAATCGCAATTTGTGTGTATACAGTCACAATGAGTAGCAATTTATATAAAATGGCAAGCCTTATCCAAAGCAAGCCTAGATCCATATTATAGCCTCTTGCTTAGGGGTTTTGAGACTATCCAAACTCCGTCTGTTGAGAGTGCAACAGCAGACTTGATCGACTGTGCACCATACCTACATAAATCGATCTTAAACCACAACCACCACGTGTACCCCCGAAGGGCACCTCACCAATAACCGGTCACAGCGAGGATAGGCTCTCTGTGGGGCTACCAATTCCCGTGGTACCAGTCCTTTGTGCACTGGTCGGACCTCGAAGAGAACCCGTATGTTTTAACACACATACCTTTTCTTCCAGATTTAGGTTCTACGAACCCTAGCGTCTGGTGCCCCTATTTTCCCCGAGTGAACCGCGTCAAAGCATTTGCCATTCCTGCAGTGACAATTGGAACCCCCGGGGGTGAATCGCTTGATATATTAGTAGTTGTTATATTCTCTCGATTTAGTTTTAAAGTGTATGTTTGAACGATATCTGCGCCAAAAAGCAGGCGCATATGAGTCGCTGCATATATTAGTAGTCGTTATAATCTCTCGATTTATTTTTTTTAAGAATTTAAGCTTTAAGTGGACAAAGGTTAATGCTCCTTATACTGTCTAATCAATTTTACACAAAAACACACCAAAACCCATTATTCATAGGCTTATCAGAACTTGTATGTTGGGTATGGGTAACATATCTGCAATAGTACGAGAATTCAGAGTGATATTGAAGTCAAGATGGCTTTTTGCTATAGTAGTAGTAGTAGTAGTAGTAGTAGTAGTAGTAGTAGTAGTAGTAGTAGTAGTAGTAGTAGTAGTAGTAGTAGTAGTAGTAGTAGTAGTAGTAGTAGTAGTAGTAGTAGTAGTAGTAGTAGTAGTAGTAGTAGTAGTAGTAGTAGTAGTAGTAGTAGTAGTAGTAGTAGTAGTAGTAGTAGTAGTAGTAGTAGTAGTAGTAGTAGTAGTAGTAGTAGTAGTAGTAGTAGTAGTAGTAGTAGTAGTAGTAGTAGTAGTAGTAGTAGTAGTAGTAGTAGTAGTAGTAGTAGTAGTAGTAGTAGTAGTAGTAGTAGTAGTAGTAGTAGTAGTAGTAGTAGTAGTAGTAGTAGTAGTAGTAGTAGTAGTAGTAGTAGTAGTAGTAGTAGTAGTAGTAGTAGTAGTAGTAGTAGTAGTAGTAGTAGTAGTAGTAGTAGTAGTAGTAGTAGTAGTAGTAGTAGTAGTAGTAGTAGTAGTAGTAGTAGTAGTAGTAGTAGTAGTAGTAGTAGTAGTAGTAGTAGTAGTAGTAGTAGTAGTAGTAGTAGTAGTAGTAGTAGTAGTAGTAGTAGTAGTAGTAGTAGTAGTAGTAGTAGTAGTAGTAGTAGTAGTAGTAGTAGTAGTAGTAGTAGTAGTAGTAGTAGTAGTAGTAGTAGTAGTAGTAGTAGTAGTAGTAGTAGTAGTAGTAGTAGTAGTAGTAGTAGTAGTAGTAGTAGTAGTAGTAGTAGTAGTAGTAGTAGTAGTAGTAGTAGTAGTAGTAGTAGTAGTAGTAGTAGTAGTAGTAGTAGTAGTAGTAGTAGTAGTAGTAGTAGTAGTAGTAGTAGTAGTAGTAGTAGTAGTAGTAGTAGTAGTAGTAGTAGTAGTAGTAGTAGTAGTAGTAGTAGTAGTAGTAGTAGTAGTAGTAGTAGTAGTAGTAGTAGTAGTAGTAGTAGTAGTAGTAGTAGTAGTAGTAGTAGTAGTAGTAGTAGTAGTAGTAGTAGTAGTAGTAGTAGTAGTAGTAGTAGTAGTAGTAGTAGTAGTAGTAGTAGTAGTAGTATGTTGATCTTTTTGTCCTACAAAGTGATTACAGTCTTATAATTTAGCTAGTGATACTTAACCCTAATCTCTGTTGAGTAGTTAAACACAATTTTGTATGATATATATCTGGCCCTATGGCGTAAATAGTGGCAACTAATATTAGCATCCAATGCTTCAAGAGCTGCTGGTCTTGTTGATGGATTTAAATCGGGAAGAGTAAAATTAGTGTGAAAGTGATCAACAACTGCACCAATTGAACGAAGTTCTTTTTAAACTCTGCGAACAAATTTTTTTTTCAAATGACTAGGTAAACTTTACTGAACATAATGTCAAACTGTGTTCCCAGCTGTTAAACCCTAGTTATCGATATCTATATATCTTATGCTTAAAAACACACATTATTATGTTTCTTTTTCATTCTTTTATTCTTTATATTAAAATACTGTTAAATTTAAAATAAATATGGGTGCCCTGGTAGGCTAGTAGGTGAGTATGGCAGTCTATCAGTATGGGAGTTGTGGATTCGATTCCAGTTTCACTATAACAAGTGAAGTTCTGCTTAACTAAGCTTAGTAAATTAGCTTAGAATATAATTTGTAATTTTATTGTAACATTAAATAAAAAAAAAATAATGTAAATAAGTTTAACAAAAAAATTGTTAAACTAAAATGTAATTCGGTCTCCAGCATTACTTTTTAATACAAAGGGTCAGTCTAAGATCACATTTCGTATATTTCCTGATATCTACATCCAATAAAATAAACTTTGAACATAAACCATCATTTTGATGTAACTTGTCATTAAACATCTTTTTGTAGACACAAAGATATTTTCACATTCGTACTCATCCACATATATGGCAAATTATCTAGAGATCATCTATTTTTTGCACACATAAAATAAAAACATTAGCAAATAAAAAGCTTTATATACATAAATTATCTGATTATCATTACATTTGCTGCGGAGTACATGTCATTGTCCGCATTGAATTAAAGTTTGCCATCCATTCATAAGTGTCGATGTCTGCACTTTTTCTTCTGCCAAGACAGGCCAAGCACATCACTTTGAAAAGACACAAAACAAATAGCGAAAATATACTGGTAAATGTTAAAAATAAAAACAAAAAACTCATATGATATATGAAAAACTGGATCAACTAGGAAATAGTTTTTTTGTTTTCTTGTATTTTTGAAAGCAAAAATAAAACTAAATTGAATAAAAAGTAAAATATGAAACCAAAAATGTATTCATATTACCAAAATTAAATACCAGTCATACATATTTAGACAAAAATTTTGCCATTAACAGCTTAGATACATAAATTTGTTTATGCAAAAATTAAAATATCTTGTTTTCCGTATGATAGAGAAAATAAAAATACAGGAAAGCCATAAAATATTTGCAAGACAAAAAAACTTAAAAAAAACAAACCAAAAATGCAAGTGTTAAATACAAAAAAAAAATTAATAAATAATACAAATCAAATTAGTATCAAAGAAATAAACCAAAGAGTAGAAAAAAATATATATTTGTCATTGAAACTTTTTATCGATTGATTTTTTATGCGACAAATATATTATTTATTGGATTTCACTTATTACGTAACTTTGTGTTTTTTTTTTGTTTGTTTTATATTTCTAAGGCAAACGTGACTATGTTTAAAATATATAGTAACAACAACTTTGTTATTTATAATATTATTTTACAAAAAAAAAAAAAAAAAAAACAAAAAATAATAAAAAATAAAAAGTTTTCAACAAGAATTTAAATAAATCGTCGACTTTGTGTTTGTGTCTTAAGTCTTTTGTTTACAAAAATAACACTTACGACCAACATAGTTTTTTTCTTGTCGCAATATTTGGCAAAAATCTGTTTACTCTTGCAATATACCTTTAAAAAAATTCTATGTAAACAATAATAAAAAAAATAAAAACTGAATAATGAAAATAAATAAAACATTAAAAAACAACACAGGTTTCTTTGTAACAAAACTATAAATTTTAAAGAAAATTAACATTTGGATAGCTTATATTTATGGCAGATAAAAGACGACTACTTTATGAATTTATTTTGCAAGAGCCAATAATAAAATAATAATTAAACAGAAAAACTTTATTACTTAGAAAACATATATATTTATTTAATTTAAAAATGACTACCAGACAATCAGGAAATTATTACTTCGTTTATGTTTAGAACGTTAAAACTGACTTTTTAAATTAATTCATTGCTTCTGGAAATATATTTGTGCCAGCTTTTTTAAAAAACATGCAGGGAAAAAACATGGTATTGGTAAGGTCACACACATTATGTTCTCTATAACAATATACGGTTGCGATAAACAAATTTTAAAATTTTGTTAAAATTTCACCATGAACTGGTGCCATATTCTCGTAGCTAAACCTATAGCTAAAATTCTAAAAATGCATATAAAAATTATGTCTCTTCTTACATGATGTATTTTGACATTTTTAGTTTTAAATACTCATTTTAAGGACATAAAATGGGCATTTAAAATTAAAAATATCAAAATATGTAAGAATACACGTAATTTTTTCAAGGAGTTTTAGCAATTTAGCGATAGATTTAGCTATGAGATTTACAGAATATGGGACCTGATTACAATGCCCAAAATATGCAACATGGTTGGTATTAATTATACGATTTTTGCGTCCTGACAATATTTTGTTCGATTTTTCTTTATAAGTAATCCACACCAAATTTTAAGACTCCTACTTATTTATTTATATAAAGGTTAGGTTAGGTTAAGCAGGCAGCTTATAGAGGAGGAAAAAAGAGAAGGGGAATAAAAATAGCTCACTTGGGTCCATTATGTTGGTCCCTTTGTGATACCTGCAGATAAGAGGAGGGATAGACAGAGAAGATAGAGAACAAAGATCATTATAGACTGAGGAAGAAACTTAGAGACAGAAGTGGGTAGAAGGTCATAGACGGGGAAGGTGTTAACTGCGAAGGCTCTATTGCACGTAACACACATTGATGAGCAACTATGTGACTTCAGTTGGAAGAGGGTTAGAAAACCAACCACAGTTCCTTAAAAAGGAATTAATCTTGATTGGTTCCAGAGATGAAACACAAGAAAGGCTTTCAAAACATCGTCGTCCCAAATGTTGTAATGCAGGGCAATGACAGAGAAGGTGTTCAACCGTTTCCTCCTCTTCTTCATCCTGGCAACTTCTGCAGAAGTAATTATAAGGGATACCCATCCTGCTTGCATGGGTTCCAAATAAGCAATGACCAGTGACTATTGCTATTAAGTCGCGTATCTGCATTTTCTGCAGCCTTTTTTTTTTTGGTCCAGCGAGGGCCAGATTGTCGTTGCAATCGAGCAAGTCGACTCATTGGACCATCTGGCCTAAGCTATATTGTGAAGGGCAAAGTTAATGCGGTGTAAACAGTCCGAGAGAGGAATGCCACAATAGATGTCTATGGCATCATCGTGCAATAGTGTTCCCTTCTTGGCTAGTTCATCGGCAGCACAGTTGCCTTGATTAGTCCCATGTCCCCTCACCCATTTAAGGGTGACTGTCGAATTATCCGCCATCACATTTATATAAAGGTAACTATCACTGGATAAAATTCTAAAATTTATATTAAATTATATGAATTTTATTGTAACTATTTTTGAATTAATAAATTAATTATTTAGGCTTAAGTTTTTAATTATAAAGAGATAAAGAAAAATTAGACACCAGCAGAGCAGTATGCATTTTCTAGACAGCTACGTTCGTCATCAGTACTCTTCGTATCTATCTACCTGTGAGTTTCAATTGTTATTAATTTTCTATTTAAACAAACTTATCAAATAAAGCTTGAAGTTAGAATATGAGAAATTTTAATTTTAAATTATATTTCATAGGAAATAGAGCTTTTTGAAATTGTTTCACACTTTTAAACACTATCCCCCATATTTATAAAAAATAAAATATACCCATTAAAAAATATATGGATTAATCCATAATCGAGCAATAAAGGAGTAATGACTTGTTCATCCATTTGGAGTAATAAGCGAGCTATCTAATTTTACTTTGTTTGGTAGTTTATGCCTCGCTTTATACTCCAAATGGATCAACGAGAGATGTATCAGTTCGTTTTTGTTTTTTTTTCTTTGACATAACTCTCAACTGTTGATGTTTTCGTTTTGTTTTTCTATTTAGTCAGTTTAGATTTAAAAAAAGCGAAAAAGTACGGGTATAGTAACAAATTGTTAAAAATATGTCAAACTTTACTTTCTATATTTGTAATTATTTTATATGAAATTTTATGCTCTTTTAGGAGACAAAAACGATTACTCCCTTTGTGCTATTTTAGGAGACCAAAACGATTACTCTCTCTTTCGTCATTTTCAAGATCAACGGGAGTACTCCATAAGGAGCTTAAAAGGAGTACTCGTGTCTGCGGACATGCTGTGTTAAAAATCCAATGAGGTCCGAAGTTTTATGGAGTAATCCATTACTCGCTAAGGAGCGCTCCAAGATTACTCTTTGGATGATCCTATTTTTTACTGGGTATTTAAAATCTATTTTAGAACAAATGTTTCATACAAAAGTTATTTTAAAATACATTTCAAATAAGTTTTATTTTTTATAATTACCAAGCAAACATTTTTCTTTATTTTTATTCTCTTTATATATTTCCTTTTATTTGAAAATGGTATATATCTGTCTTGATATTAGCTAACCTTTGGTTAGCAATGAGCAACAATTAGATATTTTTTATTTTTACAAATGTATATTTTTGATTATTAACACAATAGTGATGAAGTTAACAATGTCAAAGCCGAGCCTGCTCTGTGAAATTATTATCTTTATCTCTTTATAATTAAGAACTTAAGCCTAAATAAATAATTTATTCATTTATATAAAATTCTAAAAATTATGGCAAAGCTCTGTAAAAGGTTTTTAAAATATTCTAATAACACTGTAATTCTACAAAGTAAAACTACAAATCAAATATAGTACCAGGACAGCTTTGAATTTGATAGCTAACTAAATCGCAAATGGCCTCAGCAGAGACCGTGTGAAAGCACAATTGTGGCAGCCTTAGACTTATCTAAGGCTTTTGACACGGTTGACCACTTGTTTAACTTGATTAACGACATCTCGAACTCTACACTTCCCAATGATGTCAAACGCTGGGTTGCCAACTATTTAAGTGGCAGCGATATTTAGACTTCTGGCCTCTGAACTCAACAAACGCTTGTCTGCCACTTAAATAGTTGGCACCCAGCGTTTGTTGACTTCAGAGGCCAGAAGTCTAAATATCGCAAGATTAAAATGGGTGTGCCACAAGGAGGAGTACTGTCACCTATACCCTTCAACTTATATCTTGCACAACTTCCTACCCTACCACAAGATGTCAAGATGGTGTCTTATGCAGACGACTGCACCATCTATTCATCTGGTATTAATATCCAAAACATAAGTGCTAAAATTACCCAATATTTGGCCACCATCTCACAATTTATACAGGAACGTAGACTTCAGCTATCACTTTCAAAGTCTTCGGTGTCTCTTTTCAGTTCCTGGACTTAAGAAGTAAGGTTAGAATTAGATATCTCTATCGAAGGCCGACGTATCCCTACGGGGCAAAACCCAAAAAATTTTAGGCATGGTCTTCGACAGCCTCCTTCACTTCGCCTCGCACCCCACTTACATCAACCAGAAAGTGAAATTCCGGAATAAAGTCTTAAAAGCTTTTGCAGTCACCTCTTAGGGAATGACTAAAGAGACCATAATAACAACTTTCAAGGCAATTGGTCGCTCTCTCTCTGCCACTATTTGGACTTCGTTCCTCAGCGACACTAAATGGCGAGTTTTACAAACTGCACAAAATAATGCACTTAGAATTGCTACCGGATGTGTCAGAATGACAAATAGAGATCATCTTCATGAGGAGACCAGGATACTGCCGGTCAGGCAGCACAATGAGCTACTGACAAAGTAATAACTGGTGGCTTGTCACCTGACCACCCACCCTAACCATGAAGGGGTCATTGAAGATCCGTCTCCCGTCACATCCGGCAGGACTTTCGAGATATTATTCCATCTCTTATAGATCGAGTGGCCATTGCAGACGCCCAAAAACTATTAAAACAACAACAAGCGGTTTTAGGAGCGATGAATGGCTATAGATGTAATAAGGTCCTTAATGAACATCCCCAGCGATTGCAGACAATGAGAGGCTTCTTCCCAAGCAAACAAGAACTACCTTAGCACAATTAAAGTCCGGATGGTGGAGTATTCTTAACTGCTACCACGAGCGTATAGTTCCAGGCACTTTAAATCGTTGCCCAGCCTATCTTCCAAGCCCCCATGACACGGTGCAACAGGCCTACGGATCTGCACCCCATAGACCTATGGATAAGATCGATTGAAGTTGGGCAATTTCTCCAGCTCCAAGTACCACCCACGTGACACTTTTTACAATAATTAATATATACATACACCTTAAATCTTTTCAGGAAAGAACTTCCGACAACAGAGCTGTTACAACAACAACAACAAATGAAATAAATGCAAATTTGATTCAATTGGCTATTTGGCAGTAAGCAATTCATATTTTGTCATTATTTTAAAACATCGCCATCAGTAGCGCAACCATGTTTAAAATATCCCGCTTTCCATAATAAAAGATGCTTTAAAGTATGCAGTAACTTTAAATCGGTAAAAAAAAATCGCCATACTTTCACTGCTTTTTCTCCACTTGCTCTTGGAAATAAGATATTTTTACGGAAAAAAGGTATCCTATATTGGAACCAAGATTCTAAGGCACCTCCTCACAAAATTTTGTTAAAATCCATCCACTAGTTTTTACGTGATGCGAACACAGATAGAAAGACAGACAGACAGACAATGAGTTATGAGTTATTTATTTATTGTCTTTACTATAAAGTGATTATATTTTAGTAATTTATGTATTAATGAAATCGTTATGTATTTTATGTGAAATCGTTAATAAATATAATAATAAATATTTGTGTATTTTACTATCGAGAATGTTAAAACAAATGGGCCCATATGACATTACATTGTTTTTAATCATATTATAATTATTTAATTTTACCATATAATGTTTATAGCTGATTATAATATATTAAATTATATATGTTTATATACTAATGCATTTTTTTAATTATTTTCTCGAAGTTAAAAAAATATTTATCAAACTTAGAGAGAATAAAACGGTTTTAAGCCACAAAAATTTTAAAAATAAAACTGGAGTGGCCTAAACTCAACTTTACCATACCAAATGGAAACAGATATTTTTATGGATATATACCATAAAAAATAAAAGTCCAAAGTCTATTCGAATCGAAAAATTATTTTTTTTCGGTTTGGGGTAAAGTAAAAAAATCATCATGAAATCTGTGGTAATAAGGAATAAGTGCTTAAGTCGACTTAAACAAAAATTTAGTTACTGGCACCTTTGAAATCTTCGTACTTCAAAGTACCCATGTGCAAATTTTCAATTATTTAGTAAAATTTTTTAGGAAGTTATAGCAAAATAACTTTCTGCTTAAGTTTTTTCAATGTCGAATCGCATTTGGAAAAAATCTTAAGAAACTAGAAGCTATTTTTCGAAATCATAAAAACTTCTTTCACAACTTATTAATTGCAACGCCTGCGTACTTTTGGTAGATATAAGATATTTTTTTAAATCATACGTTTGACTCCCATAGGTAAATTTTAAAGAAAAGTTATTTTTTTGAAAAATTTATTTTAAAGCTTAAAATTGCTCTCCTACAAAACTTAAAAATCAGACTTAAGCACTTTTTCCTTATTGCCACAGAAATAATGCCTATTTGCTTTATTTCACAGTAAAATGTTTCCAGAAACATTTCAATGTTTTTCCACAGTAGAAACAGAGTCCTACTTCTGCATCATTTGTTCATGGCTTTTTCATACACATTTTTTATGTATGCTCTTTGACAGCTTTCCGCATGAAAAACTGAACAGAGTACCAGACTTTTCTACAAAAATTCATTTGTATGTTAATGAACAGTTCGACTAATAAAATTAAAATATTCAATATTAAACATTCAAAGGTACCGCGTAATTATGTTTACCTAACAAGGTTTGGTTTAATACTAGATTAGTATCTACGAAAACAGAACGTTAGGGCAAAACAAAGAAATAAAATTTGCTCTCATTGCTAAACGAAGGTTGGCTAAAGCAACAACAAATATAATATGGTCAATATTAAAGAAAAACAACAAACAAGATCCAGTAAATGCATTACATTTTGCTAGTGTCTAAACAAAATTTTTCACATTTTTTAAAAAATGAATCATTTAATTTGTAAAAACATATTCTTTCAACTTAGAGAGAATAGGACGAACTTAACCCTGATTTTAAAAATTCATCTGTAAGTTAACAATTAGTTCGTCTAATAAAATGTAAATATTCAATATAACTATTATTATGTTTATTTATAATAAAACTGGAGTGGCCTACACTCAACTTTACCATACCAAATGGAAACAGATATTTTTATGGATATATTACATAAAGAATATAAGTTCAAAGTATATTCGAATCGAAAAATTAATTATTTTTGGTTTGGGGTGTTAGGTAAACTACCCCTTTCCCCTTCCCGATTATGCCCAAAATTCTCTACAGCTCTTTATCTCCATAAACCAAAGGCACATACTGAATTTTATTTTGATATGTCATACGGTATGACTTGTAGAGCGTTTACAAAATTTGGGAGTGAGTAAACTACCTTTTGCCCCTTCCCGATTAATACCAAAATTTATACAGCTCTTCATCTCCAGAACCCAAAGATACATATTAAATTTCGTTTTAATATGTCATACGGTATGACCTGTAGAGCGTTCACAAAATTTGGGGGTAAGGAAAGTACCCCTTGCTCCTTCCCGATTATGCCCAAAAACTATACAGCTCTTCATATACCAAAAACACATACTAAATTTCATTTTGATATGTCAAACGGTATGGCCTGTACAAACTCCACAAAAATGGTGGCATACACACCCACCCACCCACGCACAGACATCATCGCAAAAATAGCCAAAATACATTCAGGGGACCTCAAAACGTATAAATCCGTCGAAATCTCGACCTCGATTTTTTTCATGATTACTATACTTTACCTTATACAACGTAGGGTAAAGTAAAAAACAAATTGGTTTTTTTTAACAATGTCATTATCAGGGTTGACAATAATATGATTATAACATAATAATATTGATATTATATTTAATAATAATATTTAATTTATTACCAATTGTGGAACAAGATTAACGTGAGTACCTGCCTAGTTGGCCTAATCTCACGATGGTCTTACCACCGAGTGAAACGTAAGCGTAGACTAGCGCCCCCATTGTGTAGTATAACAACACTTTATGATTGCCACCAATCGCTTTTTGTGTGTGATACAGTCACAATGAGTAGCAATTTATATAATATGGCAAGCCTTTCCAAGGCAAGCCTAGATCCACATTATAACCTCTTGCTTAGGGGTTTGGAGACTATCCAAACTCCGTCTGTTGAGAGTGCAATAGCACACTTGATCGACCTTGCACCTTACCTAAATAAATCGATCTTAAACCACAACCACCAATAACCGGTCACAGAGAGGATAGGCTCTCTGTGGGGCCACCGATTCCCGTGGTACCAGTCCTTTGGGCACTGGTCGGGCCTCGAAGAGAACCCATATGTTTTAACACACAGACCTTTTCTTCCAGATTTAGGCTCTAGGAACCCTAGCGTCTGGTGCCCCTATTTTCCCCGAATGGACCGCGTCAAAGCATTTGCCATATTCCTGCAGTGACAATTGGAACCCCCGGGGGTAAATTTATTACCAATATATTATTTAAGCATAATATGTTGCTCTCAAACATGTTTTTTCTTTGCTTAAACATAGATTTAAGCAAGTTTGAAATTGAATACGCCGCAAAGTGTTGTGAGTGTGGCCATAAATAGAAAAATCCAATTATGGAAATTAAAAAAATGGCTAATGGCATTTAATAAAAGACACTAATAAGCGTAAAAAAATTAGATTAAAATAATAATTTTTTCTAAAGATATGGCTCTTCAAAATTGTGGTTTGAAATAACTACAATTTTTATAAAAAAGGAATACAAATGAGCATGTACTTCGTAGGGTTAAATAATTGAATTTAGTTGGCAGATAAACCAAATTTGTACTAGATTAGTTGTTGTATTATGTTTTCAGTATATAAACGGTATTTTTAATTACATATGTCGATAACAATGTATGCATCATTATAAGAATGATATTAATAAAACAAAACAAAACTTGTTGTGATAAGCAAACATATAATAGAGAAGAAAACAAATTTTCAAGTATTACCGGGATATTTTTTCCTTCATTTTATAACAAAAAGGATGTTAATTTATAAAAATAAAAATTTAGCTGCGCTTAAGTGCGCCAATTTAAATTATTGTTATTTTTTTTAGTGTAGCAAAGTAAACTGTCTAGTGGAAAGAAATCAAAAAAAAACTTTAAAATTTACCAATAAAATATATGTGATTCCCACGGTTCCAGAGGTGTTTAGGTTTTTCATGTGCGTTATACCTATAAAAAGTTACACGGCTTTAAAGTCGAATTATTTTGATAATTTTTTCACAATTTTTAAGTAACAAAAACTGAGTTTGGAAAAATAAATATCAAGAATTCATTTTTCAATAAAAATACATGCAATTATATTTGTTTTATTTAGAAATGTAACAGAAACAATGTAAAAATCCTAAAATTCAAATATTTATAACAACACTGTAAAAAAATTGTGAAGTTTTTAGCCAAAATATGTACTTAAAAAAAAAGTCAGCTACGATGGACCCGAAAAAATAGGCAAAAAATATGCATATACTTAAGTTTAAGAATCCATTCATCTAATTGAAAAAATATAAATGTCTTGTATTCGAAATTAATTAAAAAAAATTTTATTTAACTTATAATTTTTTTAAATTTTTTCTAAAAATATATTTTTTTAGCCTAACGTGGGCCTTATCTGAATTGAATAAAATTTAGTCAAATCATTAAAAGTATCACATCCAATTACTATAAAAAAAATTTCATACAGTTAGCAATTTTTCTAACTTTTATGACACTTATACATTTCAGGAGATATGGGAAGGACACGAATCCTTACTTCGAATTTTTTTTAATTTTAAATTTTGTTACGTTTTGCCAACCTAAATATATGTGCCAAATTTCAGCTCTTTACAATAACTTTTTCTATTTATGGCTACTCGTTATATGAAGTCACGACACTGTGCGCCGCACAGTGTGGCCGTGTAGTGTATTTAATGGTCTTAAATCAAGGAGGTTGCGGAGCTTCATGAAATTTTGCACACATTTATTTTAAATTTTTTAAGAATTTTAGTTTTTTTTTTACAAAAATACGCCCACTTTTACGCCCACCTCCCATACAACTTAAATAGAAAATGTGGCATAACTTCCATGATTTTAAATATATTAACTAAATTTTCATAAAACGTTAATATTATAATAGTAGAATGACCTCCTGAAAATATGAATTTAATCCGCCCACTTTTACCCCCACCTCCCATACAAACAATATTTCAAAAATGCAATATGTTTATTTTTGGCAAAAATGCATATACAATGTATTAAATGCTGTTTTGAAAATATGAAGAAAATCCGCCCACTGTAACACCCACCCCTCATACAATCCCAATATAAAGGAGTAAGTTTCACTCCATTTCATTTATTAACAACTTTTCCACATCTTCGTGATAATCTAATTGTTTAATCTTCAATTTCGTTCTAAATGAATTGATGTATGGGTCGGAGGATATCAACAAATGATGCATTACGTCTTCGTTAGGAGAATAGCGCCCAGTCTTGCGGGAGTGCTATAGCCTATAACGTCTATAATCTTTGTTCCTGGTTTCATCTAATAAATTTAAAATGTATGAAACAATTTGTATATTTAACCTACCTATAGGTAGAATGGCCTCAGATACAATTTTGCTACCATGTATCAAAACTTTATGCACTGTGATGGGCATGTAGTACCATCCATACAAATCAATGTACAATTTTTCCTTGTCTATACAATATATTTGGAATTTCTCAGCGTCTATTGCCTGACTGCAACTAATTATTTACTCCGGCTATGTCAGCTGTAATTTCAGGGTTTTCAAAAAATCGTCGAGATATATTCCCATTGTTTCTGGAAGCCATTCTTTGTTTAACCAAATCAACATTTATTATATTTATTATATAAAGTTTACATTTAGATTTTTTTGTTGTTTAGTCTACGTAAACAATGTACCGATATTACTTTGATAAATACTTTTGTGTACATTTGTTTTTCTAATCGGGACTCAAATTTAAGTTTTTTTTTATATAGTACACATGCAATGAAATTTTCGTATTTCTCGATCCCAAATTGGCACCGGCTTCGTGTACGAGTAGCAATGAAAGAAAGAATGCACAGTTGTTTTTGCACGCGTAAAATACCACATAACGCATATTTTTTACTGTAATTTTTTGGTTTTTCATTGTTTTTTCGGCGGCGGGCAAATTGGGGCAGGTTTTTTTTTTTTAGTCTGTTAGCTGAGACTCTCAGCTATAATTTGGTATAGTACTCCATGTGTCGCACTGCTTCGCACACAACTAAAAGTCTAACGGAAAATCATAAATGTTTTTATTTTTGGTTTAATATACATTGTCAAAAGAAATTTTTTTTTCAATTTTTAAAATTTTTTTTTTTAATTTACATATAATGCTTAATGTCCATTTTAATTGAAAAAATACTTATAAGGTACATTCGGTGTATAGTTTATAAGTAACAGGCTTTTGAATATGACATAGAAAACTATCACATTTGAGACTTGTTCACATACTTCAACTTTGCGCTGCTCGGGACAGAAAACCAATGGAGATATTTGCATGAAATTTTTCACACATGACCTCTAGATTGTTGTTAACCATCTGTGCAAAAATCATCAAAATCGGAGAGCAGGTCCAAATTGATTTATTGCCGCAGTGGCCACAGTGTGCGCCGTCCTTAAGAAAGCTATAGTTCTAACTAGAAATGAAACAAAATTATCTACCAACCGATTATATGATGACACATATGGGAAAGAAATAGAGAATTATTATTTCATAATAATCATATAAAAGTTCACAGTAGCCATGCAAAATAAAAAATCATGATTGAGGTAACCACAAGCTAAGAGCAACATACTGTGATTGAATTATTTATTTATTAAATGTTAAAATTTAATTACAAATTGTTTTCCTTACTTATTTCACTTGTTGTAACGAACCCATAACCCTCAGACTGATAGACTTAGGCACAACCCAATAGCCTATCGGTGCCCAATGTTATTTAACTATATGATAGTAGTTTAATCACATCTTAATTATATAATCATAATATTGTTAATGTTACAACCATATTGTTCTTATCTATACATATACATATAATAAAACAATAACTTTTTCCAGTCTGTCTGTCTGTCTGTCTGTCTGTCCGTCTGTCTGTCTGTGTTCGCATCACTTACAAACTACTAGATGGAATTTAATAACATTTTGTGAGGAGGTACATTAGTACCTTCGTTCAAATATAAACTACTTTTTCCGCAAATATATCTCATAAAAGAAAAAATAGCGAAAGTTAGCAATTTTACGGATTCAATGGTAATGCAAACTTGGCAGGAACTTTTAACTTTAAAATCGGGATATTTTAAACATTATTTACAGAAGTTAAATTTTAAATTTTAGAATTTCAGGAGTGGGTACCTCTATGTAAAGAAAATACATAAACCATAACTAAAGCACCATAAAAGTGGGGGTCTTAAGATTTGATGTGGATTACTATCAAAGCAAAATCGAACTGACGAAGTTGCACAGCTAGTATAACTATATTATTGTTAAATATAATCATAATAATTTTTGCCATAAGAATATCTCTAGGTTTTTTTATTAAATCTATGTCACAGCCTGCTGAGTAATTATCCAGGGTCGGTTACCTCTGGAAAAAGTTAATATTGAAACTACATAAGCAAAGTAAGTCTTTAAATTCGAAACAAATGTTATTGTCAGGACGCACAGAGGAGTATTTCACCCAAAAAGGCTAAACTGAATTTAAAGAAATCTAAAGAACTAAGTACGCAGCTCGACGGACAACAATATTTTACATTATATTGTGAATTTTGAAGACTTTTAGTTGTAGATTTAGATTTGTAGCTCTGAGACCCTGCTAAAGTCAGGAAAGTGAAGAACATTATATGAGATTTCAATGATTTTTCGGTTTCTGGATGTTTATATAAACGAATAAAGGTTTAACAAAGATTATTTTTTTCGCTGAAAGGTTTGATCAAAAGTTATTTAAAAAAGAAAATAAATTAAAATATGTTGAATATTCATGTTGAAACAATTCGTTCAATAGCTAAACAGAAACAAATTATACACTTTTTTTTTTGCAAAAAAAGGAAAAGAAGAGATTTTTAAAAGTGAGGTTAACATGTCTACGAATTATGTTTGTTACCACAATAAAATTTGGAATCTCTAATTTTAGAAGCAAAAAAAAAGTGTGCAAAAGTTTGCGCTATTATTTTTGACGATTTTTTTTTTAAATTTTCACATTTCTTCTATTTTGCTCATCGGGCACTTTTTCTTATACATTTATATCGTCATAAACTTTTATGTATTTTGAATTATTGATTTCAACTCTTATTCACATCACTTTTAACACTTCACAATATTAATACCTGCCTATATGTAATTATAAATTGCAAAAATTCTTAATTATCTCTAATAGTTTTAAGTGAATGTCCCACACATCCCCATAAAAGATATTTTTATATACCTCATCTACAAAACATTATTTGTTAAAAATAAATATATGTACTACGTACCTAATAGAATAATTATTAAAAACATTAATGACGAAAATAAGTTTACAAAAAATAAATACAGGTACATAAAAAATACATGGGCACACAGGTATCAGGCTACCATCCAATTAAGGCATAAAAGCATGCGCTTGAAAATACTGCACACAGTTTTTATTAAAACCGTTTTGTAACTTCGAGAGTCAACATGGAACAAGTTTACACAAGATTACAGCTATTCCAAATAGTGAAAAAATCTAATGCTTGAACCATTGACGAGAAATTGAATTTGTTGGTCAGAAATTTGAGCGAAATTTCAAAATGTCAAGGGGATGGCGACATATTAGCACTGAAGCAGTGTTTGAAAAATTTCAAAAATTGTTTCAAAAGATATTGGCTTTCGGCACAACGAAAAGAGGACCGCTTTTTAAGCACAAACGCTAAATGGCTGGAAGGATCTGTAACAATACCAGTATTTGGCAGTTCATCTTCAGGGCGACCGCGAAAAGAATTTAATGAAGCTAGTGATAGAACAAAGCGGAGAAAAACGGAAGAAGTTCGTCACCAATGAAAAACAGAGGAGATCACATTTCCTGCATCCATGAGTCAAAGAACAGCGGGACATAATGATGCGGCTAAATTAATAATGGATATAACGAGATCCCCAAGAAAAGCAAGAATTTGCAAGCGATCATCTTCTTCTTCCTGACACCGATGATGTAGCTAATGAGGATAATAATTAGTAAGGAATTTTTATTAGTTTAACTTTTCCGTTTATAAAGTATTAAATAATATAAAATGAATATAATAAAGCCTTTTTTCATAAAAAAAATACTGTTTTATAAGAGCCTTACAATGTTCAAAATTTTTTTTTTTTAATTAGACTGTAAATCATATGTATGTATGTACATACAGTCTGTCAAGAATAAGTTTAAACCTTTAAAATCAACACTTGTTAATTGAGTTTTGCGACTTATACCGTCTTTTATTCCTTAGGAATGTGGCTTTTAGAAAAATCTTTTAAATTTTAAATTTTTGGTTCTTAAATTTTTTTATTGCATTTTGAAAATAAAAAATTTGACGCATTTTGCATGTAAATTTTTTTTTTTGCCATTAAATTTTTAATAACTCCAAAATAGTAATAGATATAAAATAAATGTGTATGGTTAGTTTAAGCAGATTTTTCCGGTGCATCTTCTGATCATCCTGCTATTAAAATCGGAGAACACGTTTTCAAGTTATGGCAAAATATATAAGGCAACCCAACGATTTAGGGGGTGAAGTATGCCACGCCTTTAAAAGAAAATCGTTACGTACTAGAGAAAAACGAAAAACACATTTGTATTAAGGGCATCAAAATCCATATAGTCCACATACTTTTATTTCTAGGGTAGAGAAAAAAAATTTTTTTTGCGCAGTGTACTTTTGTTGCACAGTGTAATTTTATCAAAATCTGCCACTAGACTTTCTATATCATATTACATCTAAAACTATCAAAAAGTTAAAACTTTCAATTCAAAAAACACGTTTAATAATTTTGGCCAGCTTTTCAGGCCAAACACTCCTTTGTGGGAGGCTCCAAAAGAAAAAAAAAACATAATTGTTCAGTCCAGCCAGTGCAAGACAAAAATAATGGATATTCCTCATTCTGAATCAAATGCAACTACGAGCATTTAGGATATTATGGGCCAGCGGATTTAGGTGCGTTTCAAGCTTCTTTCCATACCTTACAGTACATTTCGCTACTTCAGTTTTAACGTTGAGATCTTTGTAAAAATTTCAGTTTCTTATACCAGGAAACAACTGTGAATATTCGTTGAATCTTATTTTGGTGCCTTTGCATTTTTTTTCTAAATTGCAGGCTGAGGCAGTGCTTTAAATCTGAATTATATAACTGAATTAAATAAATTACATTACATTATATTGTTTTGAGAATCGAATTGTACATACAGAAATTTGCAATCTAAGCTGAGTGTAGATTCTCTACCAATAAACCAGTTTATTTGGACTACTATCAACTTTATTTGTGTAATGGCTTTTCCATGCAAGGCGCCGATCAAGCTGTATACCGTGGTATTTGACTTCTGAAATTTTAGCTATCATTTCATTATTTATGCTATTAGAGGGCATAAGTATCGATGCTTTGTTAAAGTTATTTGTGTACAGTTTTTTTACTCTAAATATTCCCCAATCTACTATCACCTTCATTATTTCTTTCATTCCTAAACATAATATACTTAAATGCTTTCATCCTGTTTTTTTTTCTTATTTTCTAAAAATTATTATAATTACTATTAACATGCATATATTTTTTGTTTTATTTTTAAATAAAAGGAATGTTTAAAAAATTTTTCATTAAATGTTTTCTTTTGCTTCGCCCGAAACAATATTTTAAAGAAAACAAAAGAAAAGTAAAACACGTCTTGCTGACCAATAATACAAATAAAAATTTGCATTATTAGCGAAAAAAAAATGTTTGTATTAAATACTTTCACTTTCAATATGAGTCTTACGTTGATTTACGTGACGCAAAAATAACACAGTATTTTTTTTTTTTTTTTTTTTTTCTTAAATACTTAAAGCCTCTTCATGCCACACGTGCTTTTTGTTGGTTGTGTGGTATGAGTACATTTACCTGTATACAACTTGTTACCCTTTTTTCTCTTCAGAAATAACACTCATGTTAGTCAAAAATGAAAGAAAAAGAGAAAGAAGTAATTGACTCAATGACCATTTATTTTTTTGTACAGGTATTCGTAGTTTGTTTTTTGTAATTTAATTTAATTATTGCATGTTGATTAAAAGCTTATGTTATAGTTAGATAAAGTTGATTTTAAACAATGTAAGTGTTACATATAGACTACTGATGAATTAAAACAGAAAACTAAATTTGTAGCCTGAAAAAAATTTATAGCAAAATAAAACTTTTAATTATTACAAATAATATATTTACATCACATTGCTTGAATAAATATTAACCTTGACATAAAATTAAAATAACTGATAAATGTCACATTGACTGCAAAAACAGGGTTTATTAAATTTAAAATCAAATTTATCGATAAAAATATATTTTTTGTATAAAAAATGAATATTTCTGATGTTTTCTACTCACCGAAATATTTATACTGCATGCACCAAGCTGCTTTTAAACTAATATCTCTTGTGTAAATCTGCCAATTTATGCCATCAGCAGTTTTGCTGTTGGCTATGTCCATTGAACCAAAAACACTGCTCATCAATTTACAAAATATTGTTATAAAATATTTTAGAACTGAGGGCTGTGGGCAATATATCAGCTGGCTCAGATGTATTGTGTTTTAGAAGTAAAGTTTTGTACCACTTTTTAAATCATTGGAGGCTGCATTTTAGCAATAATTCCTAAAATATCGTTCAAAATTAATTGTTTGCTAGAACTAATAAAATCCAAAGGAGGTTTTTCCCACGACCTTTGTAGCCAATTGACTGGACTATTTTGAGAAAAAAGATTTTTGAAAATAAGTTGTTTTAACATTTTTAATTCTACGTTTGGGACTCTTATTACATATCAAAAATATCCTTTTATTTGATTTAGTCACGTTTACGACTTGACAATTTTAGCAAGCTCTTGCAGAATATTGTGGAACAAGATTAACGTGAGTACCTGCCTAGTTGGCCTAATCTCACGGTGGTCTTACCACCGAGTGAAACTTAGGCGTAGACTAGCGCCCCCATTGTGTAGTATAACAACACTTTACGATTGCCACCAATCGCTTTTTGTGTGTGATACAGTCACAATGAGTAGCAATTTATATAATATGGCAAGCCTTTCCAAGGCAAGCCTAGATCCACATTATAACCTCTTGCTTAGGGGTTTGGAGACTATCCAAACTCCGACTGTTGAGAGTGCAACAGCACACTTGATCGACCGTGCACCATACCTACATAAATCGATCTTAAACCACAACCACCACGTGTACACCCGAAGGGGACCTCACCAATAACCGGTCACAGAGAGGATAGGCTCTCTGTGGGGCCACCGATTCCCGTGGTACCAGTCCTTTGGGCACTGGTCGGGCCTCGAAGAGGACCCGCAATTTTTATCGCAGACCTTTTCTTCCAGATTTAGGCTCTAGGAACCCTAGCGTCTGGTGCCCCTATCTTCCCCGAGTGAACCGCGTCAAAGCATTTGCCATTCCTGCAGTGCCAATCGGAACCCCCGGGGGTGCTCTTGCAGAATACTTAAATTCCAACAAAATTCAACCCTACTGTTGACGGCAAGTATCTTATAAAAACGCATTTCCCACGACTTGAATTTAAATAACCGCCACCCCGAAAATGATCGCAAGCAGTGAGATATATTTTTTAACTAAGGCCACTGATTCTTTAGGCATCATTATGTGAGGCCCCTGTTAACACCTCATAAGTGCTTTTCTTTCAGCGCTATGCTCCAGTCAAGTAAAAGCATATATTTTCTAGCTATAAGTACCTCAAGGCGTTAGCGTTTACATAAAACACATCTCAAGAGTGGAAGAATATACATATTGTGGACTAGGCAATGCAAAAACATGGTTGAGGTAACCATGATCTGAGAGGAACATATTATGATTAAATTATATTGCTGCAGACCATTCTATTGGAGGCTGCTCTTCTTCTTCTCCTTCTTCACTTTTACTTTTGTTAAATAAACATGACATTGTGACCGGAAGATCGCATGGAGTGCATACAGATCCCGGGTAATCTATTTTATTTTCATGTGAAAATATAATAGTTATAAGAAACAAGGACAGAAAATGCATTACATATTGGTGACAATTGTTCCTAACGTCCCATGACTAATTTAATTAGAAGTGGCTTATAAATATAGCATGCATTAAGTAACCGATTTTAAAGTCTCAAAAACTAGACAATTTACCTAGAGCTTGGCTAGTTTCGATTTAACTAACACTGCATAAGCACCTTAAGTATAGGTTTAACATCTAACATAGCGTATCGAATGAGTGTTCTCTGCTCGGTCACTGCTATATTAAAGTGATAAGTGCGTGTCATAGAATTTGTTAGAACTCGAACTGCTGCCCATCCCTTAAGAACAAGTCACGTGACAAGACATAAGTTATTTGCATTTTCTCTAGGTTTCTACTATAGTTTAAAAGAAAAATTTTCCCCATTGTCTTTAAAAAAAAAAGTAATCTAATTTGTAAAAAAATATTCTCTTAGCTCTACAGACAGAGGGAATATACGAACTTGAGCTTTATTTAGAATTATTCAGTTGTAGGTTTTAATGAAATTTATAATAAATCAAGTTATAATGTCTTCAAGAAATACTTTTATATAAGCTAAAGAGGAGCTGAATCTCTGGATATACAGGGTGGCCCAAAAAAGACTGAAGGATTAAAAATAACTGTATATTGCAGGCGTTCCTGATAATCTTGGGGAAGCAGTTGCTGTACCATTTGAATTTTATAGAGAAACATTTTAAGATCCCGCTTCAAAATTCTTTGCAGGGATGTTCTGGAGATTCCCAATTGAGCAGAACGACGACGAGTAGAGACAGATGGATCTTCGTTTACACTCTGCCGTACAGCCTCCACAACTGCTTCATTGCGCACAGATCGACCTCTTCCTCTTCCTGGAAGATCTGACACTCTTCCATGTTCCTCAAAACGGGAGACTAAGTTCCTAATCATGTTGTCACTGGGTGCTGTTCGGACATTAAAATGACAACGATAATTTCGTTGAGTTGTAATAATTGACCTTCCAGAAGAATAAAAAAATTCAATGATTTTGACGCGTTTCTGCACATCATATGTAGCCATGATTTATCTCCAAAAACCAGTAAATAACCTGCAAAAGACAAAAAAAAATTATTAAATTCAAAAAAGATATAACTATTTTTAATCCTTCAGTCTTTTTTGGGCCACCCTGTATCTCCTTACTTCTTCCTTTAGAGAATTACACCTCAAAATGGACCAGTCTCATTTTACGCGCACTCTCTTATTAATTATTTAAAGAGTTCGTTTCGGAATGCTTACATCCAACGAAAACACATGGTTGAGGTAACCATAATCTAAGAGCAATATATTATATCTGGATATATAAAGAAAGTTTATGAATCTTCCTTCCTTTGGAGAATTACAGCTGCAAATGGAACGGGCTCATCTTATTCTCTAATTATTTATTTACAAATTATTAGAGAGTTTGTTTTGGAATGCTTACACGCAATGAAAAAACAGAGCAACATATTATGAATTAATTATATGGTTGTAGTCAAACCACATTATTATTAAACAGAATAACAATATTGTTATATTCGAACCATATTATTGTCAATCCTATTAATGGCATTTTGAAAAATAACCAAAATTTCTTTTAATATAAAAATTTGATTTTTTTTTTATGAAATATAAACAGTATATGTTTAAATTAAATGTATACAAACAATTATATTTGGAATCGTGTTATATACATTATTTATTTTTAATCACGCATGATTCCTTTGCAAATTTATTAAATAAATATTTTATGAGTATAAAATATTTATTTCCAAATATTTATTTCGCTAGTTGAGCGCTAGCGAAATAGCTATCTGGATAGGCTTTCCCCATAGTAATCAATTTCGATTATTATATTTTTTTTGGAAATAAATATTTTATACTCATAAAATATTTATTTAATAAATTTGCAAAGGAATCATCCGTGATTAAAATTAAATTAAATGATTATAATATGTTTAAAAACTTTGTAATATCCATGTGTTTTACTATTCTGATACTAAAAGACACAACTATTTATTAATTTATTTATAATTTCATATAAAACACATAAAAAATTCATTATACATATGTATGTATATTAGCAAGCAGACAGAGACAATAATTCTCCATTTATATTAAAAATAATAATTAAGAATGCATATAAAATCACAAAACAATTGTTTACAAATTTTTTTATTTTTTTTAAGCACAAACCAGTAAAATCCGATGACGAAAAACAAACCTTTTTTATTTCCTTTTCAAAATCAGTTTTATAAAATATCTTAAAATAGCCTTTAAAGAGATATGGCAAATGTTACCTTACATCTATAACATACATATATGCTTTAATTGGTTTAAGACGCAATTATTAAAATAGTGTAAGACGCACGGGAAAGGAAAATGTTTGATAAAAAACCTTTATAAGAACTTTTTAAAATGGTATAAAGTAATATTTGCACTTTAAAGAAAAAGACGCAAACAACATTACAACTCACGCCTATGTATATAGGCTCGAGATGTAGTGATTACTAGAATTAACACAACGAGCTTGAAATCTGTCTGTTATAAATTGAATACGATTTAAAATATATTCTACATTACATAAATTATGTAATCTTCTAGTAGAATAATGCCAAGGTAGTCTCATCACCATTTTTAGCAAGTTGTTCTGGCAAATTTGAATTTTATTTATATGTGTTTTAGCACATGATCCTCATACGGGACAAGCATATAAAGCAATTGCCTGAAACACTGACTTAACGATAGCAATTTTGTTGCATGTATTTAGTTTTGATCTTCTGTGGATCAATGGATATAACATTTTAACAGCCAAGTTAAATTTGTTAATTATGTTAGCAGTGTGCTCATTGAAAGTTGTGGTTCGATGCAGAAAAACTCCTAAATATCTAACATGACACAGTGCAACACGGAAAAAAATAACCATATACGGACACCACTACGTGATAAAAGCCAAAAAAAAGACCCCTGTCTCCCAGTTTTGCCCAAAGCCCTACAGGTTTTTTTTTTATGGACCCTCAAAGATATGGGGCCTCGATGTCATTTTTGCAAAAAAATTATCATTTACTCTAGCTCTTATTTTGCAAACCGTTTGGAATTTTGATATACTTTCTGAGGCAAAGTTGTAGCTCTTGTCATAAAGAACACAAATTGTGAACATATAAAATCAAAAAAACTTCATCTTCAAGGTCAAAATCGCAAAAAAGTTTTTTAGTGTAGTAAAATTATTTAATTGTGAAATTTTAATCAAATTTTAATTTGTCGTGCCCAAATTAATGCTGCAAGCAACTAAAACTTGTTCATCACAACCATATTGTGTTACATAGGACATAATGTGTTTCTTGTGACCATATCACAACTATGGTTTTCTTTGCTTGTAGCAACATTAATACCAAGTTACTTAAGCTTTTTTGCTGAAGAAGTAGTACACTGTAATGACGAGTGCTAAATATATTAAAGAAAACATCAACATATCTTACAACAAAAATACAAACACTATAAATCCTTGTATTAAATAAAACTGAATAATTACTTAAGCACGTGGTCACCATGTGTGATTAAAGTTATTTTAGGAAACCCCATCAAAAAGAAATGCCTACAAAGGTAATTTGTGTTAAAATAAAGTGCTTTAATTTAAAGTTTAAAATGTTTGTATAATTAATCTTTAAAAATACTTTTTACTCCAAATATGTTTCATGCTTAACAATTATATCTTTCATTTATCCTAAGCAAAATAAATAGTTCTTCTGCAGTCTAATTATATTATATTAATTAATACATAACTCCACTTACCTACGGGCATATTCATAAAAAAGTATTTGATTAATAAAAGTTTTATAAGTTTTATATTTCCATACAAAACTTGTTAATAAACATTTTATAAATCAACATTTTCTTATTATCTTGTGTTTTTTAAAATCAAAAACAATAGACAAACAGCCAACACTATTTTTTGAACAATACAATTTTAATGACTCCTTATAAAGTAGACCGGTTTATAAGATCAGTTGCTGTTTGCGCAGATTTTTTGTTTGTTTTTTTTTTTTCGTCTTATAATTTAAAGCTATTTGACTAAGTCAAAAATTTTGCTTTAGTGATTTTAGTAGTATTTTTTGTTTTTATTACTGGTATTATGAAAACCCGGTTAAAAAATTAAATAAAAGTGGAACGAAAAAGCCGCATTATGTTTACAATAAAGTAAACAACAAATGAGAAAAAACATTAATAAAATAGAAGCAGGCCAATGAAATCTTTAAAGAAATAATTCAAAATGTTTACAGCCATACAAACATACAGAGTAAAGTAGACTTTTACAAACACTTGCATTAAGGAGTTGAAATAATATCATACACATACACATATATAATAAAAAAAAAACTAACAAAACAAAACAAAACAATAAAGTGCATAATATTTGTAATAATAAAAAAGTTATAAAAAAAAAAAAATAAATACAATACCATTCACAAATTGTATGAATGTGAAAAAAATGCATTCACTTTATTTTCTGCAAATAATGTTACCAAATATGATTTTTTGTTTTTGCTAAAATGTTTCAGCAATTAAATACCTAATATTTATTTATTTTTAATTAAACTAAATCAATTTTTTTTTCGTTTAAAAATTTAAATCCATACATTAGATTACGTTAGTTAGTTAGTTTGCTTTAAGCGTTTTTATTATAAATCAGTTGAGTAATAACAAAAGACTTAAGATACATACTCGAATATTAAAAATTCCCATTTATTAGATTAAATATTGAATAAAATCTAATAAACTCGTATTATATTTTTGCTCATTTTTAAGAAATATCGAGAGGGATTAGAATAACAATATTAATACAGTATTTATAACCTTTAAAGCACGTGTATGGCGCGAAATAGAGATATTTTAAATATTTAGCTTTGCGTCAGGTTGGATTGAATCTTCTTTATGACTGCATATAATATGACCCTATGAAGAAAAATCGATCAAAAGTGAAAATGAAAAATAATATTTCATAAACCAAAAATTTTTGCTGATTTTTCATCGTTTTTGAAGATTACAACTTTTTATATTTTGGCCATCTTTCACTATGAAAATTGTGAAATGAAAGAAAGATTTTTTAGGAGATTTTATATAAGGAATAAGTTCTTCATATACATATAGTATAAAAATACATATAGTATAAAATATACATATAGTAAAAAAAAAATTATCACTAATAATAATTAGCTAATTATTTACACCTGATAATAGAATAAGCCTTAATGGCAAATTTTAATTGGTTAATTATCAAATCTTGTGGGCTCGATGTTTATATATACATACATGTGCCTCGGTCAATGAGGTAGCATTGATGTGGGTTAAAGCACACATAGGAACAGCTGGGAATGAAGCAGCAGACCAACTAGAAAAAAGGGGATCTGCTGTAAATTTCTGTGGACCAGAATGGCCTAGTGTAAGAGAAGATCCTACAATGAGTGAGCTAAATAAACCTGAAAAAATGGAGGGAGATGTAGCTCGAATGGGGCTCAATGGCCAATAAGATGCTCAGATATAATAAAAATACCTTAAGCTGGATAACTGCGTTAGTGACAAGTCATAGAAACTTTCTAGCTTATCTAGCCAAGATGAAAATGGAAGAATATGATACTTGCACTTGATACTGTGCCTGGAAGAGGCTGAAACTGTAGCGCACATTGTGTGTTGTGTGTGTGAGCAATGACTAGCTAAGCTAAGTCATATACTTAGAACCACTGGTAGTAGATTTTTAAATTTGGATGCCAAGGGGGATCCATGCCTTGGACAAAAGAGAATAAAGAGAATAAAAATAAAAAAAAAATGTTTACTTGGTAGCATGATATAATAATAGGAGGTAATTCCATTCTCTCTTTTTGTCGCCATATTAACGTTGTGACATTTGCGGGAATTATTTCAATTTGTGCTACCATATCACATACTTTGTGAAATCCCATTTTGCGTTTTTTCCTTTATTTTAAATTTTAAAAATTAAAAAAAGAAACAAGTTTATGTGTACAAATAAACAAACGAAAATTGTTTTCCATAAGGTAATGGGTGATTTTTTTGAGGTTAGGATTTTCATGCATTAGTATTTGACAGATCACGTGAGATTTCAGACATGGTGCCAAAGAGAAAGATGCTCAGTATGCTTTGACATTTCATCATGAATAGACTTACTAACGAGCAACGCTTGCAAGTCATTGAATTTTATTACCAAAATCAGTGTTCGGTTCGAAATGTTCAAATGTGACAAATTTTGTTCAGCGATGAGGCTCATTTCTGGTTGAATGGCTACGTAAATAAGCAAAATTGCCGCATTTGGAGTGAAGAGCAACCAGAAGCCGTTCAAGAACTGCCCATGCATCCCGAAAAATGCACTGTTTGGTGTGGTTTGTACGCTGGTGGAATCATTGGACCGTATTTTTTCAAAGATGCTGTTGGACGCAACGTTACGGTGAATGGCGATCGCTATCGTTCGATGCTAACAAACTTTTTGTTGCCAAAAATGGAACAACTGAACTTGGTTGACATGTGGTTTCAACAAGATGGCACTACATGCCACACAGCTCGCGATTCTATGGCCATTTTGAGGAAAAACTTCGGAGAACAATTCATCTCAAGAAATGGACCGGTAAGTTGGCCACCAAGATCATGCGATTTGACGCCTTTAGACTATTTTTTGTGGGGCTACGTCAAGTCTAAAGTCTACAGAAATAAGCCAGCAACTATTCCAGCTTTGGAAGACAACATTTCCGAAGAAATTCGGGCTATTCCGGCCGAAATGCTCGAAAAAGTTGCCCAAAATTGGACTTTCCGAATGGACCACCTAAGACGCAGCCGCGGTCAACATTTAAATGAAATTATCTTCAAAAAGTAAATGTCATGGACCAATCTAACGTTTCAAATAAAGAACCGATGAGATTTTGCAAATTTTATGCGTTTTTTTAAAAAAAAAAGTTCTCAAGCTCTTAAAAAATCACTCGTTAGTAATAAACTTTTGCAAAAATTCACAAATAAGATTTTGTAATTTCCCTATATCTGACAAAAGTGTATAAGTTTCCATTTTCTTATTAAGTACAACTTACCAAAGGCACCCCTGTTATGTTCATTAAAGAAAACATATTTTTTAACTTAGATGGGAAGCTAATCTGTCAGGAGTATCAAAAAAAAAAAAAAAAATTGACAATTTCAATATCATAGGAACTTAAAATAAAAACGTTTGGTTAATTTTATTATGAATGAGGGGGCTGCATGCAAAATAACTCTATGCAAAATTGCTTAAAAGCAAAAATGAAAAATAACCCAAAAAATCCGCATGTAGGATTGGGTAATATTTTGTAAAAAAAGTAACCCCAAAATATTGAGTGCTTTTCGTAATTTTTTTAAATTTTTCAAATGGACAATTATCCAAAACGTTTTAATGAAATATGGTGATACCATATTTGAGCGGTTTTATATTCACCCTTATTCTACTTGGCGACGGCGACATCGTCGTCACTTTTGACCTTTATATGGATGTCAACTTCTATTTGATGTCAACTTCAATTTGATTATAATTTTGTATTTCCTAATACTTTCCCCCCTACCCCCGGGGGTTCCAATTGTCACTGCAGTAATGGCAAATGCTTTGACGCGGTCCACTCGGCCAAAAAAAGGGGCACCAGACGCTAGGGTTCCTAGAGCCTAAATCAGGAAGAAAAGGTCTGTTTGTGAAAACATACGGGTTCTCTTCGAGGCCCGACCAGTGCCCAAAGGACTGGTACCACGGGAATCGGTGGCCCCACAGAGAGCCTATCCTCTCTGTGACCGGTTATTGGTGAGGTCCCCTTCGGGGGTACACGTGGTGGTTGTGGTTTAAGATCGATTAAGTAGGTAAGGTGCAAGGTCGATCAAGTGTGCTGTTGCACTCTCAACAGACGGAGTTTGGATAGTTTCCAAACCCCTAAGCAAGAGGTTATAAAGTAGATCTAGGCTTGCCTTGGAAAGGCTTGCCATATTATATAAATTGCTACTCATTGTGACTGTATCACACACAAAAAGCGATTGGTGGCAATCGTAAAGTGTTGTTATACTACACAATGGGGGCGGTAGTCTACGCCTAAGTTTCACTCGGTGGTAAGACCACCGTGAGGTTAGGCCGAATAGGCAGGTACTCACGTTAATCTTGTTCCAAAAATTTCCTAATACTTACCCCCGGGGGTTCCAATTGTCACTGCAGGAATGGCAAATGCTTTCACGCGGTTCATCACGTTTGCCAAATTTCCATTTTTTCCAATTTTTTTACGGTAATTATTGATTTGGCGATTTTTAATTTTTATTTTTTGGTGATTTTTCATAAGGTCAATAGCATGCAGCTTAAATAAGATTGTAATATAATTTTTTTTTTTTTCCCAGTATAAAAGTGTGCCTATAAAAGATTAAGGAAATCATAATTTATTCCTCATAAGTTTCATTATTAAACCAAAGTATGTTTTTATTTTATGTTATTTATGTAAATAACTCACCTTTTTAAATAATTTCCAAAATAATTTTTTTTTCGTTTCTACTTGTGGCAACACTTTTTGTGCTGTTTACATAAAAACATACTTCAAACATTTTTGAAATGGAACTACCTTGTATTATTATATCATGCTTGGTAGTATAGTATAAAAGGAAAATAGAGTTTACAAGTGTAAAACAATTTCAAAAGGCTCTATCTCCTATGAAATATAATGTAAAATTTAAATTTCTCATATTCTATTTCTTTGATAAGTTTGTTTAAATAGAAAATTAATAACAATTGAAACTACCAGGTAGATAGATACGAAGAGTATTGATGACGGACGTTACTGTCTAGAAATTGCATTCTGCTCTCCTGGTGTCTAATTTTTCTTTATCGCTTTATAATTAAGAACTTAAGCCTAAATAAATAATTTAATAATTTGTAATTGTAATTGAAATTTTTAAATTATACTTTACATGTAATTGTAGCTGTATTGTACGGCAGTCTGGTAGAAATATTGCATAAGAACAATAAAAATCAAAAGCAAGTCTTTAAATTAATAATGACTTATTTCGCAATAAAAGGTTTTATGAACTGCGATCGATGTTAATTTTTTATTTATTTTATTTATTTCATATAAACTTTTTTATTTATTATTGCTAAATTATATATGTATGTATTAGTAAACACTGCTAATAGTAATTAACCTTTTTTCTTCAAACAAATAAATTTAACCTAAAGGAAAAAACTAATGAGTTTAAAATGATCTTAAACCGAAATAAGAAATAACTTATACATTTATGCTGCAAATAGTTAATTTTTTACGGCTGGTTAAGAAAGTTTTCTTTAATTAAGTTAATAGACAGAAAAGAATAGAATTGCTGTGCTGTTAACGCGCTCTAAAAATTTTTCTTTTCAATTACTTTAAAGAAGGTTTTTGGATTTTTTTTTGGGGGGTTTTAGAATTTTAGATTGGCAGAAAATAGCTGCAATAAGCAATTGTATAAAATTAAATTTCATTATAAAAAGAAATAATTCTAATTGAGTTTTGTTTTTTTCATTTAAGAATGGTGAAAATATGGATCGTGGCTGTGATGAACGTTGTACCTGTAATCGTGGTGAATGGATATGTTCACCTCGTTGTATGGGTAAAACCTTTAAACGTGGCTCTATGCCAGTGTCTATGGAAAATGAGCAAAGAAATTGCCGTGAAGTTGCCATAGAAGATGATGAGTGTTGTGCCATGATGGAATGCGTTTCAGCCGACGAGGTATTTTTACCTACGCAATCAACAGCTGAATCAATGAATGGTAAGTGTTGGGAATTTAATATCGTATAAATGAAAGATTTATTTAAATGTCTACAACAAAAAGGTAAAATAATTACTATGTAGATTTCTTAAGTGGACTAACGAAACAAATATTTCCTAGTAGTTTTTTTTATTTATTTTTTATTTCCATTTTTAGTTCATATAAGATGGTATATTTAATCGCATATGACTATATCATATTTAGCTTATAGGCATTGTTGCTTTATGTTTCTAACTTCTTTTTGGTTGTATCAAGTGTTAATGTCGTTTTTAATTTCATTTCATATTCATTCAAACTGCCTTTCACACACAAACACAAAAAATGTCTCAAAACAACATTTTATTACCACCATCCGATTAAATCCAAAAATAAAAAAATAAAATTATCAAAAAAACAATAAAGCTTCAACACATAAAACACGTCCTGATTGTAATTATAATGGTGGCATTTATAAATTCCGTGAACGTTTGGAAATTGACTGTGAACAGATTTGTCACTGTGATGAGGGCGGCATAATGAACTGTAGACCCCGATGTCCTGAACGCAATCATACGCGTCTGGACAAATGTGTATTTGTAAAGGATCCCAAGGATGTGTGCTGCCAGTTGGAATTGTGCGATGTTACTTTAGATGATCATGAACAAACGCCTTCGCCGCCCACGGCTCACAATTCCATAGGCGACGATGCATATGGTTTTCAAGAGGGACGTGATGTTGATGGCGGTGCTTCAGATGCCACTTGTGAATACAAGGGCCAAATGTATACGGATGGCAAACAGTTTCATGATGGTTGTGAACAATTGTGTATTTGTACCCGTGAAGGTGTTCACTGTGCCAAATTGCAGTGTCCCTCATCATTTGGTTTGGATATCCTAAATCCTCACTGCTTAAAATGGCAGCCAGAACCGGCTAATTTTAAACCGGAAGCTCCAAATTGTTGTCCGGATAGCATGCGCTGCGTAGACAATGGCACTTGTAGCTACAGTGGTCAAGAATTTGAAAACTGGTCTCAAATACCTACCAATCTTACAGGTAATGTTTTTCACTCAATAACACTTACATTATGCCAAAAGAAATCCCCAAAAAAGAACAAACAAAAAAAAAACAATTAACTTTCTCTCATTGCATATGTACATCTCATTCATCTTGTTGTATCAATCGCTTAAATTAGGCTGTGAACAACATTGTTATTGTGAAAATGGTAAAGTAGAATGCCGTCCTGCCTGTCCTCCTATTTTGGCTCTACCGCCTGCCGACTTAGGCTGTCACATATCTCAAGCCCGCTTAGTACCCATACCCGATGATGAATGTTGCAAACATTGGTCATGCAACACGTTTGAAACCGTCAGACCCTATCATGGCCAAGATAATGAAAGCAACCAAAAGGACATGGAGGTGGAAGGTGATAAAGCAAATTCTGGTGAACATCAGGGACATAATGGTAAATATATGTTGTGTGTCGGTTTTCTTAACGTTGTATTATTTCACGTTGCATGTACTATGTGATGAGCTTTTTTTTCTTTTTTGTTTGTTTCCTATTTTGAATGTGTTTGTGCTAAATGAAACATGCAATTAAGCAAATCACTAATATGGGTCCAGGAGGTTAAGCCAGCTTAGTATGCTTGGGGTTATTAGTGGAATATTAAAATAAATTATATATTTTTTAAATCTAGATTAAGTTTAAAAACGAAATGGTTCTTAAATAGAAATTAATAAATGCAAACTTTGTCGGAATTGAAAATTTTTATCGAATAATGGTTAGCTGAAACCGGTTTTAATGTCGTAGGTAGGAAGTAAGTAGGAATATCACACTAAAGCTTTTGTAGCCCAATGCAATATTGGACTTACTTCAATCTACAAATAAATCAGAAAGCGCCTTGATAGAAGTTAGTTTCGACTTTCTACTACCTTCATTATTCAATACTTAACAATTGGGTACTCCATAATAGATCACACTGTGTGGCAGAATCAAAATATTTTGGAAATAATTCAGCAATTTATAAAAGGCTAGGCCGATTGATCCAAAATTTGACATGAGCATAGCAGAAAAGTAACTAAACTTAAATGGGCACCATCCACTTGGCAGGGGAGGCGCTATGAGGTCACAAAGTTGAGTATGTATGTAATGTAGGGGGAATATCGAAGCAGACCGCTTCCATATTGAATCCCTTTTCGACCCCCTTCTGTCCTCTATGATTACAGGCAACCGAAATATAATTTACGGCAACCTACTTACATTGAGTCATGTGCTACAACCAGCTCTTAATCTTGACTTTAGTGATTTCGGACTGTCGACTGGTAACTCTCGGCCTTCTTTCTCATCACGCAGTCTCTAGTAGCTGCTAGCATTTGTTCAAAGCTCAGGTCCCCATGTCATCCACCAGCGATGAGATGAGACTTATGCTAGCCAGTGCTGGACATTCACATACAATGTGCGCTGCTGCCTCAGCCTCTTTCATTTCCCCGTCTCCTCTCCAGCCTCTGCCTCTCACTTTTAGGCATGAGCTGTAGAGACTCCGACTCGACGTTGAAGGAATGTTTTGAGGTGCCTGCTTCCGAAAAGGATTGGCCTAAGCCCACAGGGCCAGGTGCATCCATTCCATCCACATTTACCTCCATAGCCGCAGGAGTATCTTCATAGATTGACCAGTCCACCCCTTGAGAGGTTTCTTTGTCATTCTCTTTTGATATCCTCCCCTGGCCAGTGGCAACCGGAGTTCCTAAAGGGTTTAACCTCTCCACCTTTAACGAACCTTCCTTGTTCATTCCAATCGAAATATCCCGGTTAAACGCCATAGGATAACCTTTAGAAAATAACCTGTTCACCCCTTGTGAGGCGTTCCTGTCCATCCCTTCTGAATTCTTCCCTAGGCCATTATTGGAGAAAACGTTGTCCACCCACACAGAGCTCCTTATGACCACGCATCCCTGGCGTATGCTGTTCCACCCTGGATTAGGGTGGGGTTCTTCCAGATTAAGGTTCAAGGAACCCTTGCGTCTGGTGCCCCCAATTTCCCCGATAGCACTGCGTCAAAGCTTTGAAAATGAACCGCAATGACAATAAGTGCCCCCGGGGTGCTTAAAGTTGGGTACCTTGCACCTGAAAATTATTTTATAGCTTGGCATTTCTTAATTTTTTTTTTTTTGATTTATAAAAATTGTACATAATCTTAAAAGTCTAGTTAATACCTATAAAAATAAATTAGGTATTAAAATGAGTGAGTTATAAGCATTTTAAAATTAAAATTTTTGATTCTTCGATACCCTGGTCCATTTTTATCAAAATATTTTAAACAATTTTCAGCAAATTTTGTTAAGTTTTTTCCAATAGTAAAAAAAATTTTGAATATTGTGTCAAGATAATATCTTGTTTGAGTTAAAAACTAGACGATTTTTAATTGAAAAAATCCAAAATTAGATATTGAATTTTTGTGAATTTTAGTCTAAAAATGGCATTTAATTTTATTTTTTTTTAATAGAAAAAAACTTTTCTTAAGGAGTATATAAAAATTGTATATCTTTATATAAGCTAACAATATTTACGTACGTTTAAACCCTATTTCGAGTAAAATTTATCAACCTTGTAGAAGATGGAGGTCCTTCAATTAGACCTATTTTACATCGACATTTTGACTTTATCCTATATATTATAAAATCTCAAAGCTGGGATCGAAAAAAGGATACTGCCGTAATAAAGCTACATATACTCCCAACTATTGCTGAAAGTATTTCTTGACCTCTAGTTTCTACGAGTATGTGGACTTTATGGGCAAAAAACTAAGAAATTCAAATTTTTGGATTTTTAGCATTTATTTTGAGAATTGCGGGATTTCCTTTACCTTAATTTTGCAGACTGTAAAAAATAAAGACCTTAAAAAATTGTGACAATGAAGCCACCCAGAGCTACTACACAACTCTTTTAGACTCTTATGGTGAAGTAGAAACAAAGTAGAAATGAAACAGTGTTACCATAACTTAAAACATAGCAGACGTTTTTACATACGAACATAATTTGTCTTCTTTTTTTTTTTTTTGTTTTTATAAAAAATCTTCTCAAATAAAGTTATTTATTAAAAACTTAGCTTAAATTTATCTAGTTTAGAATTAAATTTATCTTAAAAATACAAATCTAAGAAAAATGTTCACATTCAGTAACACTATTTAGATTAAAATATATTATTGGTCTAATAAAAAAATCTTCTTTTTTTAAATGGTTTAAAAAATAAAATTTGTCAAATTTCCATCGCTATCAGTTTTGACAAATGTTCTCTTCTGCTCAGTTCAAAGTGTTTTTACACTATTCCATTTTTTTGCATTCGACAAAACTTTATGACAGATCTAATTACATGCGAGACAATGTAAAACAGCCTTTAAGGGCAAGGATATACTATCCTACAGAATTGAACGACTCAATCACAAAAAAAATCTCACAGAATTCCATCCTACTCAAAAAATCGTTGCAACATGACGTTATAAGTGCCCTATTACAGTATTTTTCGGTTAATTGACCCTACGGTTAATTGGTTTCCACGCTTAATTGAACCACATGATCGGGCAAAAAAATATTGCATACGAAAACACATGTAAATTTCCTCGGATAATTGAACCCGGTTAATTGATTTTCCCGCTTAATTGGTTCAAAATTCATGTCATCAAAATTTCCTCTTACTTTTACCCGGTTAATTGCATTATGTATTATTGAAAAATAATCTGGCATTTTTGCACATACAACGCGGATGAGAGCGCTTTATTTTTCAAAGTGCACATATGCGATTTCTTTTAATTCATTAGTATGTATGTATGTAGTTCCAATTATGTGTGATTTCTGTAATTGAACAAACTGTTCAATTAAACGGGTATCGGCTAATTGGTTCCCCGGTTAATTGAAAAAAAGTTGTGCAAATTTTGATGTGCAATTAACCGAAAAATACTGTATTATACAAAAAGAGGTCTGGCAGCTCTGATCACATAGAAAAAAATATATTTTTAATAAAGGCTATCCTACATAATCCCACGATTCAATCACAAAAAAATCTGTCAGAATTCCATCCTACTCAAAAAATCCCTTCAAAATGACGTTATAGGTGCCCTATTATTACACAAAAAAGATCTGGCAACTCTGGTCCCATAAAAAAATTTTATTTTTAATAAAGTCCAGGATTCACTATCCTACACAATCGTACGATTCAACCACAAAAAGAATCTGACAGAATTTTGTCATACTCAAAAAATCGTTTCAAAATGGCGTTGTAGATGTCACACTATCATACAAAAAAAAATTGGCAACTCTGATCGCATGGAAAAATAATATTTTATGAATTTTTTCAATAGATTATCAAATCCTACAGACCTGTCAAAAAGTCTACGTACACACATACGAGTACATTTCTAATCTACACTATCATACGTTTTTAGTACACATGATATTTTTTACAGATCGTACGACTGAATATGATAATGAATCAAATCGTATAAACCTGTCAAAAAGTCTCTTACACACATTCACATCTAATCTCCACTATCATACTTTTCTCGAACAAATGAGTATGCTAGTGTATTATGACCTTTGGTCAATTTCGAAACTAAGTTTTTTTTGCCTGTTTTTCGATTTAATTACAATTTTAAACTTTAAATAACCCACAAGTGTCTAACTGGTACCTCTGTTTGCATGAGACCCACATTTAAATCATGGAATTTAAATTATCCAATAAAGTCACTCTGCTATTGAATGTTTTTCCTTTAAGATTTCTATTTGAACATTGAAAGCATATCAATTTTAAATCATTAATCATCTGACATTAAATCAGCTAAATTTAAAAATAATACATTTGTCTAAAATAATATTTTTTATATCTTTTGATTTCTTTATATTTTATATTTAATAATTTATTGCATAATTATAATTTTTTTTACTTTAAAATCATTTTTTATTTTATTTGCGCACTCACCCACTTTTTAAAACTAAAAAAAAAAAATTATCAAAAAATGCTTCATTAAACAAATCTTTTCTAAAAAAATTGAATTTGTATATAAATATGAAAATGAATAAAAAAATACGATAAAATCACTTTTAAACAAAAGAAAAAGTTAACATGGAAAAGACAACAGAGTTTAATGATAAAAAGGAATCTCTTAATGCTGTCACTTCTAAGGAGATTGATAAGAAATTAGAAAATGCTTTTTATCCTACCATGGACGGTAAGCCGCCAAAAGGTGGTCAAGCTCCTTATAGTTTTGACTATAAACCTGATAAATCTGAGAAACATGAAAAGCCCGACAAGCATGATAAACACTCGAAGAAACCGGTCATAAAGCCACAACAAAATGATGTCAAATATGATGTACATGAGCCGCAAGAAGAAGATTTGCCAATACATCATCCAGGTCTAGGACAAGGCTTTGTGCCAGTCCACCTAGGCGGTGGTATATCACCCTATGATAGTGTCAATTACAATCAAAATCTGGCACCTCAACATCCGGGTCCGCAAAGCCCTTATGGGCCTTTCTATCATAATGATCCTTTTAATCCTTACGAACAATACGACATAAATCCAAATGGTATACCACAAGGTAAACCTCCAACACCAACTAGTCAATCGGATTTGTTTAATATTATAGGAGCTGCAGGACCGGGAGGTAAACCTACACAAAATAATTTACCACATCATGTTCGTATTGAACACATCTTACAACATTTGCAACAAAATGCTGCCAATCAAAATCAACTTCCTAACAATCAAGGACCTTATGTGACCATACCTCAACATGGGCATGGTAATGTAAATGAGACTGGAAACCATCAGCATGGACTAACCGGGGCTGCAGTACCCTCACATCATGGCCAATATGTACCTGTAGTGCACAGTGGTCTACCACCACCTCCTCCACCTCACGCCATTGCCATAGTCGATGGTCAGGCCGTACAATATGGTGGTTATCCGGTTATACCTGGCGTCGGACCTGTAGCAACACATCTAACCACCAATCAATTTTCATCGACCACCTCATCAAATGGTCTAGACACCCAATCGACCGAACATGCAGCCACAAGTGCATCAAAGCCCAAAAAAACAGGTTGATTCTTTTAACCCT
The DNA here is from genome assembly GCA_949628195.1 of Phasia obesa. Taxonomy (NCBI): domain Eukaryota; kingdom Metazoa; phylum Arthropoda; class Insecta; order Diptera; family Tachinidae; genus Phasia; species Phasia obesa. The sequence goes on from OX451215.1 coordinate 193,793,704, forward strand.
CATATGTCATATTTCTCGAACAGCTACTACTGCAATGTTATTTTCAAGATTATTCTATGTTTATGTTTATTTTAAAATTGACAGTTTTAAAAATCAAGAATAGCACAGATTTTTATAAAGAAATACTTTTATTGTAAGGCGTCTATAAATATTGTTAAAGGAAGTTCTTCTTTAATCAATATCGATTATGGCAGCAGTAGAAGTTGTTTAAACAGAGCTGGGTTTAAGCAATTATTTTATCGCTGCAGAGAGTATTCGTTAGATAAAATCGTTTTTAATTTTGACAGCTTTTTTTATCATGCTCTCACTTTCAGTCACCAATTCTCTCAACAATATTGCCATACTTTCATTAAATTTTATTAATTTTGTAAATAGAATCATTAATGAAAATTAAGCGCAAAAGAAAATCGAAAGAACGTTTTATTTAATAGAGTATTTGAGGATACTGATGTCGATTTAATTATCGACCTTGTTTTTATTATCGACCGTGTCCGAAGTTACAGACGTATTCCGTTTCATAATTAAGGTTTGACGTTTTTGTTACACTTGTGATTCGCGCGTTTCAAGACCTTATATCTCAACAAACGACAAAAAGTCGTTCCTCGATATTTATATGTAACGTCGAACATAAGAAGGGACCTAAGGTTAGGTTCATCGAATTTTTTTTTTTTTTTGTTTGATTGTTGTAAAATTTACTGGAAAAGCTAATGGGAGTGATCCCCGCCGAAGACGAATTCGAGTCTGGTAACATTGTGTAAATTGAATACCGAACAAAAAGTAAATTTTCGGTCATAATCGATAATTTCGGAATCATAACAGCATTTACACTCGTAAAAAATATTGAAAAAATAGAGGAAAATTTGCTCTGAAATTCCATATTTTTTTAGAAAAATTCGTAAAATTTTTATTTTATAAAATTTTCATATCAAAATGATGCTCAGATATTGTCATAAACTGCCAGTTTGAACTTTAGTTTCCATTGAAAATTTTAATTCAGCAATTTCTGTTTCAATAACTTGGAATTTTTCTTTATTTAAATTTTGAAATAGCAGATCAGTTATTTCTGGGTGCAGTGAACTAAATCTAAGTGACACAAGTACCAAGCGAAATAAAATTAATCCTGTCAAACAACACCAAAACTATATTATAATTAGCTCCCAACATTTTTGAAGCTTTTTTCTTTTAATGACCTTCGGCCGAGCGTCAAGATTATCTCTTCCAAGGAATGTTCAAAACCGGATTCCTAAAAACGCTTTATTAAATTAATTATTTTATTAACGGCCGGTAATGCAGAAAAAAACAAGGTTGGATGATTAAGGTTTGTGCTATATAGTCTAGACACCTCCACTGTATGACCTAGTGATTCATAATGCAAGTTGGTTTTACACGTACCCAGAGAACCATTGCGATCGGCGGAAGTGCTACAATGCGGTTTTTCGAAGAAAGAAAATCATTTTGCGCAATTAATTTTCATTAAATCGGTTTTTCAGGAGTCTGACTCACACATGAAGGGTTCTGGCACCAGCGTACAATATTTAACTTTTGTTTAACAACACTATCAAAAAAGCCTCATAATTTAATAAAAAAACGACCTTTTGCTTTTTAGTGCTTTTGTGCTTATTTAATCTAGCAGCAATGGTTGATAATTTATTATATTTAAAGCATATTATTAAAAGCATACTTTTAGGATTTGTTAAAATTTATATAAAAACTATTATTATTGTAGGGGGAATAACGAAGCAGACCACTACTAAATGGGTCCCTATTCAACCTATATAAAAACTAGCTGTAGGCGCCACATCGTGGGCGTCGTGACAAAGTAAGAGTCTTACCAATTGTAAGAACCTTACTTTTATAGTGCTTAAGTTTTGGTTTATGCAGTTACTTTATATAACGAACCCCTCCCCGTATAAAATTAGAAAAAATTCTAAAAATGACTGTAAAGCTCTGTAAAAGGTGTTTAAAATATTTAAATAACAATGTAATTTCACAAAGTAAAAATATAAATTTTATTCAATTGGAGCCTAATGCTGCGCAATAGTTTTTAAAATATCCTAGTTTTAAACCCAAAATTTCAGTACCTTTAAAACGAAAATTGCGTTTTTTCACTAATTTTGCTCCACTTTCTCTTGGAAATGAGATATTTTCGAGGAAAAAAGTATCCTATATTGCAATCAGAATGCTATGGTACCTTCTCATAAAATTTTGTTAAAATCCATCCAGTAGTTTTTACGTGATGCGAACACAAATGAAAAGCAGACAGCCAGACACACGGAAATGAGTTACTATTTTATTATATGTATAGATTTAATTTGTATGTCACCTTTTGGTTTTTAACTCTATTACAGATTATATGTTGGTTCAGTTATATCTCTTAACTGTGTAATAGATAGAAAGACATCGGAACGACGTTATTCTGTTTTTTATCACAATCGACCAAATGATTTCCGAGTAAACGTGTCTAGAGTTAACAAGAACCACACTACATAATCTATTACATTTTTAACAGTGTTGTTTTTTTATTTGGGATTTATTTTCGCTCTCTCTTTCACTCCCTCTCTCTTCCGCACTCTCTGTCTCTCATTCTCTTTTCTAAACTGAGACTTAGGGAGGGAACAACAACAAAAATCTGTGTAAGAAGTGGGACAAACATTTTTAATATTTATTTTGAAAAGACTTTCTTAAAATCTGTAAGTTTTTTTTGTAATAATCATCAATCAATTTTAAAATAATCTTGAAAAATTACGCAGGAGTAGCTGAACATTTTCCATTATTTCATATTTAAACGAAAAACATTTTTTTCAAATTTCTTTCATCACTTAAGAACAAGGGTTGTGGTGGATTTCATCGTCTCATTGCTAAACACAATCACACATTATTAACAAATTGTATATATAGACAGCTCTAAACTTCATTATAATCGTGAAAAGAAAACCTCTGTCATAGACTAGAGAACATTTTGTTGTAGTTTTGTAAACTAAAAACTTTTTTTATTCTGTGATCCTAAAACAAATCCTTTTAAACCTATTTTTTGTATTAAATATTTTAAATTTTATTTCATTTTCTTCATGTTTCGTCTGTAGCATTCAATAATTTACAACCAGATATTGAGGTTCATACACTGGAGGCTATTGATCCCCGAACAGTGCGCATAGTGTTTACTGTGCCCCAAGTTTATGTCAATTTACATGGACGCGTTGAATTACGTTATAGCAATGGTCCGGGTAATGATACCTCTAAATGGGATCAGCAAATATTTGCTCCCCCCGAAGATTTGATAGCTACCTCACAAATGGAATTTGATTTGCCCGGCTTGGAACCGAATTCTTTGTATAAAATTAAAATCACATTGATCTTAAGAGATTTGAACTCCCAACCAACCAGCTCTATCTATAAAGTTAAGACACCTGCGGAGAGAACTATTACACCACCGCCAACAATTTCCGATTATAGACCTGATTTCCAAGATGTTTTCAAGAATGTCGAAGATCCGGAATTGAATGTTAGTGAAACTAACTCTACGTGGTTGCATTTGACTTGGAAGAAATTGTCGGATGAACAAATGGATTATGTTGATGGCATACAATTGAGATACAAGGAATTGACTGGCATGATTTACTCATCCTCACCTTTGATACATCGTTCTCTGACCTCGTATACCATAGAAAATTTACAACCCGATACTGGCTATGAAATCGGTTTATACTATATACCATTCCCCGGTCATGGTGCTGAATTGAGAGCTGGGCATATGATCAAAGTACGCACCGGACCAAAGATTGATGTTTATGCTTTCGATGTTATGGTTAATGTAACAAAGATTAAAGCTCAAAGTGTTGAAGTATCTTGGAATGGTGTCCCATATCCCGAAGATAAATATGTCAATATCTATAGAGCTATTTATCAAAGCGATTCGGGCAAAGAGGATTCTAGTGTCTTTAAGGTGGCCAAGCGAGACAGTACGACTGGTACTTTGATAATGGACTTGAAACCTGGTACCAAATATCGTTTATGGTTAGAAATGTATATGACCAATGGCAAGATTAAGAAGAGTAATGTTGTTAACTTTATAACCAAACCAGGTGGAAATGCTGTGCCCGGTAAAACTGGTAAGTTGAATAAAAGTTATTTCATTTGGGGAAAAATATAATAATTTTTAATATTTTCAAAAGTTTTAAATGCTTACGAAAGGATTCAAGAGTTTTTTCGAAATCTAGGTAAATTATAAAAAAAAATTATCCACTTTTATTTCTGACATCAAAGAACTTTTTACTACTTAAACTATATATCAAAAATTAAAACAGTATCCTTCTTTAGCACAAGTTGTTCTATGAAAATTTCTTCTTCACTTCATGCCAGGGTTGCCATAAACCTTTTACAATTAAAAAATGTTCTCCTTTAAGCACTACATACATTGACGACAGCGGCTACAAAGCTACATGACTACAAACGCAATTGGCTGCAATAGCTGCCGTGTAGTCAGCTATTTAATTATAATGAAGACGACAGCTAAAGGTTGTTTTTTATAGAGGTATAGAACTTTAAGTTGGCATTAATTTTCAAGATGATGACCGATTTAACAGCTGTCAAGTGATTTATTCTTAGTTTGGTTTGGCAATTCATCATGAATAGAATAGAGTAAGGCGTAGATTCGTCGAATGGGCCCAAAACGAGATTACCGTTGTTCCCGATTTTCATAAGCGAACTTTGTTTAGCGATGAAGCGCACTTCTGGTTGAACAAAACTGCCGCATTTGGAGTGAAGGTAATCCTCAAGTGTATGTCGAAACACAGTTACGTCCAGAAAAACTGACTGTTTGGTGCGCTTTATGGGCTGGTGGAATCATTGGTCCGTACTTTTTCAAAAACGATGGTGGCCAGAATGTTACAGTCAATGGTGATCGGTATAGAGCCATGATTACTAACTTTTTCATTCCTGAATTGAATAACCATGATGTCCAGGAGACGGCGCAACATGTCACACAGCTCGTGCCACAATAGATTTATTGAAAGACTCGTTTGGTGACAAATTTTAATCGAAGCTGAATTCGCGACTTCCTATACGAAGGTATAGGTTGCGTAACAGATCCTGAAGGAGGCTAATGGAGTTTACCCTGGCAATTTGTGAATACGATTATTCCGCCAACCAATTTTAGAGTTAAAAAAAATAAAAAAATAAATTATTATAAAGAAACACAATTGAATAAAAATGTGTTATTGTTTTCATTGAATTAATTGTCACAATGTGTGTACACTGCTACGTCAAAAGCATCTACGAAATCATATGGATTTCCTTGAAGAATACTGTCTCAAAGTCATTAACTTTTCTAATTAAAATCCCATTATTATTTTTTAAACGAAAATTTTACAGTAAAGAGTAATAAAAATGTGTCACATTTACATATACATCAGAGATCAGTGTATATGTCCACATGCCCTGTCTTCAATTTTGCCACCGGAGTTGCCTTATTTCTAAGATTTCCTGTTGATTAATCGCTATATGATGTGGTTGAGCTAGATTTTGCTGCTTGGCGATAAAAATATTTATTGGTTCCAGTGCCTGAAAATCTATGGGGAGAATTCCAGCTATTATAAAGACAGTATACATTTTTCCTCATTTTTCTGCGAATACCCTGTGGTATGCTGTGTGTGTTAGCCGTAGAGCTGCTATTCTCTGTTCAGACAATAATTTCCTCGCTCTTGCTTGAGTCTCTTGAGTCGGAACCCAGATTTCGGACCCATACAGTAGTCTACTATTGTCTGCCTCCATATAATAATAATAATAATAATAATAATAGTAATAAGAGATAATGACTGGTACTTGGTCATTAACTATTCCAATTAAAATGATGTCCAACTTTTGTTTTCTTTGTAATAAATTGTCACAAAATGATCAACTTTTCAAGAAAGATAGTTGTTCTTATAAAACTTGATCAAAACTTAATACATATGTATATAGTTTTTTACCCTGTTCAGACATGTTTTTTTAATTGAGAAATTTAATTTAGTGTTCACACAAGCTCAATTAAGCTTACTCAATTAGTATTTTACAGCTGAAAAAAATTTTGTTTTTATTATAATCGTATACAATTTTTCGTTTTTATTTTGTTTTGATAAAATTGTTAAAAGTTGCGCTTTAGAAAAATTATGCGAGTTTATTTGATACAATTAAAAGAATTAAAAAGTAAAAACTCGCAATTTACTTTGTAATTTTGTATTTCAGTCAGCTCTTTTTGACATTCGAAAAATAAATTTCAATCCGAAAATACATGTGTTTTATGTTGTTGGAGTAAAGCTACTACCTTATAAAGGTTGTTTTTTATAGAGGTATAGAACTTTAGGTTGCAATAAAACAACGATGGATTATTCGATTGACATGAATTTTATTTATCCGAAAGATAAACTTGTGGCATTATATTTTAAATATGATTTCTGGCATATGACCGCCATGGCTGGCGCGGATGAAGTCCAATCTGGACGTCCAATTTTCGATGACTTTTTCCAACATTTGTAGCCGTATATCGGCATTAACACGGCAAATGTTGTCTTCCAAATGGTCAGCCGTTTGTGGCTTATCGGCATAGACCAATGACTTTACATAGCCCCACAGAAAGTAGTCTAGCGGTGTTAAATCACAAGGTCTTGGAGGCCAATTCACAGGTCCAAAACGTGAAATTAGGCGGTCACCAAACGTTTCTTTCAATAAATCTATTGTGGCACGAGCTGTGTGACATGTTGCGCAGTCTTGTTGAAACCACATCTCCTGGACATCATGGTTATTCAATTCAGGAATGAAAAAGTTAGTAATCATGGCTCTATACCGATCACCATTGACTGTAACATTCTGGCCACGATTGTTTTTGAAAAAGTACGGACCAATGATTCCACCAGCCCATAAAGCGCACCAAACAGTCAGTTTTTCTGGACGTAACGGTGTTTCGACATACACTTGAGGATTACCTTCACTCCAAATGCGGCAGTTTTGTTTGTTGACGTAGCCATTCAACCAGAAGTGCGCTTCATCGCTAAACAAAATTCGCTTATGAAAATCGGGAACAACGGTAATCTCGTTTTGGACCCAAATTGCACTATTTGCAAGCGTTGTTCAGGCGTGAATCTATTCATGATGAATTGCCAAACCAAACTGAGAATAAATCACTTGACAGCTGTAAAATCGGTGGCCATCTTGAAAAGTAATGCCACCTTAAAGTTCTATACCTCTATAAAAAACACCCTTTACTATTGTGACATTCAGTGCACATAATTCACAGTAGACCTACAGCAGGGATGCATTTCGTGTCTTTCATGCAATTAGTGATGCACTATATACTAATTGCTCAATGTAGTAATTGATTTCTCGTAAGGTAAATTGAACTCAATTAAGCCCTTAATTGAGTAAATTATCAAATTGGGCAATTAAGGTTTATATCTAAAAAGGGTATTAATTGCTTTTTAAAATGTTTCAACATTTCTATGGAAATTGTTGTTATGAAATGTGCCAAACTCGTCAACTTTTCGGATTAAAATATCCCAACAAAAGAAATTGAAAAATTTTTTTAAGAAAAATAAAGTTGTATTAAAACGATTTGCATTTCTTTCTCAAAGTTGTCACATAGTCATTAATTTTTTTATATTTTACCTTTATATTTTTTTTAAATAAATTGTCACAAAGTGAACAATATTTCTAAAAATAAAAGTAGTTCTCGTAATATTTTGTTGAGTTCTTGCATAAGTTCCTACAATGTTGTTAATATTTCTATGGAAAGACTTAAAATAAAATCTTTTGAATTTCTTAAGAGAAAGTTGTCCCAAAATCATTAAAGTTTCTGATCAAAATGTCCCAATTTTTATGTTATCTTTGTAGACAAAACTGTCAGAAAATGATCAATAGAGCATTGCTGACGAAAGACATTTTTAAACAGCAATAAACCTTAATAATAAAATGCTGTTCTAACCATTTGGTCTACTTTGTAAAATGTTGTCACAAAGTGACTCAGAAAATTGTTGTACAATAAGAAAATTATTGGAGACTAATCAGTAACTGATCAGTAACTTTATTGAATAAGTTTTCATATGATCAAAATTTCTTTAAAAAAAAAAAGAAATTGTCACAATTCATAAGCCTTTTTTATTGACGTTGTACAGTGTAAGAAAAGTTTCGAAATCGAAAAATCGAACCTACATACATATGTGATATTAAAAACATTATGAGGCATCTTAAGTTTTTATATTTTTTTCCACTTAATTTTATGTTATTTTTAATATTTTTTATCGACTGTTTTCTAGGAAAACTTTTAACCGCTGGTGTTGATCAACCCGTTGGAGATTATTACGGTCCCTTAGTTGTTGTATCTGTGGTAGCTGCTTTAGCTATTATGTCAACTTTAGTACTGCTACTGATTTTAACAAGAAGGCGTGTTCATCAAACAGCCTCCATAACGCCACCACGTAAAAGTGATGCTGCCTATGACAATCCCTCATACAAAGTAGACATACAACAGGAGACCATGAGTAAGTTTTCCAAAAAATAAATTTACAACAACATGTGTATTAATTAATTAATTTTTCTCTCTAATTTTAGATCTGTAGCGGTTTTAATTGTGTAAACTAATCAAGTGAACTTATTTTTCTACTCAAATGATTACAAAAAAAAAAGAAATAAACAATAACAAATCCTAGTTGTATAATAAAAATTAGGTTTCAAAACAGATTATTTTTGTGTAAATATTTCAAATACATATACATAAAAAAATATATAAATTCCTGAACTAAAAAAGAGAACACATATCGCATACTAAATCATAAAAAGTCTCAACTCAAAATTTATCAAAATTGTTTTTTTTTTTCATAAACCAACTCACAGATGAAATCCGTGTTTGAAAAAATACCGTTACTATGGAACTCAATTTAATTATAAAATTAAGTTTAAGTTTTCAGAAACAGTTTTTGGCCTCTCCTGAACATTTGTAAATTTTGAGTTGTTACTGTTTAGGATTTAATGTGCGATATTATGTAAAATTAAATTGGTTTAACCATATATGCGAGCATAAAAAAAGATAATGTAAAAGAAACAACAAAAAATAGCAAAAAATATTTAAAACAATACAAAGTGCCAGATTTAATTTAAAACCACATAAAATCAAAATGAAAAACAAAACTTGATAAAATTGGCCTTGATATTATTTGAGTATATATTTTTGGAAAAAAATTTTAAATTTCTAAAAGCCATTATTTAAAGTTGAAATGAGATGTTGTAGTTTTTAAGTATAATTTTTTCCTTCATTTTTATTATTATTTTTGTATATAAAAAAATGTTCTTTTTAGTTATCCCGCTAGGAAACATTTCTAATTTAAATATTTTTGTGTTTAATTATAAAGATGAGTGTTTAAATTGTAAATGTTTTTGTTTTAATTTTTTCTTTTTATTTCCTTTTATTTTTCCTTTTTTTACATTCTTGAAAGGCATTGTATAATTTTTTGTAGCTTTACTTTTGCTTAGTTTTGTATTAAAAACTATTTTAAGTTTAAAATAAAAAAGAATAAAACATAAAAAAATTGCAATAAGTTTTATTTGAAAAAAAAAAAAATCCTTGGGAGAGCAGCGGCTTACATTACTTTGGATTAAAAATAAAAAGTAATGCATTGTTGCACTAAACCGGTTTTCTGTTATCAACTAGCAGTGTTGCATTGCTGACAGGGATATCATGCAACATGACTCTGAAACAATATAATATTAATTTAATTTGAAGGGCTGAATTCATTACAGGGAGGTAATTTTCTAGAAAAATGCACATCGTGTTTTACTAGAGCATTCAAAACCATAACCGGAATCGGTTTCGCGGTTTTTTAAACACTGGATTTCAGTTTTACAAAAAAAAATCATTCTTTTTTTTTCTATTTTCAAAAAAAAAAAATTTCTTTTTAAATCGGTTTTTGTTACAAGCTCAGTTTCTATTAATTGCCATAAGCGAAGTTACAATGCACACTGGGGCAAAATCAAAGTATTTTGGAAATAACTCTTTTTATATTAAAAAACAAGATTGACGGCCATTTTTAGGTTAAAATACACAAAAATTCAATAATTTTGAAATTTTTAAATTGAAAATCGTCTAGCTTTTAACTCAGAAAAGACATAATTTTGAATTTATTCCACAATATTTTAAATTTCGCTACACCATTAGGTAGCATCGTCAGGAAAGAAAAATAATTTTATAATATTTAATTGAATGAAAAAAAAAAACTTTAAGGCCTTGATAGACCTATTGGTAGCGAGCTAGTCTATCAGTCTAGAGGTTGCGGGTTCGATTCCCGCTAAAGGCTCTGGGTGTTTTCTAAAGACAAGCAAAATGTTTCGCAGAGGTAGTGTTGTCTTTAAAAAAAACAAGAAATGCCAAGCTCTAAAAGATTTTTCTAGGGCGATGAACCCAACTTTATGCGCCACCCCTGACAAGTGAATGGTGCCCACCATCAAAACTTAAACTGAGATACTCCTCTGATATCCTCATACCCAATTTTGGATCAATCGGTCCTTTAAAAATGGCTGAGTTTTTTCCAAAATATTTTGATTCTGCCCCACTGTGCAATGTATTACAATTTATTGGTACTATTTTGGTTAGTGTAATTTTTTAGTTAAATTCCGATCAGCTTTAGTATTTATTTTTCTTTTGTGAAATTCGTTTTTTAACTGAGATTTTAATCAGATCATTGCTGAATTTTTTTTTTTGGTTTTGGAAATTGCGGTTTTTCTGGTTAAATTTTAGATCTTTTTGTAATATTTTGGTGAAAACGTATTTTTGTTGAAATTTTCATTTTTGTGAACTCTCGATTTATTTCATCTGGAAGTTTCGATTTTGTGATAAAAATTTATTTATTTTTAGGGATTCGCACACAAAGGGTAAAAACGTAACCCTATTTCGCCACAATGTCTCTTCGCCTGTCCGCGCCTTCTATCTCTGGCAGACACTTCAAATTTACATACACTAATTAAAACTATTTTCGTAATATGGGTGCTTTGGTAGATTAGTAGGTAGTGTGCTAATCTATCAGTCTGGGAGTTGTGGGTTCGATTCCCACCAAAGTCTCTGGGTGTTTCACTACAACGAGTGAAGGTCTCCGTTACTATGCTCAATAGTTAAGTTAGAAAATATCTTGTAAATATATTCGCTATATTAGCAAGTATAAAAAGTATAACTATAAATTATAGGGTGTCCCGATTCTGGAGTGATTTTTACGTACATATATAGCCTAATTTAGGAACCGTAATAAGTAGACTGTTGAAATTTTCACAGAAGGTGTTTATTACCATGGGCCCACTGTAACAATTACTAAATATTAAAGGGAGTTCTGATATTGCTTTGATTTTCACACATATGACCTTACTTTTAAACCGTACTGGGCACACTTTATTTAAAATTATGTACGCTATAATAAACATAAAATAAACGTAAAATTAGAGGGTATCCCAGCACCTAAAAGTGACACACGTTTTGGTATTCAGCCTTTTTTTGAACCGGAAAAAGCAGACATTTTAAATTTACTGAGTGTAAGAGATGTTAGAAGATGAATGTGGGCAACGGTCCTAGAGTTTACTCTCTAGGAACTAGTAAACGCAGGTCGTATAGGCTCCCACATGAATGCAGTGTTTTCCAGGTAGAGGTACTGAAGAGCATCAAATTAATGTCTGTGGACGTTAAAAATCTTTGATTGGTTTTCTTGTGTTTTTTTAATTAAAACTTTGCTTTCGCATTCTACTGAAGTTTTTTTTTCATCATATTTTATATATTTATTAATTTATAAATTCATTTCATTAATTTCAAGCATTTAATTATAAAAAAATATACATTTGGCTTCATACCAGAATTTTAAATCCACATCCATAGTTTCCATAAAATTAAGAGTCAATGACATTACTTACAGCTTAAGTTCAACCATTTTTTGCTCTATTACACTATCCTCTTCTGTATCACTGCTACTGCTATCACTCTCACTGTCAGACGAGGTATAAAGATCAGATTCACAACTTTCGGTTCCCTTATCTTCGACGGCCTCATCATCACCATCTTCATCATCATCATCATCAACGTCATCAAAATCTTGGTCTTCCGAATTGTCTTCACTATTTGAAGCAGCAATATGTATGTCTGTTATTAATTCCTTCAATAATTCGGTTTCCAATTCTTGTAAGCCCAAACCTAAATGTTTTTTGAAAATATCGAGTGTAACATTCTTTAAATTGTGAGCCAACATTTGCAAGTGGCCCGCAGAACATATTGCAGGGTTATGTAAATAACGTATATAATCATCTATATAATAGTGATTGAAAACAGAACGATCATTTATGTCGAAAAGTTCACGTGTTATTAGCAATTGTTTTACAATCCAGGCATAATTTGATTGTAATGCAGTTATACAATCTTCAACACATTGTTTGCTTAATTCGTAGTTGCGATACAAGGGATAGATTAGAGAACTTCTCATGAAACTTATAACTAGATCTCTTAGAGATGTAAATGGTTCAAAATATGTTAAAGTTGCTGAGAGTATACTACGCGTCCAGGCAGATTCACAATTTGTTTCATTGGAATTGAATCTAAAAAATAAGATTTACAATTTTTTAGTTTATTTAGGTTTATTTTTAGAAATGATTTATTATTCTTACCTGACGTCATAGCAAATGGCTAACAAAATGCTTATTAGACCACAATCTATTTCCATTATATCGTATTCATCAGGCATTTCCATGAGCTCTGGCTTGCAGGTTATATTGTGGAGTAAACATTGCTCGTCTTCTGATAACATGGAATCTAAAAAAACAATTATGATTGCAATATTTAGTTAAATAAAATCATAAAAATTTATTAACTTCTATCGAAATGGTTATGGAATTTAAAAATCCCCTTATTTTATCATGAAATTTCATTTTTAGGTAAACCAACTTCACTTACAAGTAAGTAAAAGTGTTATATTCGGTCGTATCGAATATTATAAACTGTTACAAAAGTGATAGCTATAAGTTAATCAGCCTTATTAATTATAATTTAAGGTCTAGAGAGTAAAGGAAAGGGCGAATTAGTTCTTTTAAAAAAATTTCCGGAATTTAGGCAATAAACAAATCCAGAAAATGCAAACAATTAAAAAATCTCAAACATGAATTTTGATCTACAGAATAAAGTAAGTTTTCTAAATGTTTGTTCAATTTGCCGCTTCGGAGCTGTGATTTGATTACTTTAGACTTGTGCAGCCATTTGTAAGAACCAAATGCATTCAATAAAGTTTTAGAAAATAGGAATAACCAGTTACGGAAGTCTTATGAAAGAAATTTTATTCCAAAAGCAATTGGAAAAGAAATTAAGTTAATTTCGTATTATTTAATATTTAAAGATACTTATATTTAGAACATACATTATATATCTTATATATATAAAACCGGTATAACTCACCTTTAAAGTTAATTGTAAATTGCATGGGATTATCGTGACCCTCTGGTACTTGTAACTCAACAAAATTCAATTTATATTGATCTGTAGAAAAATTTTTCATTTCATCGATTTCTCTATCAATAGTTCGTTGTAAGGGACTAACTCTATCTGGATTTGGCATGCGAGTAATACTATCTAAGTCACACTAAAAAATAATATCTGACATTAGTCTGTCTTAATGAACACTCTTTAAAAATTACCTCAAATGGTCTTATGGTGCCCCTGAATTTACTAGCAAAACCATAATCGAAATTGCTCTCAGGTTTAAGCAGTTGCTTGGAATTGTCAACGCGTATGTAACACTGATCTGTTATTTTCTTCAATTTCCACAAAACTAAAGGACATCCAAACTGTTTTGTATTGTCATCCCTCGATGATTTTTCAGTTCCATCATGTTCTCCATCTGGCAGAGCCAGGCAAGGTATATTTAACAGCATCAAATGCTCTTTGGTATTGTAGTTTATTTCAACATTTTTTATGTCTTTCATATCAAAACATCGCGAGTTCTTAAATCTGTATAATGAAGGGCTTTATTAAATGTTAACTAATTATATTTGACACAAGACTTACTTGTATAGTTGTACATCTAAATATATGAGAAAAGTGTAGTCGTCTATAAATAAATCACAATTTTTAATATTTTGAACATGTCTACCAGGACCCAAGTCTAGACCTGTTTCATTTAGGTTGGACTTCTTAATGTTTAGTTTTAATTCACAAGAATTTCCATTAAATGTATGTTCAATTTGTTGTGTATTTGACATTATTCTTTAAAAATATCCTTTTAAGATTTTTGATTGAAAATTTTTTTGTTAGAAAACTATAAATTATTAAAAATATTCACAGATTAAAGCAAAGAAATATAAAAAACAACATGCTGGATGTCGAGCAAAAAAAAAATCGAAGAAAAACAAAAAAAGTATGCTTAACTGTTTCACAACAAGTAGCTTTTGTATAGGTGGAGTTGCGGGCAGTATTACCAACGTTTCCTTAAAAATTGACGATTATTAATATTACAATTTCTTAATTTTTATAAAACACAATGTCGTGAAAAATAAAAGAATCCAATAATTATTATGCCATTGGAAAATTTTTGCTTTGTACATGTTTTCCAATACATTTTTATTACGATCAAAACACTTCAAGCCACTTAATTTATTTTGAAATTTTCCTAGTTTGTACTAGTTTTATGCAGGGTTCAGATTTTTTCATTTACGAACATTCAAAAATAATCATTCATGATATTTGTCATAAATGAGAAATCTAAAATTGTACATTTATTTTTTAAGCTCATAAACGAACAACAAAAAATGTTCTGCCTATGTTCATTCATGAATGCGTGTACCTGTTTGTTTTTTGTGATATATGTACATATGTACATGAAGAGTGATAAATTAGCTTCTTCTCATCAATGTTCACGTTAAACATTTACAAAATTTTCAAAAACGAACATAAAAGAATTTTCTGCCTACGATCGCACATGCAGAAGAAAGAAATAAAGAAAACATGTTGTTACTGCATACGCCGGCAGATGCACATTACAAAATATCTGAGTACATTTATGAATGCGAATGCTTAGCGCACATTTTTCTACGTTTTTTTCATTTATGTAATATTATCAAAATTGTAAATACTTAAATATGAGCCAGTGGTAAAGCAGCTCCGATTTAGTAAACAACTCTCGCGTCATCGTCATTAATTGGTAAGGGCGATCAGGCCTGATTCTGTTTAATTCACCTCGAGAGTTTTGCGTCTCACACTCGCATTAGCTAATGGTTAGCCTCTGATAACTGTATCGAACTACGGGTTTTAGTGTTTTTTTTTTTTCATTAACCACATGCATTCGTCGATAATTGTCAACTGTACATTTATGTAATTGTACTTTCTGTTTTAAAATGTGAAACTGTTAAATTAACAGTATGTATGTATAAATAATTTCAACAATTGGAAGGAAAAGACTTAACAAGAAAAGAAGAAAAATACGCAATGATATGTAATATTTTAAGAGAGGAAAAACGTTAAAAAAAAGTGGATAAAAGAACCTGGTGGAGACCAAAAATAAAATACAAAATTACTTAATATAAAGAAGTAAACACACAATTGGATGATAGAACCTGGTGGAGGACCAATTAAAACTCGCAAGTGTGGATTGTAACCTCACTTTTACAATAAAAATTACTAAGATTGATACTGGTGGAGACCAATAATACTCTAGGAGTGGACACTGGCGAGCCTACATCCTGTGCAAAGGTACAGATCGGCTGGATTTTCCGGAAAAAACTCCTACTTGTTGATAGACCCTGGCAATATAACACACAAGTTTTGGCCATTTTAAACGAAAATCCAAAAAAAAAAATAAATATGAACACTTGTGTGAACAACAAAAAAACTAAATTAAAGTTTACAACAAATTTCAATAGATAAATAAAAAAATATTGAAAGCCAAAATTAAAAATAATTACATATTATGTAGTTATGTATATAAATGTAAAAAAAAAATAAAACGAAAAATGTGTAGAAGGGAAAAAAACATTCGTTAAGTATTGTAGTGAATAACAACTCACGAGTTATCTTCTTTTCTTAAATAAAAAGCTACCGTGAACACTCTGGTCTTATTTGCAGCTTTTGGTCAAGTCAAGAAAGTCAAGTTCGGTTTTACACAATTTGGTTTTTATTTTTGTTTTCAGTTTAATTACTCATTTTTCTTTGTTAAATTCTATCAAGTTAAATCTAGCTTGTATTCTATTTATATGTTAATTTTTTCTTGTAGCTTTTTTTTGTCTCATGTAGATTTTAATTTTTTGCGGACAATTTAGGTTATACACGATATCCAAAGCGAAAGTGAGACGCAAACCACTCTACACTAAATAATTCTTGCAAAAAAAAACCGACTACAAAACAAATATATGTGCATCAATTCTAAACTAAAAATTTAAAAGGAAGTAATTACGCGCGCACGATATTCTTCAACCCAGTACCAAAGAGAACGACACTGCGAAAAATTACAAGTGATCCGTGAGCCCTTCAAAAAAGGTGTCGTCATTCAAACTAGCTGATAGCACTTAACTTCAATTTTCTCACATATTGTTAGTCAAAATTTAATGGATTGGGCTTGAAGGCATAAAAAAAGGAGAAACATCCTGTGGTCTGATGAGTCGATGATTAACTTATTCGGGCCTGATGGAAAAACTTGGGTAAGACGTTCAAAAAAAAAGCTTATGGCGGTGGAAACATTATGATTTGGGGATGTTTTTCTTAGTACGGCATTGAACCTATATTTTGGATCAAGGAAAATATGGACAAACATCTTTATCTCCATATTCTTAATGATGTTATGCTACCGTATGCCGAATGGCAAATGCCTCTAAATGATCCTCTAAGGTCGTGAAGGAGTGGTTTGGGAAGAACAACATTAACCTGATGGAGTGGCCTTCTCAATCGCCAGACTTAAATCCACTAGAGAACCTATGGAGAATCGTTAAGGAAAAAATTTCTCCCCTAAAAGCAAAAAATAAGGAAGATTTATTTATGGACAATAAAGTGCAAGAAGCTTGGTATTCAATTCAATTAGCAACTTGTCAGGATCTGGTCGAATCAATGCCTGGTAGATGCTTGCAGTTAAAAACAAAACAAGGGATTTTCAACAAAATACTAATAAATTCAAAATAATCAAAATTACTTGTAATATTTCGTTTAACGAACCTATTTTTTTGTTCGACAGATATTAATAAGTATTTAAAATAACGTAGCACATATTCATTTTTATATATTTTTTTTAACTTTTTGTTATACATAAGTATATTGTGAAAGCTTATAATATTCCCCAGTAATAAACGTAGAAGTTTTATTTGTAACCTCTGTTTTAGTTATTCTTCAAATTAATTTTTTTATTTATCTGCTCGTAACTGTTTATGTATGCTCATCAAAAAATGCCATCAGCTGTTAATCGGATTAAAAAACTCGGAAAAAATGATGAAGACCAGTAGAATATATTTGTCAGAATTTTTTTTTAAAGGCAACACAACCTGCAAAGCTCTTGGTTTTGCAGCAGAAAACACAGAGACTTTTACGGAAATCGATCCAGCAACCCCCAGGTTGATAAAATAGCACACTATGAATAAGTTGGTACTGAGCTCAGATTGAATCTATCGAGGCTTATTCTAGGATAATGCACTGCTCTTGGAGCAGGTTCTCTGGCAGTATAAAATACAATAAATTGAGCAGAAAAATCAAACTTAAAAAACTAAATAATAATAAAATAGTAGCTCATTTCCGTCTGTCATGTTCATTTGTGTTCGCATCACGTAAAAAAATCCTAATAAAACTTTGTGAGGATTTGTGATTCCAATATAAGAAGTTTTTTTCCGCAAAATATCTCAATTCCAAGAGAAACTGGAGTAAAGGCAGTGAAAAACGCAATTTCCGGTTTAAAGGTACTAAAATTGTTGGTTTAAAACTGGGATATTTTAAAGACTATTGCGCAGAGCTGTAAATGAATCATTCATTTTTGAATTAATTCGCGAATCATTCATACACTGAATTATCAAATTTTGATTTAGTTATTTTTATAAAAAAAAAATGAATTGAATGAAATTTGAATCAATTCAAATTGCAATTCATTTTCGCCTTATTAATTTGAATTGATTCAAATTTCATTCAATTAATTTTTTTGTGTGAAAAGAATTAATTCAAAATTTGCTAATTCGTAACGAATTAAAATCAAAAAAGAATGATTCGTTTACAGCTCTGCTATACCGTAACATTAGGCGCCAATTGAATAAAATTTGTATTTGATTTGTATTTTTACTTTGTCGAATTACATTGTTATTAAAAAATTTTAAACACCTTTTATAGAGCTTTACACTAATTATAAGAATTTTGTATAAATTTTACTATTTTATCCAAGGATGTATTTATGTATTTACTTTATATAAAGTAAATACATAAACCATGTCAAATCAACCAAAAATAAAAATAGTTTTCAAATTACCCACTTCCGATTTTATTGTAACTTTTGTTGTTTGTATTCTTTAACTGAAGCCAAATATAATTTTAAAAAAATTCTATCTCTTACAGTTTTTTGGCTATACAGTTATCAAGATAGGAAAATATCGCTTTTTTGCATATAAACACGATGATTAAATATATTCTTATTCCAGTTCTATGAGCCCTAGGAAGTTGAGTAATAGCTCATTTTAAAGGGGATTTCATACGCTTTAATTTGATATCATTCATGAAAAATAAACAAATTTTTAATAATTTTTAATGCAAAAAAGCGATATAAAAAACTATAAGAGATAAAATTTTTTTAAAATTTTATTTGGATTGATAGAGTCAAGGAATATAAATAAGAAAAGGTTCATTAACATCTGAAGTAGTCATTTTGAGTGCCTTGTTGATTTGACGTGGAATTACCCCATAACTAAAGCACTATAAACGTAAGAGTCTTATAATTGGTCTGGAATACTTTCAAAGCAAAATCGAGCAAAATATTGCCAGGACGTTCGCACCTTGGCGGTCACAGCTAGTAAGACAATAAAATCATAACAGTTATTCAACAAATCATTTAAAGCTTTAAATGTCTTTAACCTTTTTTTAATTGGGTGTTAACACCCTAAATCACAAACAAATATACACAATTATAGTCGTAGACAAACAATTAAATACCTTCGCTTAGAAAAAAAATTCATATAATAATAAATACTTCAACAACTTGTTTATTAACACAAATAAATGGACAAAACGGAAATAATATAAAATGATAAGGGTGTGTGTAGATTTGTGTGGCAAAAATGACTAGTGTTTTTTTTATTGTTGACCAATCAGCAATCAAAATGAGCATTTAATGGCAGTTACACACAAACGGAAAGAGAATAAAGTACATACAAACAGCAAACTGCTAATAAATTATAAATATAATATAAAAAATCATAAGCAAGACTACATTATAAGTATTAAACGATTTCTTGTGTATCCTACATAATATAAAATAATTTATAATTTTCCAATAAACTAAACTTAAGTGAAGTTTAATATATTTGAAATATTTTTTTTAATATTTGTGAAATTGTATACAGTATACAATTCACAAATATTAAACTTCACATTCGGTGTTTGGATCTTGCTCTATTTGCAATCTTGTTTCGTACTTTTCGCAGTCACTGATTTTCGCCGTAACCTCTCTGTGACTACCCACCGTTATAGGCAATGAAATGTAACCATCCGAATGGATACCCCTAAATACTAAAATAAAATGTAATTTATATGAGGTATTTATCAGATAGGATTTTGGTGATGTGGGCACTAGAGACTGTGGCAATTCGAATGAACCTTCAAGATTTGAGTTATTATGATCTCCGTAAAAGAGATGAGTTATTTTATTTAGACTGATGTGAACTTGCTTTGTTCTTTCTTTAGGTTTAAGCGCTTTAAAGTGTTGTGTTTGTGTTAATATTACTGAAAGCCGTTGTAGGTCCAAATATCTGGTAAAATTTTCAATCTTTAAAAAGTAGTTGATATAATCTCCTGGTATAAACGAGGTGTTGGGTATAGTTAAAATAACTTTAAATGGCTCAAAATTACAGATGCCCCAACATAAAGACTTCTGGAAGACAGTATGAAAAGGTCGCTGCAAAAAGATAATTTTTTATATGTATACATACTTATTTTAAAAAAGTATAGGTTTTTCTTATTAAGACTGAAGCTAATGTATTCCTTTAGGATACGGTAAAAATATATACCTAGTGCTGGCAATGACGAATACATTAATTTTTTTCGCTGCTCGAAATGTTAAACTTAATATATGTATAAAAAAAATTGTTTGTACCATTTTGCCTCATTGATCGAAATGTCAAACTCTAATGGCGAACTTACTCCATTGCCACGATCTTTTAAATGAATTCGCCTTTATATGAAGTTATAGGTTTAAAGCCAGACGAAATAATACTAGATGATTGGACGAGCAAATTCAGACATTGTTCACTCCTTTGTATGTGTCAAACTTCATATCAAGGCGAATTTATATTATGCGGTTGTACTGGCATTTTTTCCTCCTTTGCATGTGCCAAACTCCATTTATATAAATATTGTTTATAATTTTTTTTATGGAGATTGACATTTAAATTGCTAACATACTCTTTTTCGCCACTGTCACCACCTTATATTGATTCGCCTTGCTTTATATATGTATATGTAAAAATAGTTTATAATTTCTTTTAAATGGAGTTTGACATTTGGATTTCAAACATATGATTTAAACACATAGATGACAGCGACTACACCGCTACACTACTACAAATGCCGTTGGCTACAATTGTCGCTATGTAGTCTGTTTATTAATTATATCATGGACGACAGCTATGTACATACATCGTAAACTTTGATATACTTTGATAGAGATACAATTTTTACTTTTATAATAAAATCGGTTGACTTTTGGCAAAACAACCTAAGTCTAATTTTAAAATTTTTTACGGAAGCAAAAATGATTATAAAATACTGAACAAAACTAGCTAAAAATGTATTTATTATTTAATATTATGCTAATTATCCATAACGTTTTATAATAAAAAATGCAATTTATTTTTTGGGGGGAAAAAGAGAAAATTATTTTTTGTTAATATTTTAATAACTAAACGTCGTAATAATGTGATGACTGGCCCAAAATGTGAGCTTTAAAAACTTACATTTTAGGATAAAAAAATTGGAAAATTTTCTTAACTCGACTTAAGGTGTTTTCTCAAAAGTCCACAAAAATTACTTTTTTCAAGAATACTTTTATCATCTCAAAACAAATAAGTTTTTTTGTGAAAACCTCTTGATTTTAGTATGAAGCCAATAGCTATGATAGCGTGAAAATAATCGCCTTCATATAAACATGTTTAGCCAGCTGTTTTCTCGGTAGCCAGTTGTTTTCTCTAGTTCTATGTATTATGAACAAAGGCCCCCAACCAAAAAAAGTGGTCAAAATGAAAATGCATTGGTTTCCTAAATATTTAGCAAAGTGACACAAACCTTCCTTGTTTTGTACATGTTTTGTTCTCTTTGTGAGATTCTCGTTGAGATTGTGTATGTGCTCACAGACCCTTAGGGGTTTGCGTGGGGGCTCTTGATTATGAACTTTCTTGCCACTGATATTACCTCCCATCAAAAAATACTGCTTCGCCATGTGCAGGTTTGTAAAAGAGTGACGAGTTGTTATCGCTTACAAGCCTGTAGGTCGTTTCTATAACCTATGTGCGATATTTATCACTTGAGATTATTATAGCCATATAATAACGAACTCTTTCATTACTTTATTTTAAAAAGTTTAACAGGACTATTATTTTTTTATGTGAAAAGTTTCTCACTTTAGTTACAGAAACGAGGTCCTGGTTACATATAACATGATATTTGTTGGCGATATACCACTTAAGCCCATTCAACACTATAATACTGATTATTAAGATTTTCATTGGATTTTGTAAAATAGAAATCCAATGAGAATTGTGTGATTGTCAAAAAATCCAAGGTAACATAACATTTCGTTTTCACAGTATCACACTTCAAATAAAATTAAAAATATCAGCAAAGAAACAAGCCGAGACGAGACATTGAACGGCGTCGGCTGAGCAATTTTATGTGGACGTTAGTGGTGCTGGATCTCAAATTTGTTTGGCCGTTCAAGTTTGCGGTTAATAAAAAAATTTAAAAACAAAACAATCAAATAATACGTACTTTCAACAATTTCTACGCATGGCAGAAACAAAGTATATACGTAGGCTATAAGACTGAGGGGAATTTAAGGCAGGTGCAGTACAAAGAAAAAATATCATCAGCGGCGGCACACTATCGGCTGCGATTCACTCGGTTTGGTTCTTTACATTTATGTATGTATGTGCTTATCATTAAGAGCTTTTTGTTGGACTGTTATGGTTTTGCCTTAATTTTGAGCACCGTAGCAAATTAATGAATTCGACATTGCCGCAATCCGGTAAATGGATTCGCCTTGATTTAGCATCTTTGTACATGTTTTTTTCAATACTTTTTTAAATATTGATGGATTCAAAATCTTAGAAAATCTAAAAGAATTTTTGGACTTATTTTAATCTTTTTTCTTTTGATATAAAAGTTAACCAATATAGAAAAAAATAAGAAGGTATGTATATAGTACAAATTACCATCATATCATACTAGTTTTGTATGCAATTTTAAATTACCGACAACTGACCTAAAGGAATACATATAACTTATATCCTTAAGAATATTCAATATTTACCACACATTCCTTATTAGAATAAGCATTTAAATATTCTTTTATATCGATGGGCAAAGTAAACAATATCTGTACTCCTGTCGCACTTTTAACACTCAACTCAAATTCATATTTCACTGCACCATATTTCCTATTAACACTTTGTGGTAATTGATGCGGTATGTTTAAGTTCACATTGTAAAGAAGGTTTCCCTTGTCAATGACATCCATGGTTTGTATGTTGATATGCTTGTTCAATAAAATATGTTGACCCTCAAATTCTTTCATAATATAAATGATTTTTCCATCTTTGGACTTTTGTAATAAATCGTCAAATTTGACATTTTCTTCGCCACGAAATGTAAGAAAAATTTCTTAAAAATGAAAAAAAAAAATAACATTTTATTAAAATCTAACAAAATTAGAATTTCTAAAAAGATCTTACCTTTAACAAATATCTTTTCTTGGTTTTCTATCTCTATGATGAGATTGATATTATCGCCACAGCAAATATTGGTGACATTGTCGGCAAGCAAAATTTTTCCGGTTAAAGACATTTTTCATTAAGTTTTTTTTTTTCTTCAAGAATATTTTTAAATTATTTTTTAAATAAATAAAATTAAAATAAAAATACTGGGTGATGTCAATACAAATTTTTAAAAATAATATTATTAAAAACACATAGACTATTGCGGCAACACAGCTACGTGGCTACAAATGCAGTTGTAGCCTAAAAATCCTTATAATTCCTGCGAATCAGCACTTGGTCTCCCATAAATAAATTGATCATGTTAATATCCCAACCCGATAGGTCTGCTAGGTCTTGAAGTAAAAAGTTATGGGTAAATTAAAAGTCGCCAATGATGTCAAAATTTTGTCTAAAACTTGAATGCCATGACATGGAAAGCTAATCCAAAGTATGGACGGACTCGCATACATTTTAACCAAGTAAAAAAAAAACACCAACATCTGTATTTTACTCATAAAGGATATTTTTCAATTTGAACAAATAATTTAAATGAAACATAAGAAACAAAAATAAACAATTACATTTTTTCTATTAAAACTAACAACAAATTATATTTACATATGTAAACGTTATTCAGTTTTTAATTTCTTTCATTATTTTGTTCTACACAACACCAAAAACACTGACGACAATATCAAAGCCAATTTATGGCAACATCAACGTCACATTTCCTTACAAAATACCAAACACATGTTGCCAGTCATCGATAAATGGCAATATTGCCAACGGGAATACCGATTTACAACAAACTATAAAAAACGACGTCGTTTAATATTGCCGTCGCCAACTAGAATAAGGGTGAATTATACCTTGTGATATTGTGTTTTGACAGGTCATTGATTCTAAAGTATTATCTGACCAAATGTTAATAATTACCATAGACTCTGTAATGAGGAAGAATGTCGACAAGTATCAATCGACAGTCTGAAATCACTACAGTCGATAGTTAAAGGCTAGTGACAGTACGAGACTCAATGAAAGTAGGGTATTCGTAAATTTTTATTCGGATACCAAAAATCATTGATGATCTAAAAGGGAGCCATGAAATTAGTGGTCTAATTCGTTATCCACCTAAAACAAAAAGGTCCCTTTTTATTTGCGCGGTCACATGTTTGTAATGTATTAAACCAGAACTTGGTTCTCATTTTATTTTCATTTTTATTAACGACCGAAATTTTTGTATAGATAATTGGCCCTAATTTCATATTTATGTTTTTGTGCAAATTTTATTTTCAGAAGTCGAAATGTCATAATATTTCTAAAAAAAATTATATATATATTAATGTAGGGGGAATATCCAAGCAGACCACTTCCTTAGTGGGTTTTTTCGCCCCGTTTACGTTCTTAATCATTAAAGGCAACCGACGTGTAATTTGCGGTAACCTTAGCTTTCTTGAGTCACGTGCTACAAATTTGACTTGAATGATTTCAGACTGCCGACTGGTAACTGTCAGCCTTCTTTTTAATCAGGGAGTCTCTAGTAATTGCTATCATTTGTCCAAGGCTTAGTTTCCCCATGGCATTTACTTTTGTCGAATTAGATAAAATTGTCGCAATCTTATGCATTAAACACATAGACAACATCAGGCTACCGGCTACAAACTGTCAAAATTACTACATGGCGACGATTGCAGCCAACGTCATTTGTAGTCGGGTTTATTGCTTAAATTAGAAATTAGCCTATGTTTGCTACAAGCACGACATTGGTCGTGTAGCCATTAATTAATTGAGTAGCCATTATTTAATTAAGCGAGTAGCCATTAATTAATCGGTTAACTGTGTAAGCCATTTTTGATCAATTAATACCCGATTGAACCTTAACCCACCACTATTAAATATTTGGCCAATTAATCGATTAATGCATAAACCCAATTAATTAAATACCGTAAGTAAAACACATAAGTTAAATCAAACAAAAAAGTTTGGTACCACCCTATCAAGGCATATTTAACCAGGTGACTGCACAATTCGGAGCTAATATTAAAGAGAAATTTTTTTTATATGGAGTTTGACATTAAACAGGTTTTTTAAGAGAGAATAATATCTATTTTACTGTCAAAATCCATATAAAAAAAAAAAAAAAAATTCAAAAAATATTTGCTCAAATTTCCTCTCCCTTACGCTATCACCTTGTTTAATATGCCTTGCACCCTATCGTAGATAGCAAGGAGATAGTTTAGTAACCATTGACTATTTTATAAATAATATTGTCTC
This sequence comes from Phasia obesa, assembly GCA_949628195.1. Taxonomy (NCBI): domain Eukaryota; kingdom Metazoa; phylum Arthropoda; class Insecta; order Diptera; family Tachinidae; genus Phasia; species Phasia obesa. The sequence goes on from OX451215.1 coordinate 193,819,156, forward strand.
ATTAACTGTTACAAAATACTAAAGATGAAATTTATTGACATCGAATAAACTGGGGGTGAAATACTGTTTAGTACAAGACTATTTTGAATAAAGTCGCTGTCAAATAAAACGAAACTAATTTTTATTCCCGTAAGTATTTATTTATTTATTCAACACTTAAAAACATCCAATATTCTGGATTTTTTCGTGGTCATTGAATAATTGGTAAATAAAAGGTGTAAACTGTAAATAATTTTGATTTGATTTGCATATCATTTGTGCCAACTCATCGCATGACATGTGTTGTCACGTGTCGAACATTTAACGCTTAAACAAAAAACAAATAGAAAAAGCATACTAAAGGACTTTTAACAATAAAAACAACAAGTACAACGTAAGGAGCAATAATATGCAACAAATATGTTTTTTTTTATCATACAATTGCCAACGTAAATCTATAAAAGTAAATGTCCTTAAGGAAATTTCATTTAGTCTAAGTTGGCTTGTTTTAGCGATGTCTTATAAAATTTCAAATACATTTTATGATTTAACGGAAAACTCAAGGGCGAATATAAAATTCAGCCCTTGCCAAGTGTGCGGTGATCAAAGTTCTGGCAAACATTATGGCGTTATCTGTTGTGATGGTTGCTCCTGTTTCTTTAAACGCAGTGTACGCAAGGGAAATATTTACAACTGCATAGCGGCCAAGGGAAATTGTGTTATAGATAAGGCCCGGAGAAATTGGTGTCCATACTGTCGCTTTCAACAGTGTCTTAAATGTGGTATGAATGTACAGGCGGTACAAGAGGAAAGGGGTCCTAGACAACAACATCAAGCAGCAGTAATATCCTCAACATCATCATCATCATCATCATCTGCCTTTTCATCTGCCCGAACTCGTACAAATGAAACAAAATCTGTTTTAAAACCTTCGACGACGACAGCAACAAAACATTTACATACAATCCAAAATTTAAACTATTCCACAACAAATACATTGTCATCAACAACATCACATTCATGCTTAACCTCAGGTCTACCACAAACCGGAAATGCTTACAATTTTCAAATGTTGGCTCAAATTTTGGTAACGTGTTTGCGTCAGGCCAAGTGTAATGAACAATTTCGTACATTGTCACGTTGTCAGCAGGAAATCATTTTGCATTCGGTGTGGAGTGAATGTTTTGTATTACGGGCATCACATTGGACACTTGATATTACGGCTGTATTTGAGGCTTGCGGTGATGTGGCTTTGCAACGCATCATTGACGAAGCAAAACAATTAAATGCTGATGTTATGGAGTTGAATTTTCTAGAGACCTTAATACTGTGTCGAAAAGGTAATGTACATAAATATGTGGGTGTTTTGTCCATTTAATGTATTACAGTTCAAAGCAATTTACAGTAGAACAGTGAGAGACAAAAATCATTGGATTTTTGGTAAAATATATTAATAACACTGCGTTTACATTTAACAATGCTGGTAAGATAAGAACAATACATAGAAACGTTTTCACTGATACTTGGACACTTTTTCAATTGTCCGAACTAATGTCTTGAATATTTTGAAAGACAAAGTTAATACGACACTGATCTGACGTTTGCCTACAATAACTAAAGTTTTTAAGAGTAGAAAAAAATTCAAAAAGGAAAAATCAAACAAATTAAATGAATTTTCGTGTAGTCCGCCCAGCTGATTTAGTAGTTCGACATGTCAAAAGTTGTATGTATGTTGTATATAATTATTGTCTATACGGATGTATGTACTACGATGAAAATTTTCACCATTTTTGACAACTAATACGTATTATAAAGGGTGGTTAAATTTATAAGGACCGATGTTGATTTTAAATAAAACACTAATTATTAAGGAAACTATTGTCATTTCTTTTTATTTTGATAATATTGGTATGGTTCAATTATGTATGAAACAAAATATCGGCCAAATGGCTGCCGCGACCTCGGCGGTACACCTCCATCCGATGCTCCAAATTTTCGATGACGCTGAGGCATAACTGAAGTTTTATGCCGTTAATGTACATCTTTTCTTTCAACTAACCCCAAAGAAAGAAGTTCGACGGCGTCAATTCACATGATCTTGTCGGCCAATTGACATCGCCACCATGTGAGATAACACGGCCATTGAATTTATCAAGCAAATGTTTCGCCATTGTTTCGTTAGCTGTGTGGCATGTGGCACCGTCCTGTTGAAACCACATAACATCTACATCCATATCTTCCAATTCATATGCGTAAAATAGTATCACTATTGAAATTATTACTTTTACTATATTTGCTGTTGGCTAAATTTTACATACTCATACATATCCAGACACCGTAAAATTTTTTGTAGATCGTGTTTTAGCGACTATAGCAATACCCGTATATCATCTGTGAAAATTTCAAGAGTCCTCCTATTATGGTTCAGAAAATCATAAAACTACAAAGACTCCATTTTTAGTTTTATTTTTTGAAAGTTTATCTATTAATTATAAATTATACACAACTAGGAAGATTATTCGAATTATGTAGCATATAAATAGTAAAAATTTTAAAAGCACACGTTAAGTATGTTCATAGTTTTTATTATGAAAAAAAACTTTAGTTATTTTTTTATAATTAAGTTTTAACGCTCTAGGTCTTTTTTATAAAAATATTGTAATTTATTTTTATATTCGATATTTCGCTACACCATTGGGTAGCATCGTCAGGAATTAAAAATAGTTTTATAATATTTAATTGAATGAAAATATTAAAATGATTGAAAAAACTTTTTGTCAATCAAATTTAAAAAACTAACATTTCAAAACATTCAAAAACAAATAAAATGTTACTACGAATGCTAAAAACATTTTTAAACCTATTCATATTTACATAAAATTTCTTATATTAAAAATGTTTAAATAGTTTTTAGAAAAACCAAAATAATTTCACATTTATATATATATATATATGTACATAAATTACACCGGAAAAGTTACAAAGAATTAAATATTATATTATATTATTATTTTTTATGTACTAAATGTCTATAATTCTGTGCAACATTTTCTGTATCTGCTTTAAAATTTATTCTTTTTTCAATCGGAACTTTATTTATTTGTAACATTTCTAACATATAACGACGTTTATAATTATTTTCCAAATTTAGAATTGATACATTTTCAAAGTTGGGATAGTGATTACTTTTTGAACAGTGGGAAGACAATGCTGTTTTTGTAAACTGATGTTATCCCTGTATCTCTGGTCTGATTTATGTCCAGCTATTCTCGTTTTCAGTTTATTCTTCGTTGTACCTACATATACTTTATTACTGTTTTCTTTGTCATTTCCCTTACAAGGTATTTTATAGACTAAATTTGACATATCTAATTTTTCTATTTTATCTTTCGGCTTGCTAAATAATCTATTTAATGTATTATACGTTCTATATGCCATCTTGTATTTAACTGTATCAAATATTTTTGATTTTTCCAATCGTTCAGATAAAACTGGTACTGTATAAAACTGGCATCGTATAAATTCAGTCTAAGAGTGCTATATTCGGCTGTGCCGAATCATCTATACCCTTCACCACGGTGATTTCATTTATACAGATATGTACATTAGGCTGGAACGTTGGTATATGGCAAAAAATAAACGTTTGTATTACCCTTTCAAATAGTGATACAAATTTGTATTTTTATTCTACAAAGTTTTGTTGTGATTGAACCACAGCTTGAGGTGCCGAAGAACATATTGTTTTGTCCTTTAATCTTACATAGTTATATTTTTTATTTTTTGGTGTTTTTTTATATTTATTATTATTTTAATTTCATTAAAACTAATCCTAAAATAATTCAAATAATAAAAATTTGCTATCCATCGTCATTTTGTAACCTTTTTTCACGTTTAAATACCTAAATGGTGTATAAAACATGAAAAATATATATTTTTTTAATTTACCTTTTTTTCTTTGGTGTAGTAATACAGGGGTAGATATGATATTTTAATGATTTTTATTTGACTAAAACTTATTTAATGTACCTAACATGGTCCTTTTATTTATATAATACAGTTTTTGCAGTTCCAAAAAAAAAAAAAAAAATTTGTTAAATTTCAAAAAATTTGCATCTGCGGTATTTGAATTTGTGGCACCTCTTACCCTACTCCAATCGTCTTTAAACTTTACAATTGACTTAACAATAGCAAATATCACTATTTAATATTGAAATTAAATGAAGAAAAAATATCGTTGGAAATACTTATATTGCTGTTATAAAATTAAATAAATTTTTCAAAACATAATAAATATTTCCCCTAAAACTTTTTCTTTGTATATGAATTTGTAATTTATAATTTTGTGACATTTTCTTTTGATGAATAAAAAAAAATTGTCGCACACAAAAATAGAAATAAGCCTAAGTTGACTACAACCACAACGGTGGTCGTGTAGCCATGTAGCTTTTCTGGCTTCAAAATAATTGTTTACCTCTAAATATGTGTATTTTATTTTTAACAGTTTGTAGTCGGTATCCTGACGTTGTCTATTTGTTAGACAACACCCTTTAATTTTTAGGTTTATTTTTTTAGACTTGTTTATATAGCGAACTAAGTTTTAATTATTGCTTGCATATTTTTAGTGTATTCCTCCTACAGTTCAAGAAATAAACACTTATTCGTGAATAACACCTCTCTATCGGAACACCCTATAAGTTTTAGAAATTGCTACTTTAGCGGCCACAGTTATACACCTTCTGTGAAAATTTCAAGCGTCTACCTATTATGGTTCAAAACTTAGGACTTATACATGCAAATCACACCACTATCGGAACACCCTTTAATTTTGAGGTTTATTTTTATATACTTATAGCGAAATAAGTTTCAATTACTGTTTTTAAATCTTGAGTCTATGCCTCCTACAGTTCACGAAATAGGCACATATTCGTGAATAACACCTCTCTATCGGAACACCCTATAAGTTTTAGTATTTGTTGCTATAGCGGCAACAGCTATACATCATCTGTGAAAATTTCAAGAGTCTACCTATTACGGTTTCAGAAATAAAAGGCGCTGACAGACGGATAGACGGACAGACATTGTAGCGAAAACAATAGGGTTACGTTTTTACACTTTGTGTACGGAACCCTAAAAACGAAAAATGTGTAGAAGGGAAAAAACATTCGTTAAGCATTGTAGTGAACAACAACTCATGCCTTATCTTCTTTTCTTAAATAAAAAGCTGCCCTGAACACTCTGGTCTTATTTGCAGCTTTTGGTCAAGTCAAGAAAGTCAAGTTCGGTTTTACGCAATTTGGTTTTTATTTTTGTTTTCAGTTTAATTACTTATTTTTCTTTGTTATATCAAGTTAAATCTAGCTTGTATTCTATTTATATGTTAATTTCTTCGTGTAGCTTATTTTTTTTTTGTCTCATGTAGATTTTTAATTTTTTTGCGGACAATTTAGGTTATACACGATAACCAAAGCGAAAGTGAGACGCAAACCACTATACAGTCAAAAATTACGCGCGCACCTTGTTCTTCAACCCAGTACCAAAGAGAACGACTCTGCAAAAAATTACAAGGAAGTGGTGATCAGTTTTTATTTATGGGCCTCGAAGGATTCGGAAAATCCGTGAACTCTTCAAAAAAGGTGTCGTGATTCAAACTAGGTGATAGCACTTAACTTCAATTTTCTCATATATTGTTAGTCAAAATTTAATGGATTGGGCTTGAAGGCATAAAAAAAGGAGAAACATCCTGTGGTCTGATGAGTCGATGATTAACTTATTCGGGCCTGATGGAAGAACTTGGGTAAGACGTTCAACAAAAAAAAAAAGGAAACATTATGATTTGGGGATGTTTTTCTTAGTACGGCATTGGACCTATATTTTGGATCAAGGAAAATATGGACAAACATCTTTATCTCCATATCCTTAATGATTTTGTGCTACCGTATGCCGAATGGCAAATGCCTCTGATATGGCAATATCAACAAGATAATGATCCTCTAAGGTCGTGACCTCTATGTCGTGAAGGAGTGGTTTGGGAAGAACAACATTAACCTGAAGGAGTGGCCTTCTCAATCGCCAGACTAAAATCCAATAGAGAACCTAAGGAAAAAATTGATCCTCTGAAAGCAAAAAATAAGGAAGATTTATGGACAATAAACTGCAAGAAGCTTGGTATTCAATTCAAATAGCAACTTGTCAGGCTCTGGTCAAATCAAAGCCTGGTAGATGCTTGCAATTAAACAAAACAAAGGATTTTCAACAAAATACTAATAAATTCAAAATAATCAAAAATATTTTGTAATATTTCGTTTAACGAACCTATTTTTTTGTTCGACAGATATTAATAAGTATTTAAAATAACGTAGCACATAGTAATTTTTATATATTTTTTTTAACTTTTTGTTATACATAAGTATATTGTGAAAGCTTATAATATTCCCCAGTAATAAACGTAGAAGTTTTATTTGTACCCTCTGTTTTAGTTATTCTTCAAATGAATTTTTTTTTATTATTTTTTATTTATCTGCTCGTAACTGCATATCGATGGTTTAATATAGAAAAGGCGTATCTACACTTTTCGTTACTTTTCAGGAGAAGGAAAAAACGGAATAAAACCTTAAAAACTTAAGTTACAAAAAACATTTATATTGCAATTTTTATTCAAAACAAGCAACAAATTCAATTCTGGTTAAATTTTTTTATTATTTCTAATTTCTTATAAGGTATTTTAGATAGGGCTTTTTGATATTAATTTTTTTGAAAATAAATGTAAGTTAGGGCTTTTTGTCGTAACTTAAAATTAGGAGAAACTAATATAATAATTCATGTTTGAAGTAAAAAAAAATAAACAATTAAAACTAAAATACGTAATTCAGGCAGATGTTAGTATACTAAAATTAGGTTTTATAAGGTAAATTATCATAAAAATGGTGGCAATCTGCTGGTATGAATTTTTTTAGATCTTGCAAGTCGTCCCACTTTTTTTTAGATATGGCTATTTTCTCTTTATAAAGACAATCGGGGAACACATTTTTAATCGTAGACTTCGATCTCTGTGGGAGTAACTGATATTCATCTGTTATATTTGTTTTAAAATAAATTGCTCCTGATGACTCATATGCCAAGGCTCGAAGCATGTTTACTGTATGATCTCCAATGCTTCTGCCTGAAATTTTAGAAAAGTTTGATTATACATATCTAAAGAGTTTTTTCAGTGTGCAATATTTTACCTGGTCGTATTGATGTGTATACCTTTGAAATATTTTCGAAATTTAAAAAATAATCATAACGCAAATGGTGCGCTTGTAGAGGTGCTGGAACTTTTCTAGCTTCCTTAATTAGTTGAACAAATTGAGACGGCAAGTTGATTTGTTTTTTATTTATTTTTCTCTCTATAAGGGAATGGGTTGCATCACATTCCATTTGCGTATTGCCACTTATTAAATACTTCTGTTCCATTGTTATTTCGGTTTCTTTCAAAAAAGTCAACAAGGCGTTAGACAAAACAGTATTACGATTTTGGTGAAAGCAGCCATCCGAGTAAATAATAATGTGATGGGTTTCAGGCGATCGGGCATGAAAATTCCTTAAGTGCGTAATAATACATGTAGCAATAACGGAAGAGACTAGATTTCCATCCGTTTCGTCCCATACATAATTATCTGATTCATGCGTTACAATATTATAGACAGTAAAGTTATGTAGTTGAAGCTTCATTTTATAATATGCAGCGCTCGCGTTTAGTTGAGGTACTAATTTAACTGCCTGCGCATCCATACATAATACTGCACATAGACCGGATTCAGCATTTTTTATATCGTTTTGCTTTTCTCTATGTTTTTCGTATTGCTCATCCGAAACATTATTAGCTTTATGTGATACGCATAAATTGCACTGATCTTTTCTAGGCTTAAAAATCGAATAATTTAATTTCTTTATTAATTGCGCAAATATTGGGTACGACAATTTTAGGTCCCCATTTTCTTTTTCGGATTCACACTCGTCGACATAAAGCTTGTAAATCTCCTGATATGAGGAAAAATCCGATTCGAAGTAAAGCTTTTTGCTATCTTTTCTACAATAATGGGACTCCATTTTTGGCAACTCCTCTAGCCATTTTTTTTTAGAAAGTCACGTCTTTTTTTGTTGTGCTTACCTGTTACTGATGATCGTTTAGCATTTTTGCGCAAATTTAAAGCTTTATTGGGACTGCATTGAGTACCGTGTTTACCGCCACTGCTAATCCAATTTCGAACCATCTTTTCCTTTACTCCTAGTGTTGAAAAAACATTTCGCGGCACACTTGTAATCGGTTTGAATTATGACTCAAGAAATATGATATGGACTGATTTCGTCTCGAATTTTCAGAGGTATTCCTTTTTGTCTCAGAAAAGCTTGTAAGACCTGCAAAATACTGCTTCTTTTCGGGGAAATCCCTTTTTTTAAGTAAATGCAAAAGCAAAACCATAAGAATAGCTTGGCGAATTTTTGAGTACCATAGAAAATGTATGGTAATTTCTTTTTAGTTTTTTTTTAGTCTAATCTAAATTCAACTTTAAATCACTTAGGGCTTTTTTCTTTAAAAAAAAAACTTCGAATGAGTTAGGGCTTTTTTTATAGGACTATAAATCCGTTATTTGCAATCATAGCCCACTATTTTTTTTAGGGAACGTGTATTTGACAGTGGTCTACCAGAATACATTAAAAGCGCGATTTCAAAAAAAAAAAATGTAGATACGCCTTTTCTATATTAAGCCAACGATATGTATGCACATCAAAAAATGCCATCAGCTGTTAATGGGATTAAAAAAAACTCGGAAAAAAGTGATGAAGACCAGTAGAATCTATTTGTCAGAATTTTTTTTTAAAGGCAACACAACCTGCAAAGCTTTTGGTTTTGCAGCAGAAAACACAGAGCCTTTTACGGAAATCGATCCAACAACCTCCAGGTTGATAAAATAGCACACTATGAATAAGTTGGTACTGAGCTCAGATTGAATATATCGAGGCTTATTCTAGGATAATGCACTACTCTTGGAGCAGGTTCTCTGGCAGTATAAAATACAATACCAGAAAAATCAAACTTAAAAAACTAATATTCAATTATCTATGTATATCTATACATATAATAAAAGAGTAACTCATTTCCGTCTGTCTGTCATGTTCATTTGTGTTCGCATTACGTAAACTCTACTGGATGGATTTTAACAAAACTTTGTGAGGATTTGTGATTCCAATATAAGAACTTTTTTCCGCAAAATATCTCATTTCCAAGAGAAAGTGGAGAAAAGGCCGTGAAAAACGCAATTACTGGTTTAAAATTGCATAACATTAGGCGCCAATTGAATAAAATTTGTATTTGATTTGTATTTTTAATTTGTGGAATTGCATTGTTAATAAAATATTTTAAACATCTTTTATAGAACTTTTCAAGGATGGGTACCTACATATATATAAAGTAAATACATAAACCATAGGGTAATTCCATGTCAAATCAACAAAAAAAAAAAATTGTTTTCAAATTTACCACTTCCGATTTTATTGAAACTTTTGTTGTTTGTATTCAAGGTATATTTATTTTACAAGGTAATGGCATCCCTACAGCAAATACAACAATACTAGAACAACATGGCATTTTGTTGTTGCTTTGTAGTTCGAAATGTCAAAAAACATATAAGAAGATTGAGAAGGTATGTATGTGTTTTATTGCTTTCTCAATTCTACACTATAAAATTTCGGAACACATACAACTTTTGACATGTCGAACTATTAATCAGCTGGGCGGACGACACTACCTAGTAAGATAAATATACCTTGTTTGTATTATTTAACTGAAGCCAAATATCATTTTAAATTCTATCTCTTACAGTTTTTTATCTATACAGTTATCGAAATAGAAAAATATTGCTTTTTTGCATATTCGCTCGAGGTTTAAATATATTAATATTTCAGTTCCATAAGCCCTAGGAAGTTTTGTAATAGCTCATTTTAAAGGAGATTTATAAATTTAATAAATAATAAATTTTTTTCTTATATTTTAAAAAAAAAGTTTTATAAAAATCTTTGAGATAGTGTCTTCTATTTTTTTTTTAAATTCATATATGATCCCACCATGGTCCTACTCTGAAATTTTTATGGTGTACTCACCATGCCACACTTAAAAACATATGTAAATTTAAAAAAAAAATCAAAAGACGCTATCTCAAAAGTTTTTATAGAACTTTTTTTAAATATAAGAAAAAAATTTGTTAAAAATTTTTGTTTTTTTCATGATTGATATCAAATTAAAGCGTATGAAATCCCCTTTAAAATGAGCTATTATTCAACTGCCTAGGACATGAATTAGAATATAGAATATATATAATCCTCGAGCGCAAATGCAAAAAAGCGATATTTTCCGACTTTTATAGCTGTATAGCTAAAAAACTATAAGAGATAAAATTTTTTTAAAATTATATTTGGATTGAGAGAGTCAAGGAATATAAATAACAAAATCTGAAGTAGTAATTTTGAGTGCCTAGTTGATTTGACGTGGAATTACCCCATAACTAAAGCACTATAAACGTAAGAGTCTTACAATTGGTTTGGAATATTTTCAAAGCAAAATCGAGCAAAATATTGCCAGGACGTCCACGACGTGGCGGGCACAGCTAGTAAGACAATAAAATCACAACAGTTATTCAACAAATCATTTAAAGCTTTAAATGTCTTTAACCTTTTTTTAATTGGGTGTTAACACCCTAAATCACAAACAAATATACACAATTATAGTCGTAGACAAACAATTAAATACCTTCGCTTAGAAAAAAAATGCATATAATAATAAATTCTTCAACAACTTGTTTATTAACACAAATAAATGGACAAAACGGAAATAATATAAAATAATAAGGAAGTGTGTAGATTTGTGTGGCAAAAATGACTAGTGTTTTTTTTTATTGTTGACCAATCAGCAATCAAAATGAGCATTTAATGGCAGTTACACACAAACGGAAAGAGAATAAAGTACAAACAGCAAACTGCCAATAAATTATAAATACAATATAAAAAATCATATGCAAGACTACATTATAAGTATTAAACGATTTCTTGTGTATCCTACATAATATAAAATAATTTATAATTTTCCAATAAACTAAACTTAAGTGAAGTTTAATATATTTGAAATATTTTTTTTAATATTTGTGAAATTGTATACAATATACAATTCACAAATATTAAACTTCACATTCGGTGTTTGGATCGTGCTCTATTTGCAATCTTGTTTCATACTTTTCGCAGTCACTGATTTTCGCCGTAACCTCTCTGTTATTACCCACCGTTATAGGCAATGAAATGTAACCATCCGAATGGATACCCCTAAATACTAAAATAAAATGTAATTTATATGAGGTATTTATCAGATAGGATTTTGGTGATGTGGGCACTAGAGACCGTGGCAATTCGAATGATCCTTCTAGATTTGAGTTATGATGATCTCCGTAAAAAAGATGAGTTATTTTATTTAGACTGATGTGAACTTGCTTTGTTCTTTCTTTGGGTTTAAGCGCTTTAAAGTGTTGTGTTTGTGTTAATATTACTGAAAGCCGCTGTAGGTCCAAATATTTGGTAAAATTTTCAATCTTTAAAAAGTAGTTGATATAATATCCTGGTATTATCGAGGTGTTAGGTATAGTTAAAATAACTTTTAATGGCTCAAAATTACAGATGCCCCAGCATAAAGACTTCTGGAAGACAGTATGAAAAGGTCGCTGCAAAAAGATAATTTTTTATATGTATACATACTTATTTTAAAAAAGTATAGGTTTTTCTTATTAAGACTGAAGCTAATATATTCCTTTAGGATACGACGAATACATTTACCAGGTGCTGGCAATGACGAATACATAAATTTTTTTCGATGCTCGAAATGTTAAACTCAATATATGTATAAAAAAAAATTGTTTGTACCATTTTGCCAAATTGCTCGAAATGTCAAACTCTAATGGCGAACTTACTCCTTTGTCACGACCATGGCAAAATAATACAGGTAAAACTGGTAGAACAGCTGTTTAAATTTGTTTATCTGAAAATGTCAAACCTTGTATAAAACTCTGTTCGCGCACTTAAAAATTAATAATTAAAAAATAAAATTTTTTATGTTACTCACTGCATTGTGGAATATTTGCTGTATTTTATTCAAATCTTTATTTAACTTGCAATGTTTACTTAAAGTGAAAGAGAAAGAAAGAAAAAAATATATGTACATACATATGTATATGTTTTTAAGTAAAACTGTTCAACTAAATTTAAATAAGTTCTAGGCCGCTAGGGTCATATGCAGCCCAATCAATTCCTGACTTGCTTAAAGCAGACATATCGGCTTAAGGGTCGTTAGATTTAGTTCACAAATACTGCACATTTATTTAGGTGTCTTTCCTATATCTGCGGGGTCCTACAGAGTCCCTTAATGTAAAGCAGTCGTATATTGAAACCCACAATGTAAAGGGTCTTTAGAATACTGACAGTGTGCCTTGGTTATCTTTATATTATGGCTATTACAGGTTACCAACCAGAATAACTTTGAAAACTGAACTTACGCAATTTTAATCTTGAACAAAATGAATTATTAGAGATTGATCTTTATAAATTTTAACTTTCTTTTTATACCTATTTCTACGTAAACTAGTTTTATTTTTAGTATAATGCTTAATTATTTTTATTATAAAGAATAATTTTTCATGCAAGTGTTTGCAAACACAGCTCATGTTATTTACATTTTTCTTTATATTTTAGTAAAGTATTTTGACACAGTTGGGCAAAAACGAGTTGCTCAGTTTTTTTGAATTCGCCTTGCATATACCTGTATTATTATACCATGGTCACGACCTTTTAAACGAATTCGCCTTTATATGCAGTTATAGATTTAAAGCCAGACGAAATAATACTAGATGATTGGACGAGCAAATTCAGACATTGTTCACTCCTTTGTATGTGTCAAACTTCATATAAAGGCGAATTAATATTATGCGGTTGTACTGGCATTTTTCCTCCTTTGCATGTGCCAAACTCCATTTATATATATATTGTTTATAATTTTTTATGCAGATTGACATTTAAATTGTTAACATACTCTTTTTCGCCACTGTCACCAGCTTATATTGATTCGCCTTGCTTTATATATGTACATATATGTATGTATGTAAAAATAGTTTATAATTTCTTTTAAATGGAGTTTGACATTTGGATTTCAAACATATGATTTAAACACATAGATGACAGCGACTACACCGCTACACTACTACAAATGCCGTTGGCTCCAATTGTCGCTATGTAGTCTGTTTATTAATTATATCATGGACGACAGCTATGTACATACATCGTAAACTTTGATATACTTTGATAGAGATACAATTTTTACTTTTATAATAAAATCGGTTGACTTTTGGCAAAACAACCTAAGTCTAATTTTTAAATTTTTTTACGGAAGCAAAAATGATTATAAAATACTGAACAAAACTAGCTGAAAATTTATTTATTATTTAATATTATGCTAATTACCCATAACGTTTTATAATAAAAAATGCAATTTATTTTTTGGGGAAAAATATATTTTAATAACTAAACGTCGTAATAATGTGATGACTGGCCCAAAATGTGAACTTTAAAAACTTACATTTTAGGATAAAAAAAATTGGAAAATTTTCTTAACTCGACTTAAGGTGTTTTCTCAAAAGTCCACAAAATTACTTTTTTCAAGAATACTTTTATCATCTCAAAACAAATAAGTTTATTTGTGAAAAGCTCTTGATTTTAGTCATGAATAATCGCCTTATATAAACATGTGTAGCCAGCTGTTTTCTTGGTAGCCAGCTGTTTTCTCTAGTTCTATGTATTATGGTTTCCTAAATATTTAGCAAAGTGACACAAACCTACCTTGTTGAAAGCAGACATGGGGGGATTTAATTACATTTCAATTACAATTACAGGAAATTTGTAATTGAAAATTTCCAATTACTAATTACAAGTAATTGTAATTGAAATCAGGGACAAAATCAATTACAATTACTTGTAATTATTAATTGAAAAATTTCAATTACAATTACTTGTAATTAGTAATTTTCAATTACTAATTACGTGTACATGAAAAAGTTCAATTACAAATTACAAGTAATTGTATTGTAATTATGCAGTAATCATTACTTTCAATTGAACGAAATTCAATTATATTCCTAAAAATTTCAAGCTTATCTTGCGTTGCATGATCAACAGTATTATTCAAACGAGCAATACGAAAACTGCATCCATGTTCGAATACGGTGAACACCTTCATGAAGGTAATTATCGCTTACAAAATTTTGAAAACTTTGCGGTCAAATATACATTTTTTCATTTAATATTCCGTAGACATTGATATTGTGAAAAAGAAAATAGTTTGAAATTTGCACTTCAGATTTACTTGCGTGGTCTAAATTCCTTTCTAAATTACCTCAAAAATTATCCTACAATACTAAAGGCTTTTTTAAGGTCTAATACTCCCTTAACATCTCCAGCACCAGTTGAAAGGTTATATTTGTTCGCTAGTATTATTTTAACACTAAGGCGCCAAATTTATTTATTCGAATAGGATTGTTATTATTTTTTTTTAATTTATATGTAATTGAACATTTTTGTAATTAAGTATTTTTTGACAATAATTAAAAAAAAAAAGTATTCATTACTTAAAATTTTCAATTACATGTAATTTGTAATTGAAAAATTTCAATTACAATTATATGTAATTAGTAATTTAATTTTCCAATTACTAATTACATGTAATTGTAATTGAAATTTTTCAATTACAAGGAATTGTAATTGATTTTAGTCCCTAATTACAAGTAATTGTAATAGAAAATTTTCAATTACAATTACATGTAATCAGTAATTGCATGTGTAATTAATTACAAAATGTAATTGATATTCCCCAAGTCTGGTTGAAAGCTGGTATGCTACTGATTTAAAATTTTTACATGTTTTGTTCTCTTTGTGAGATTCTCGTTGAGATTGTGTATGTGCTCACAGACCCTTAGGGGTTTGCGTGGGGGCTCTTGATTATGAACTTTCTTGCCACTGCAATTACCTCCCAGCAAAAAATACTGCTTCGCCGTGTACAGGTTTGTAAAGGAATGACGAGTTGTTATCGCTTACAAACCTGTAGGTCGTTTCTATAACCTATGTGCGAAATTTATCATTTGAGATTATTATAGTCATATAATAACGAACTCTTTCATTACTTTATTTTAAAAAGTTTAACAAGACTATTATTTTTTTATGTGAAAAGTTTCTCACTTTAGTTACAGAAACGAGGTGCTGGTTACATATAACATGATATTTGTTGGCAATATACCACTTAAGCCCATTCCACACTATAATACTGATTATTAAGATTTTCATTGGATTTTGTAAAATAGAAATCCTATGAGAATTGTGTGATTGTCAAAAATCTAAGGTAACATAACATTTAGTTTCGTTTCACAGTATCACACTTCAAATAAAATTAAAAATATCAGCAAAGAAACAAGCCGAGACGAGACATTGAACGGCGCACGGTGGTTCAGAATTAATTTTCATTGGCCAAAACCTATATTTTTTGTTGACACAGATTCTTAAAATTTTTATGTCACCAGAAAGAAAACAGATCAAAACTAAGGTAGCCGAAAAATTGGGTCAAAATATTCGCAGTAGTGGGCGTGGCATGCTGCTAAAGGCAAAGAATTTATGTTAATTTAAAAATAAAATAAAAATTGTAATATTTGATCTCATATTAATTGCGATTTCTTAAAAACTGTTATCGATATTGAGCTGCGGTTTTTTTTGTTATGTTAGGTGAACTGTTGTTTTTAAGAAATGGTATATGCGCACCCTGTATAATTTGTAAATAGGGTGTTATGTTTAAAATTGGAAACCTCCATATATTCGCAAAGTTTGAAGTTTAGTAGTATATAACTTCTAAAGGACAAAAAAGGACAAAAAACCGAAACCACCCAAAAGAAAGGCAAAAGTGTTCTCTTTAAGCCTATATATACTTTTGCACCCGCCCGGATCCGCCCGTAGAACACTTTTTCTATTTTAATGAAAAAACAACATTTTTACAAACAAATTTCTATCAAAATTGCTAGTAAATTTACTTTAGAAGTCATTCCCTGCCAAAAGTACAAATTGCAGATAGCAAAACGTAAGGGGAAAGAGAGGAATCTAACTAAAAAGTTAATTTTATTCGAAAATTGAGAATTTTAGTACAATTTTAGTAATTTTTCTAAAATTTCCTTAAAATCCAGTATAAGTTGTATATGACAAATTTTCCCATAGAAAACTTTTATAAAAAATGGGGATGCGATGGGTCTTCTGGACAAAGACAATGTAAACAATTTTTATGTGAGGATATTTCAGACACAGATATGTTCATGGTGTCATTTGTACCATTGCGATTGATAAAAAACTTAGAAGACTCGGAACCTTCGTCCAGCACAGTGCAAACAAGTTATATTTGGAAAAACCAAACTCTATCGTCTACAAAATACTGCAGACCAATAAAATTTGAATTTAAAAAGGAAACTCATGATACCATTAAGAATGAAGTAAGTGACATTAGAGCTCAAATTTCAACACTAAGGCCATTAGAGTTAGAGATAGAGGAACAGACTATTAAATTGAATTACCAATTAATACTATCTATGATAGACGGAAAAACTGCCCAGGTTTTGACTGATACAAAAGCTTCATCCAGCTGTATTATATGTAAAGCAACATCAAGTCAGTTAAACCAAGAACCAACAAAGTCGGAGGATAGTATTGATGCATTTGAATTTGGATTATCACCGCTACATACGAGGATAAGATTTATGGAACACATACTGAAAAAAAATTGGTGATTACGCCAAGGAAACCGCTGCTATATATACATCCAAATACAAATATAGAAATATGTCAGCGACAGTGCATAAAGTTCTTTATCATGGAGAAGAGGTCATTAAGCACCATTTATTACCAATTGGAGATTTGTCAGAGGAAGCCCAGGAAAAAAGAAACAAGGATTACAGGTTTTACAGAGAACATAATTCCAGAAAAATATCACGAATTTCTACAAATGAAGATTTATTTCATATATTATTGGCAACTTCAGATCCCTTCATCTCTAGCATTCGAAGTCAATGGAAATTGAATCATTCGGAACTAAATGCCGAAGCTAAGGCACTGCTACAGGACACAGGTAATACAGAGGAGAATATAGAATATTTACAGGAAATATTCCAGCCAAATGAATAATAATTATAATTTAAATTTAGTATTTGAATAAAATAAAGTATACAAACATTAATATTAAATGTTATTTTATTTACCTAGAATCTATTTATAACTATATATAAATATGTATATAATTAAAGAAAAATTAAATTACACTGTTTTGTTTTGTTTTAAAATTGACCAAAAACTAGGAAATATGTAAGTATTGTTAGGCATAAAGTTGAAATTTGGACAATCCTAATGAAAATACGGAAAATACACCTCAGTGAAAATAGGGGCCACCCTAAGGATAGCAAAATATTGTATTGTCATCCAAGATTGACCCGTGGACCAAATTTGAGCCAAATTGTTTAAGGAAAAGTGAGTCAAAAATGAGTTGGCACATTTGAAACGGAATTTCAAACAAGAATTAGGAAAAGCAAATCGAAAGTTCAACTTTAGGCTTGAATTTTTCAGCAACCGCTGCACCGATTTTAATAAGGCCTATACTCGGTAAAAGCTTAAGATGTTGTCTATTGATTAAAAAAAGAACTACTAAAAAATCTTTATTAGTTAAAAAGTTACAGAGTTTTGGCCAATGAAAAACGTTTCTGAACCACTGTGCGGCGTCGGCTGAGCAATTTTATGTGGACGTTAGAGGTGCTGGATCTCAAATTTGTTTGGCCGTTCAAGTTTTCGGTGAATAAAAAAATTTAAAAACAAAACAAACAAATAATACGTACTTTCAACAATTTCTACGCATGGCAGAAACAAAGTATATACGTAGGCTATAAGACTGAGGGGAATTTAAGGCAGGTGTAGTACAAAGAAAAAATATCATCAGCGGCGGCACACTATCGGCTGTGATTCACTCTGCTTGGTTCTTTACATTTATGTATGTATGTGCTTATCATTTTGTTGGACTGTTATGTTGGACTGTTATGGTGTTGCCTTAGTTTTGAGCACCGTAGCAAATTAATGAATTCGACATTGCCGCAATCCGGTAAATGGATTCGCCTTGATTTAGCACCTTTGTACATGTTTTTTTAAATACTTTTTTAAATATTGATGGATTCAAAATCTTAGAAAATCCAAAATAATTTTTGGACTTATTTTAATCTTTTTTCTTTTGATATAAAAGTTAACCAATATAGAAAAAAAATAAGATGGTATATAGTACAAATTACCATCATATCATACTAGTTTTGTATGCAATTTTAAATTACCGACAACTGACCTAAAGGAATACATATAACTTATATCCTTAAGAATATTCAATATTTACCACACATTCCTTATTAGAATAAGCATTTAAATATTCTTTTATATCGATGGGCAAAGTAAACAATATCTGTACTCCTGTCGCACTTTTAACACTCAACTCAAATTCATATTTCACTGCACCATATTTCCTATTAACACTTTGTGGTAATTGATGCGGTATGTTTAAGTTCACATTGTAAAGAAGGTTTCCCTTGTCAATGACATCCATGGTTTGTATGTTGATATGCTTGTTCAATAAAATATGTTGACCCTCAAATTCTTTCATAATATAAATGATTTTTCCATCTTTGGACTTTTGTAATAAATCGTCAAATTTGACATTTTCTTCGCCACGAAATGTAAGAAAAATTTCTTGAAAATGAAAAAAAAAATAACATTTTATTAAAATCTAACAAAATTAAGATTTCTAAAAAGATCTTACCTTTAACAAATATCTTTTCTTGGTTTTCTATCTCTATGATGAGATTGATATTATCGCCACAGCAAATATTGGTGACATTGTCGGCAAGCAAAATTTTTCCGGTTAAAGACATTTTTCATTAAGTTTTTTTTTCTTCAAGAATATTTTTAAATTATTTTTTAAATAAATAAAATTAAAATAAAAATACTGGGTGATGTCAATACAAATTTTTAAAAATAATATTATTAAAAACACATAGACTATTGCGGCAACACAGCTACGTGGCTACAAATGCAGTTGTAGCCTAAAAATCCTTATAATTCCTGCGAATCAGCACTTGGTCTCCCATAAATAAATTGATCATGTTAATATCCCAACCCGATAGGTCTGCTAGGTCTTGAAGTAAAAAGTTATGGGTAAATTAAAAGTCGCCAATGATGTCAAAATTTTGTCTAAAACTTGAATGCCATGACATGGAAAGCTAATCCAAAGTATGGACGGACTCGCATACATTTTAACCAAGTAAAAAAAAAAACACCAACATCTGTATTTTACTCATAAAGGATATTTTTCAATTTGAACAAATAATTTAAATGAAACATAAGAAACAAAAATAAACAATTACATTTTTTCTATTAAAACTAACAACAAATTATATTTACATATGTAAACGTTATTCAGTTTTTAATTTCTTTCATTATTTTGTTCTACACAACACCAAAAACACTGACGACAATATCAAAGCCAATTTATGGCAACATCAACGTCACATTTCCTTACAAAATACCAAACACATGTTGCCAGTCATCGATAAATGGCAATATTGCCAACGGGAATACCGATTTACAACAAACTATAAAAAACGACGTCGTTTAATATTGACGTCGCCAACTAGAATAAGGGTGAATTATACCTTGTGATATTGTGTTTTGACAGGTCATTGATTCTAAAGTATTATCTGACCAAATGTTAATAATTACCATAGACTCTGTAATGAGGAAGAATGTCGACAAGTATCAATCGACAGTCTGAAATCACTACAGTCGATAGTTAAAGGCTAGTGACAGTACGAGACTCAATGAAAGTAGGGTATTCGTAAATTTTTATTCGGATACCAAAAATCATTGATGATCTAAAAGGGAGCCATGAAATTAGTGGTCTAATTCGTTATCCACCTAAAACAAAAAGGTCCCTTTTTATTTGCGCGGTCACATGTTTGTAATGTATTAAACCAGAACTTGGTTCTCATTTTATTTTCATTTTTATTAACGACCGAAATTTTTGTATAGATAATTGGCCCTAATTTCATATTTTATGTTTTTGTGCAAATTTTATTTTCAGAAGTCGAAATGTCATAATATTTCTAAAAAAATTATATATATATTAATGTAGGGGGAATATCCAAGCAGACCACTTCCTTAGTGGGTTTTTTCGCCCCGTTTACGTTCTTAATCATTAAAGGCAACCGACGTGTAATTTGCGGTAACCTTAGCTTTCTTGAGTCACGTGCTACAAATTTGACTTGAATGATTTCAGACTGCCGACTGGTAACTGTCAGCCTTCTTTTTAATCAGGGAGTCTCTAGTAATTGCTATCATTTGTCTAAGGCTTAGTTTCCCCATGGCATTTACTTTTGTCGAATTAGATAAAATTGTCGCAATCTTATGCATTAAACACATAGACAACATCAGGCTACCGGCTACAAACTGTCAAAATTACTACATGGCGACGATTGCAGCCAACGTCATTTGTAGTCGGGTTTATTGCTTAAATTAGAAATTAGCCTATGTTTGCTACAAGCACGACATTGGTCGTGTAGCCATTAATTAATTGAGTAGCCATTATTTAATTAAGCGAGTAGCCATTAATTAATCGGTTAACTGTGTAAGCCATTTTTGATCAATTAATACCCGATTGAATCTTAACCCACCACTATTAAATATTTGGCCAATTAATCGATTAATGCATAAACCCAATTAATTAAATACCGTAAGTAAAACACATAAGTTAAATCAAACAAAAAAGTTTGGTACCACCCTATCAAGGCATATTTAACCAGGTGACTGCACAATTCGGAGCTAATATTAAAGAGAAATTTTTTCAATTTTTTTTATATGGAGTTTGACATTAAACAGGTTTTTTAAGAGAGAATAATATCTATTTTACTGTCAAAATCCATATAAAAAAAAAAAATTCAAAAAATATTTGCTCAAATTTCCTCTCCCTTACGCTATCACCTTGTTTAATATGCCTTGCACCCTATCGTAGATAGCAAGGAGATAGTTTAGTAACCATTGACTATTTTATAAATAATATTGTCTCATTAACTGTTACAAAATACTAAAGATGAAATTTATTGACATCGAATAAACTGGGGGTGAAATACTGTTTAGTACAAGACTATTTTGAATAAAGTCGCTGTCAAATAAAACGAAACTAATTTTTATTCCCGTAAGTATTTATTTATTTATTCAACACTTAAAAACATCCAATATTCTGGATTTTTTCGTGGTCATTGAATAATTGGTAAATAAAAGGTGTAAACTGTAAATAATTTTGATTTGATTTGATTTGCATATCATTTGTGCCAACTCATCGCATGACATGTGTTGTCACGTGTCGAACATTTAACGCTTAAACAAAAAACAAATAGAAAAAGCATACTAAAGGACTTTTAACAATAAAAACAACAAGTACAACGTAAGGAGCAATAATATGCAACAAATATGTTTTTTTTTATCATACAATTGCCAACGTAAATCTATAAAAGTAAATGTCCTTAAGGAAATTTCATTTAGTCTAAGTTGGCTTGTTTTAGCGATGTCTTATAAAATTTCAAATACATTTTATGATTTAACGGAAAACTCAAGGGCGAATATAAAATTCAGCCCTTGCCAAGTGTGCGGTGATCAAAGTTCTGGCAAACATTATGGCGTTATCTGTTGTGATGGTTGCTCCTGTTTCTTTAAACGCAGTGTACGCAAGGGAAATATTTACAACTGCATAGCGGCCAAGGGAAATTGTGTTATAGATAAGGCCCGGAGAAATTGGTGTCCATACTGTCGCTTTCAACAGTGTCTTAAATGTGGTATGAATGTACAGGCGGTACAAGAGGAAAGAGGTCCTAGACAACAACATCAAGCAGCAGTAATATCCTCAACATCATCATCATCTGCCAGCACTCGTACAAATGAAACAAAATCGGTTTTAAAACCTTCGACGACGACAGCAACAAAACATTTACATACAATCCAAAATTTAAACTATTCCACAACAAATACATTGTCATCAACAACATCACATTCATGCTTAACCTCAGGTCTACCACAAACCGGAAATGCTTACAATTTTCAAATGTTGGCTCAAATTTTGGTAACGTGTTTGCGTCAGGCCAAGTGTAATGAACAATTTCGTACATTGTCACGTTGTCAGCAGGAAATCATTTTGCATTCGGTGTGGAGTGAATGTTTTGTATTACGGGCATCACATTGGACACTTGATATTACGGCTGTATTTGAGGCTTGCGGTGATGTGGCTTTGCAACGCATCATTGACGAAGCAAAACAATTAAAAGCTGATGTTATGGAGTTGAATTTTCTAGAGACCTTAATACTGTGTCGAAAAGGTAATGTACATAAATATGCGGGTGTTTTGTCCATTTAATGTATTACAGTTCAAAGCAATTTACAGTAGAACAGTGAGAGACAAAAATCATTGGATTTTTGGTAAAATATATTAACAACACTGCGTTTACATTTAACAATGCTGGTAAGATAAGAACAATACATAGAAACGTTTTCACTGATACTTGGACACTTTTTTAATTGTCCGAACTAATGTCTTGAATATTTTGAAAGACAAAGTTAATACGACACTGATCTGACGTTTGCCTACAATAACTAAAGTTTTTAAGAGTAGTAAAAAATTCAAAAAGGAAAAATCAAACAAATTAAATGAATTTTCGTGTAGTCCGCCCAGCTGATTTAGTAGTTCGACATGTCAAAAGTTGTATGTATGTTGTATATAATTATTGTCTATACGGATGTATGTACTACGAAGAAAATTTTCAGCATTTTTGACAACTAATACGTATTATAAAGGGTGGTTAAATTTATAAGGACCGATGTTGATTTTAAATAAAACACTAATTATTAAGGAAACTATTGTCATTTCTTTTTATTTTGATAATATTGGTATGGTTCAATTATGTATGAAACAAAATATCGGCCAAATGGCTGCCGCGACCTCGGCGGCACACCTCCATCCGATGCTCCAAATTTTCGATGCCGTTAATGTACATCTTTTCTTTCAACTAACCCCAAAGAAAGAAGTTCGACGGCGTCAATTCACATGATCTTGTCGGCCAATTGACATCGCCACCATGTGAGATAACACGGCCATTGAATTTATCAAGCAAATGTTTCGCCATTGTTTCGTTAGCTGTGTGGCATGTGGCACCGTCCTGTTGAAACCACATAACATCTACATCCATATCTTCCAATTCATATGCGTAAAATAGTATCACTATTGAAATTATTACTTTTACTATATTTGCTGTTGGCTAAATTTTACATACTCATACATATCCAGACACCGTAAAATTTTTTGTAGATCGTGTTTTAGCGACTATAGCAATACCCGTATATCATCTGTGAAAATTTCAAGAGTCCTCCTATTATGGTTCAGAAAATCATAAAACTATAAAGACTTCCATTTTTAGTTTTATTTTTTGAAAGTTTATCTATTAATTATAAATTATACACAACTAGGAAGATTATTCGAATTATGTAGCATATAAATAGTAAAAATTTT
Source organism: Phasia obesa (assembly GCA_949628195.1). Classification (NCBI taxonomy): domain Eukaryota; kingdom Metazoa; phylum Arthropoda; class Insecta; order Diptera; family Tachinidae; genus Phasia; species Phasia obesa. The sequence continues at coordinate 193,842,866 of OX451215.1, forward strand.
AAAAGCACACGTTAAGTATGTTCATAGTTTTTATTATGAAAAAAAAACTTTAGTTATTTTTTTATAATTAAGTTTTAACGCTCTAAGTCTTTTTTATAAAAATATTGTAATTTATTTTTATATTCGATATTTCGCTACACCATTGGGTAGCATCGTCAGGAATTAAAAATAGTTTTATAATATTTAATTGAATGAAAATATTAAAATGATTGAAAAAACTTTTTGTCAATCAAATTTAAAAAACTAACATTTCAAAACATTCAAAAACAAATAAAATGTTACTACGAATGATAAAAACATTTTTAAACCTATTCATATTTACATAAAATTTCTTATATTAAAAATGTTTAAATAGTTTTTAGAAAAACCAAAATAATTTCACATTTATATATATATGTACATAAATTACACCGGAAAAGTTACAAAGAATTAAATATTATATTATATTATTATTTTTTATGTACTAAATGTCTATAATTCTGTGCAACATTTTCTGTATCTGCTTTAAAATTTATTCTTTTTTCAATCGGAACTTTATTTATTTGTAACATTTCTAACATATAACGACGTTTATAATTATTTTCCAAATTTAGAATTGATACATTTTCAAAGTTGGGATAGTGATTACTTTTTGAACAGTGGGAAGACAATGCTGTTTTTGTAAACTGATGTTATCCCTGTATCTCTGGTCTGATTTATGTCCAGCTATTCTCGTTTTCAGTTTATTCTTCGTTGTACCTACATATACTTTATTACAGTTTTCTTTGTCATTTCCCTTACAAGGTATTTTATACACTAAATTTGACATATCTAATTTTTCTATTTTACCTTTTGGCTTGCTAAATAATCTATTTAATGTATTATACGTTCTATCTTTTGGCTTGCTAAATAATCTATTTAATGTATTATACGTTCTATATGCCATCTTGTATTTAACTGTATCAAATATTTTTGATTTTTCCAATCTATGTAATTAATAGGCAAACACGTTTTTTGTAATCCCTTTTAGGTTCGTAATACTGCATCGATTTTGGAAAGACTTACATATATAGTTTTAAAGCTTTTTCTTCACAGATGTGCACAATCTTAACTTTATTTAAATCGGTTCAGTACTTTAGGAGTAATACGTTTATAAAGTTCTTACTAACACCAATAAACAAATATGTATGTATGTAAATGTTGTTCTCTTAGCAGCAAGTCGAAAACACAAGTAAGTTTTAAGAGAAACTCGTACGTTTTCGTGTTTAAGCATGGTCATACTTTTTCTTCCAAGTGTTTATTTTATTTTATTAAAAAGGGGCAGCGAAGCGCACCAATGATATCTAGTTATTATTATTATCTGTTTGTCTACCAAACACGACTTGATCGAAATTGTTCTTAAACGAACAAAGAAAAATTGGATGAATTAGAAAAAATATGAGATCTTAAGAGAAATTAATTTTAGTCGATGTGTCGTCTATTAACCGATATAACTTGTTCGAGTTATTTTATAATCAAAATTCGCAATTTTTCTTACGCGAACAATTAATCGACTTAAAATTTTACGATAAATTACGATTAATACATTAGAAAGGCCTTGGTTGAGAATATTATAAAACTGTTGTTATCAGGATTGTAAATATCTGGAATTTCTTCTTAAAAACAACACAGTTAAAAACAAGTAAGAGCCAACTTACACCATGAAATTTTTCATGAAACTGGTTGCATGCAATTTTTGTTTGTAGGCAAGAGGTGTAGAAAAGCAAGCGGGATAAACAAAATAGCATGGCTTGAATTTTAAGGGGATTTTTTGACACTTGCTTTGTGCAATTTTCGTTCGTTTAGAGTTGATTTTAAAAAATGAAATTGGTTAGTTTAATTATGTATACATTTCGATATGATTTTAATATTTTCTTGTAAAATTTCGTTATTTTTATACCCTTAACCACAGGGGGAAAGGTTATATATAAGTTTGTCATTCCGTGTGTAATTTCTACAATATTCATTTCCGACCCCATAAAGTATATATATTCTGGATCCTTATACATAGAGAAGTTGATTAAGCGATGTCCGTCTGTCCGTCTGTCCGTATGTCCGTCCGTCTGTCCGTGTTAGTGTGGTAATGTCATTTACCAAGGCACCAGAAGAGATACAAAAAATTTAAGCACATCAATCTGTCAGGCATAGTTTCGAAAATTTTGGTATTGCAATTCAGCAACATCGGATCATTCCTTTGGAGGCTGCGGGCCAAAACCACGCCCACCTATATTTTTTCACGTTTTTTCGGGTTTTTTTTTTTAATTTTTTTCAGCTTTAATGATTCTGTTTTGCCTTTTTTTCTCAAATTAATATTAGACTGCGACAGGTAGATCGCAAGGAGTGCATATAGATCTCGGGGGCTCAATAACCCCCTGCGAGGGGCGAATTTTGTTTGTTTTTAGATTGGTAGGGTTTTTCTGCTTTGATTTGTATTAGTGAACTTAATAGAAAGCAACACACATAGAGGTAGCCAATGGACCCACAGGGTACCCACTGATAAATAGGAGCAGTTAAAAGGACCCCCCATGTGTCAATATGAGGAAATTTTTTTTTGTAAGGATTTTTTTTTGCTTTAGTCTGACCATTCTAACTCAATTAAGAATATACATATGTATGTATGTGTGTTTTTAAATGCGTTTGATTTTTTAATATATGATATCTCTGTTTTAAAACCTAGGTGCATTAAACACATAGACATCATCAGAATACCGACTACAAACTGTCAAAAATGATACGTTGTGGCTGTCGTCAACTTAGGCTAATTTCTATTTTATTCAACAAAAGAAAATGTCACAAAATTGTAAATTGCAAATTCATATATAAACAAAAAGTTTTGGAGGAAATATTTATAATTTTTTGAAAAAGTTATTTAATTTTATAAAATCAAAATAAGTATTTCTACAACAATGTCAGAGTTTACGATGTAACTGTCGTCTTCAATATCATTTACATAACACGGCGACAATTGTAGCAAACGGAATTTGTTTTCATTTGTCTTCTATTTTTTTAACTTATGAATAATGATTTTTTCTCATACGAATTTATTTAAGTAAAGAGTCAACAATATGGATTATGCTGTACATGTCTGTATAAATAAAATCACCGTGGTGAAGGGTATAGAAGATTCGGCACGGCCGAATATAGCACTTTTACTTGTTTTTGTCTCATTTTTATTTATTTTGTATTTCAGTACGAGTGCATTTATTGTTAAGAAATAATGCACAAACAATAAAAATTACGAATATGAAATCAAAAGAAATTGTTAAAAATAAATTTGAGCCGATTGCATGAAAAATGTCATCGCAAAAATGTGCCGTGAAATTCGCTGCAACTTTAAAAGAGACATGAAAAAAATGGCATGAAAAAATGGCATCGTATAAATTCAGTCTAAGAGTGCTATATTCGGCTGTGCCGAATCATCTATACCCTTCACCACTGTGATTTCATTTATACAGATATGTACATTAGGCTGGAACGTTGGTATATGGCAAAAAATAAACGTTTGTATTACCCTTTCAAATAGTGATACAAATTTGTATTTTTATGTGAGAAGTTATTCTACAAAGTTTTGTTGTGATTGAACCACAGCTTGAGGTGCCGGAGAACACATTGTTTTGTCCTTTAATCTTACATAGTTATATTTTTTATTTTTTGGTGTTTTTTTATATTTATTATTATTTTAATTTCATTAAAACTAATTCTAAAATAATTCAAAAAATAAAAATTTGCTATCCATCGTCATTTTGTAACCTTTTTTCACGTTTAAATACCTAAATGGTGTATAAAACATGAAAAATATATATTTTTTTAATTTACCTTTTTTTCTTTGGTGTAGTAAGACAGGGGTAGATATGATATTTTAATGATTTTTCTTTGACTAAAACTTATTTAATGTACCTAACATGGTCCTTTTATTTATATAATACAGTTTTTGCAGTTCCAAAAAAAAAAAAAAAAAAAAAATTTGTTAAATTTCAAAAAATTTGCATCTGCGGTATTTGAATTTGTGGCACCTCTTACCCTACTCCAATCGTCTTTAAACTTTACAATTGACTTAACAATAGCAAATGGCAACTTTTTATCACTATTTAATATTGAAATTAAATGAAGAAAAAATATCGTTGGAAATACTTATATTGCTGTTATAAAATTAAATAAATTTTTCAAAACATAATAAATATTTCCCCTAAAACTTTTTCTTTGTATATGAATTTGTAATTTATAATTTTGTGACATTTTCTTTTGATGAATAAAAAAAAATTGTCGCACACAAAAATAGAAATAAGCCTAAGTTGACTACAACCACAACGGTGGTCGTGTAGCCATGTAGCTTTTCTGGCTTCAAAATAATCGTTTACCTCTAAATATGTGTATTTTATTTTTAACAGTTTGTAGTCGGTATCCTGACGTTGTCTATTTGTTAGACAACACCCTTTAATTTTTAGGTTTATTTTTTTAGACTTGTTTATATAGCGAACTAAGTTTTAATTATTGCTTGCATATTTTTAGTGTATTCCTCCTACAGTTCAAGAAATAAACACTTATTCGTGAATAACACCTCTCTATCGGAACACCCTATAAGTTTTAGAAATTGCTACTTTAGCGGCCACAGTTATACACCTTCTGTGAAAATTTCAAGCGTCTACCTATTATGGTTCAAAACTTAGGCCTTATACATGCAAATCACACCACTATCGGAACACCCTTTAATTTTGAGGTTTATTTTTATATACTTATAGCGAAATAAGTTTCAATTACTGTTTTTAAATCTTGAGTCTATGCCTCCTACAGTTTACGAAATAGGCACATATTCGTGAATAACACCTCTCTATCGGAACACCCTATAAGTTTTAGTATTTGTTGCTATAGCGGCAACAGCTATACATCATCTGTGAAAATTTTAAGAGTCTACCTATTACGGTTTCAAAAATAAAAGGCGCTGACAGACGGATAGACGGACAGACATTGTAGCGAAAACAATAGGGTTACGTTTTTACACTTTGTGTACGAAACCCTAAAAACGAAAAATGTGTAGAAGGGAAAAAACATTCGTTAAGCATTGTAGTGAACAACAACTCATGCCTTATCTTCTTTTCTTAAATAAAAAGCTGCCCTGAACACTCTGGTCTTATTTGCAGCTTTTGGTCAAGTCAAGAAAGTCAAGTTCGGTTTTACACAATTTGGTTTTTATTTTTGTTTTCAGTTTAATTACTTATTTTTCTTTGTTATATCAAGTTAAATCTAGCTTGTATTCTATTTATATGTTAATTTTTTCGTGTAGCTTATTTTTTTTTTTGTCTCATGTAGATTTTTAATTTTTTTGCGGACAATTTAGGTTATACACGATAACCAAAGCGAAAGTGAGACGCAAACCACTATACAGTAAAAAATTACGCGCGCACGATGTTCTTCAACCCAGTATCAAAGAGAACGACTCTGCAAAAAATTACAAGGAAGTGGTGATCAGTTTTTATTTATGGGCCTCGAAGGATTCGGAAAATCCGTGAACCCTTCAAAAAAGGTGTCGTGATTCAAACTAGGTGATAGCACTTAACTTCAATTTTCTCATATATTGTTAGTCAAAATTTAATAGATTGGGCTTGAAGGCATAAAAAAAGGAGAAACATCCTGTGGTCTGATGAGTCGATGATTAACTTATTCGGGCCTGATGGAAGAACTTGGGTAAGACGTTCAACAAAAAAAAAAAAGGAAACATTATGATTTGGGGATGTTTTTCTTAGTACGGCATTGGACCTATATTTTGGATCAAGGAAAATATGGACAAACATCTTTATCTCCATATCCTTAATGATTTTGTGCTACCGTATGCCGAATGGCAAATGCCTCTGATATGGCAATATCAACAAGATAATGATCCTCTAAGGTCGTGACCTCTATGTCGTGAAGGAGTGGTTTGGGAAGAACAACATTAACCTGAAGGAGTGGCCTTCTCAATCGCCAGACTAAAATCCAATAGAGAACCTAAGGAAAAAATTGATCCTCTGAAAGCAAAAGCAAAATAATCAAAAATATTTTGTAATATTTCGTTTAACGAACCTATTTTTTTGTTCGACAGATATTAATAAGTATTTAAAATAACTATATGAATATTATTTGAACTATTTTTGAATTAATAAATTAATTGTTTAGGCTTAAGTTCTTAATTATAAAGAGATAAAGAAAAATTAGATACCAGCAAAGCAGAATGCATTTTCTAGACAGCTACGTCCGTCATCAGTACTCTTTGTATCAATCTACCCGGTAGTTTCAATTGTTATTAATTTTCTATTTAAACAAACTTATCAAAGAAATAGAATCTGAGAAATTTTTAATTTTACATTATATTTCATAGAAGATAGAGCTTTTTGAAATTGTTTTACACTTTTAAACACTATTTCGTTTTATATTATACTACCAAGCAAACATTTTTCTTTATTTTTATTCTCTTTATATATTTTCTTTTATTTGAAAATGGTATATATCTGTCTTGCTATTAGCTATCCTTTGGTTAGCAATTAACAACAATTAGATATTTTTTTATTTTACAAATGTATATTTTGATTATTAACACAATAGTGTTGAAGTTAACAATGTCAAAGCGGTGCCCGCTCTGTGAAATTATATGAATATTATTTGAACTATTTTTGAATTAATAAATTAATTGTTTAGGCTTAAGTTCTTAATTATAAAGAGATAAAGAAAAATTAGATACCAGCAAAGCAGAATGCATTTTCTAGACAGCTACGTCCGTCATCAGTACTCTTTGTATCAATCTACCCGGTAGTTTCAATTGTTATTAATTTTCTATTTAAACAAACTTATCAAAGAAATAGAATCTGAGAAATTTTTAATTTTACATTATATTTCATAGAAGATAGAGCTTTTTGAAATTGTTTTACACTTTTAAACACTATTTCGTTTTATATTATACTACCAAGCAAACATTTTTCTTTATT
>OX451215.1:193850039-194093203 GCA_949628195.1 Phasia obesa
TGCTGGTTCAGAAATTACACAAAACAAATCATCTACATATTTGGTTATTATACTTGGTTTTATACTTAATTTTTAACACAAGAATCTAGCAATTTCTCCATAACTATATCCGCTACAATTGGTGAAGCAGGAGATCCCATTCGAAGTCCTTTCTGTTGTTCATAAATTTTCTGATTATATTGGAAATATCTATTATCCTCTATACAAAATTTGAGAATACGTAAAAATAAGGATTTCTCTATTTTTGTAAACTTTTCTATAATATCCCATTTTTCTTCTATTGTATGAATTGCTAAGTCAAACTGGTATTCAGCTAATTAATAGATTAATAAGGCAATACAAAAGTAATAGAAAACCAAATACAATAAATGAGACAGAACCAAAGATATATAAATCCATAACTTATGTACCGGTTTTATCTGAACGATTGGAAAAATCAAAGATATTTGATACAGTTAAATACAAGATGGCATATAGAACGTATAATACATTAAATAGATTATTTAGCAAGCCAAAAGATAAAATAGAAAAATTAGATATGTCAAATTTAGTGTATAAAATACCTTGTAAGGGAAATGACAAAGAAAACTGTAATAAAGTATATGTAGGTACAACGAAGAATAAACTGAAAACGAGAATAGCTGGACATAAATCAGACCAGAGATACAGGGATAACATCAGTTTACAAAAACAGCATTGTCTTCCCACTGTTCAAAAAGTAATCACTATCCCAACTTTGAAAATGTATCAATTCTAAATTTGGAAAATAATTATAAACGTCGTTATATGTTAGAAATGTTACAAATAAATAAAGTTCCGATTGAAAAAAGAATAAATTTTAAAGCAGATACAGAAAATGTTGCACAGAATTATAGACATTTAGTACATAAAAAATAATAATATAATATAATATTTAATTTTTTGTAACTTTTCCGGTGTAATTTATGTACATGTACATATGTATAAATGTGAAATTATTTTGGTTTTTCTAAAAACTATTTAAACATTTTTAATATAAGAAATTTTATGTAAATATGAATAGGTTTAAAAATGTTTTTATCATTCGTAGTAACATTTTATTTGTTTTTGAATGTTTTGAAATGTTAGTTTTTTAAATTTGATTGACAAAAAGTTTTTTCAATCATTTTAATATTTTCATTCAATTAAATATTATAAAACTATTTTTAATTCCTGACGATGCTACCCAATGGTGTAGCGAAATATCGAATATAAAAATAAATTACAATATTTTTATAAAAAAGACCTAGAGCGTTAAAATTTAATTATAAAATTATTCAAAAGGTCAAAAATTACAATAAGTGTTTAGTTATTTTTATTATCTATGTAATTAATAGGCAAACACGTTTTTTGTAATCCCTTTTAGGTTCGTAATACTGCATCGATTTTGGAAAGACTTATATAGTTTTAAAGCTTTTTCTTCACAGATGTGCACAATCTTAACTTTATTTAAATCGGTTCAGTACTTTAGGAGTAATACGTTTATAAAGTTCTTACTAACACCAATAAACAAATATGTATGGATGTACATGTTGTTCTCTTAGCAGCAAGTCGAAAACACAAGTAAGTTTTAAGAGAAATACGTACGTTTTCGTGTTTAAGCATGGTCATACTTTTTCTTCCAAGTGTTTATTTTATTTTATTAAAAAGGGGCAGCGAAGCGCACCAATGATATCTAGTTATTATTATTATCTGTTTGTCTACCAAACACGACTTGATCGAAATTGTTCTTAAACGAACAAAGAAAAATTGGATGAATTAGAAAAAATATGAGATCTTAAGAGAAATTAATTTTAGTCGATGTGTCGTCTATTAACCGATATAACTTGTTCGAGTTATTTTATAATCAAAATTCGCAATTTTTCTTACGCGAACAATTAATCGACTTAAAATTTTACGATAAATTACGATTAATACATTAGAAAGGCCTTGGTTGAGAATATTATAAAACTGTTGTTATCAGGATTGTAAATAGCTGGAATTTCTTCTTAAAAACAACACAGTTAAAAACAAGTAAGAGCCAACTTACACCATGAAATTTTTCATGAAACTGGTTGCATGCAATTTTTGTTTGTAGGCAAGAGGTGTAGAAAAGCAAGCGGGATAAACAAAATGGCATGGCTTGAATTTTAAGGGGATTTTTTGACACTTGCTTTGTGCAATTTTCGTTCGTTCAGAGTTGATTTTAAAAAATGAAATTGGTTGGTTTAATTATGTATACATTTCGGTATGATTTTAATAATTTCTTGTAAAATTTCGTTATTTTTTTTTGTCTCATTTTTATTTATTTTGTATTTCTGTTTATATTTTTAAGAAATAATGCACAAACAATAAAAGTTACGAATATGAAATCAAGAGAAATTGTTAAAAATAAATTTGAGCCGATTGCATGAAAAATGTCATCGTAAAAATGTGCGATGAAATTCGCTGCAACTTTAAAAGAGACATGAAAAAAATGGCATGAAAAAATGGCATCGTATAAATTCAGTCTAAGAGTGCTATATTCGGCTGTGCCGAATCATCTATACCCTTCACCACGGTGATTTCATTTATACAGATATGTACATTAGGCTGGAACGTTGGTATATGGCAAAAAATAAACGTTTGTATTACCCTTTCAAATAGTGATACAAATTTGTATTTTTATGTGAGAAGTTATTCTACAAAGTTTTGTTGTGATTGAACCACAGCTTGAGGTGCCGGAGAACACATTGTTTTGTCCTTTAATCTTACATAGTTATATTTTTTATTTTTTGGTGTTTTTTTATATTTATTATTATTTTAATTTCATTAAAACTAATTCTAAAATAATTCAAAAAATAAAAATTTGCTATCCATCGTCATTTTGTAACCTTTTTTCACGTTTAAATACCTAAATGGTGTATAAAACATGAAAAATATATATTTTTTTAATTTACCTTTTTTTCTTTGGTGTAGTAAGACAGGGGTAGATATGATATTTTAATGATTTTTCTTTGACTAAAACTTATTTAATGTACCTAACATGGTCCTTTTATTTATATAATACAGTTTTTGCAGTTCCAAAAAAAAAAAAAAAAAAAATTTGTTAAATTTCAAAAAATTTGCATCTGCGGTATTTGAATTTGTGGCACCTCTTACCCTACTCCAATCGTCTTTAAACTTTACAATTGACTTAACAATAGCAAATGGCAACTTTTTATCACTATTTAATATTGAAATTAAATGAAGAAAAAATATCGTTGGAAATACTTATATTGCTGTTATAAAATTAAATAAATTTTTCAAAACATAATAAATATTTCCCCTAAAACTTTTTCTTTGTATATGAATTTGTAATTTATAATTTTGTGACATTTTCTTTTGATGAATAAAAAAAAATTGTCGCACACAAAAATAGAAATAAGCCTAAGTTGACTACAACCACAACGGTGGTCGTGTAGCCATGTAGCTTTTCTGGCTTCAAAATAATCGTTTACCTCTAAATATGTGTATTTTATTTTTAACAGTTTGTAGTCGGTATCCTGACGTTGTCTATTTGTTAAATGCATCTATGTTTTAAAACAGTGAAGTCATCTATTTAAGAATCAAACGCATTTACAAAAACATATTACTCTATATATATTCTTAATATTACTACATATATTCTTAATATTAAAAATATGTTATGTTACACTAATGATTTTTGCAAAATTTTTTGGTAAAAATATGTTTTTAAAGCTTTTTGTAAAGTTTTAAGCCTAGTACTCTGTTCGAATTTGTGAAAAATGTTGAGCAACATTTATTGTTTCACAGCGAAAATTTGACATTTAAAATGTGGTGTCGATCTCGCGATTTGAAAAAATTTTACGATTTTATTGTTTTTAAGTATACCACATTGTTTTAGAAATGTTAACAAAAGCCAAGCGATCAACTGTTGTTTGAAAATTCCACATGAAATGCCCCTTTTATTTCACAGCTTTGATAAAGTGTTGCCAGAAACATTTCAATGTTTTTCCACAGCAAAAACAGAGTACTACTTCTGCAATATTTTTTCATGACTTTTTCATAGAAAGTTTTTATGTATGTAATTTGACAGCATACCGCATGAAAAACTGAACAGAGTACCAGGCTTTATTCGAAAATTTTTCTGTAAAAAAGTTTTTTTTTTTAATGTTTTGTAAATATTTTTAAATATTTTTTTTAAGTTTTAATAAAAAATTGTTTTTTAAATTTAGGACCTGTTTGCAATCTATAATGAGTTTGAATGGTCAGAATAAATAATAAAAAAAAAAAAAAATTCCTTATCTTGATACCCCCATGTGCCTTTTAATTGCTTCTGATTACCAGTGGGCACCCTGTAGATCTATTGGCTATCTCTAAATGTATGGCTTTCTATAATGGCCTTTAATACAAATCAAAGCAGAATATCCTTACCAACCCAAAAATACAAAACACAAAATCGGCCCTAGCAGGGTGTTACTGACCCCCCAAATCATTAATGCCGAAAAAAAATTGAAAAAAAACGTGAAAATATAGGTGGGTGAAGTTTTTGGCCCGCAGCCTCCAAAGAAATGATTCGATGTTGCTGCTTTGCAATCCCAAAGTTTTCAAAACTATGCCTGACAGATTGGTGTGTTTAAATTTTTTGTATCTCTTCTGTGCCTTGGAAAACGATATTTCAACGTCAACAAGGACAGACTGACATCGCTCAATCAACTTCTCTATGTATAAGGATGCAGAATATATATACTTTATGGAGTCGGAAATGAATATTGTAGAAATTACACACGTAATGACAAACTTATATATAACCTTTCCCCCCGTGGTTAAGGGTATAAAAAGGCCAACAAATTTCAAGTAGTTTCTATTTGAGTATTTTTTTCACTGTTTAAAAAAGGTTAAAACAATATGTTTATTTAAGTGCCTGTGAGCATCATACATAAATATATGTATGAATGTAAGTTAAGAACGTTTAATGCTCTTAAGATATTTTTAGGGTTCCGTACACAAAGTGTAAAAACGTAATCCTATTGTTTTCGCTACAATGTCTGTCCGTCTGTCAGCGCCTTTTATCTCTGGAACCGCAATAGGTAGACTCTTGAAATTTTCACAGAAGGTGTATAGCTGTGGCCGCTATAGTAGCAAATACTAAATTTTATAGGGTGTTCCGATAGAGAGGTGTTATTTACGAATATGTGCATATTTCGTGAACTGTAGGTGGTATACACTTGAAATTTACAAACAGTAATTAAAACTTAGTTCACTATATAAACAACTATAAAAAAATAAAACTAAAAATTAAAGGATGTTCCGATAGTGGTGTGATTTGCATGTATAAGGCCTAAGTTTTGATCCATAATAGGTAGACTCTTGAAATTTGCACAGAAGGTGTATAGCTGTGGCTGCTATAGAAACAAAAATTAAAACTTATAGGGTGTTCCGATATAGAGGTGTTATTCACGAATATGTGTTTATATCTTGAACTGTAGGAGGCATACACTCAAAATTTACAAACAGTAATTAAAACCTAGTTCGCTTTATAAACAAGTCTAAAAAAATAAACCTAAATATTAAAGGGTGTTCCGATAGTGGTGTGATTTGCATGTATAAGGGCTAAGTTTTGAACCATAATAGATAGACTCTTGAAATTTTCACAAAAGGTGTATAACTGTGGCCACTATAGCAACAAATACTGAAACTTATAGGGTGTTCCAAAAGTGACGTGTTGTTTGCATGTATATGGCTTAAGTTTTAAACAATAATAGGTAGACTCTTAAAGTTTTTACAGGAGGTGTATTACTATAACCACTTTAACAATTAGTAAAAATTAAAGGGTGTGCCGACAGTGACGCCTTTTGCATGCACAATTTTTTAACCATAATAGATAGACTTTTGAAATTTTCACAAATGGTGTATTACTATGATCCCTATGAAAAGAATACAAATTTAAAGGGTTTTCCGACAGTGACGTCTTTTGCATGTATAACGACATATTTTTTGAACCGCAATAAGTAGACTCTTCCAATTTGTATAGATGATGTGTTGCCATGGCCGTTATGACAATTACTAAAAATTAAAGGGTGTTCTAACAGTGACATGTTTTTCACGTATAGTAACTTATTTTTTTTAATAGTAATGTGTAGACTCTTGATATATTCATAGAAAGAGAATTGCCATGGCCGCCATAGCAAATAACAATATTAAAGGGTGTTCCGACAGAGACATGATTTTTACTTAAATAGCCTTACTTTTTGAACCGTAATAGGTAGCCTCTTTAAATGTTTACAGTAGATGTTGTACTTCGGCCGCTGTAACAATTACTAATATCTTAAGGGTGTTCCATCAGTGACATGTTTTTCACGTATAATACCTTATTTTTTGAACCGCAATAGGTAGACTCATGTATATTTCTATAGAAACTGTATTACTATGGCCGCTATAACAAAAATTGCTAAAATTTAAAGGGCATTCCAACAGTGATGCAATTATGACTTTAATTTTAAAATTAAAGGGTGACTAATAAGACATGAAAAAATTAACAACTTGAATTTTTAAAGTTCTACTAAAAATAGTACGGAACCCTGTGTGTGAGTCTAACTCGCACTTGACTAATTTATTTTTATTTAGCTTATACATTGTTGACATTTATTTTACAAACATTTCTTTCTTATCCCTTTCAGAATATGCCTTAAACTCCGAGTGTGCCTTTTTGTTAGAATCTTATACAAACAATGCTTTAATGGCTTTGGCTCGCTATACAGCTCAGAAATCAAATTGGTTACGTTTTGGGTCACTACTTTTAGCTCTAAGACAATTATCATTAAGACGTTACGAATGTACATTAAGTGGTGTATTTCGAAGTATTGTAAAAGACATATTGAAAACATTGTAGAAAAAAATTGTATTTTATGTTCCTTTTTAAATAAATGTTAAAAATATGTCGTAATTATGATTGAATTAATCTCAAGCTTTTTTGCGCTTATAAATATTTTATAAATTATTTACGCTTTTTTTTTGTCATGCATAGGAGTATATTAAGTGAAATTTTTAATAATTATTATAAAAGGGTAAATAATTGAAAAAAAAAAATGTATTAACAAAATAAAAATTTAGTTTTTATAATCGCATTTATGCTAATTTGATTTTAATTATTAATTAATATCACTATTTAAATATGTGTGCAATTAAAAATAATTGTGTTTGTTTAAAGTAAATAAATCTATTTCAAATTAATTTAACATTTTTTGTAAAAATTAAAAAAATTGTGAAAAAATAAGCAATAAGCAAGGTATATTTATCTTACTAGGTAGTGTCGTCCGCCCAGCTGATTTAGTAGTTCGACATATCAAAAGTTGTATGTGTTTCGAAATTTTATAGTGCAGAAGTGAGAAAGCAATTTTCTTCTATGTTTTTTGAAATTTCGAACTATGAAGCAACAACAAAATGCCATGTTGTTCTTGTATTGTTGTATTTGTTGTAGAGACGCCACTATCTAGATATTAGTAATTGTTACAGCGATCGAAGTACAACATCTATTGTAAACATTTAAAGAGTCTTCCTATTACGGTTCAAAAAATAAGGCTATTTACGTGCAAATCATGTCTCTGTCGGAACACCCTTTAATTTTGTTATTTGCTATAGCGGCTATGGCAATTCTCTTTCTATGGATATATCAAGAGTCTACCTATTACTATTAAAAAATAAGTTACTATACTTGAAAAACGTGTCACTGTTAGAACACCCTTTAATTTTTAGTAATTGGCATAACGGCCATGCCATCACATATCTTCTATACAAACTGGAAGAGTCTACTTATTATGGTTCAAAAAATATGTCGTTATACATGCAAAACACGTCACGTCTGCCTCATACAGTTCAAGATATAAACACATATTCGTGAATAACACCTCTATATCGGAACATCCTATAAGTTTTAATTTTCGTTGCTATAGCGGCCACAGCTATACACCTTCTGTGGAAATTTCAAGAGTTTACCTATTATGGATCAAAACTTAGGCCTTATACATGCAAATCAAACCACTATCGGAACACCCTTTAATTTTTATTTTTTTATAGTTGTTTATATAGTGAACTAAGTTTTAATTACTGTTTGTAAATTTCAAGTGTATCCCTCCTACAGTTCAAGAAATAAACACATTTTCGTGAACACCCTATACGTTTTAGTATTTGTTGCTATAGCGGCAACAGCTATACATCATATGTGAAAATTTCAAGAGTCCACCTATTACGGTTCCAGAGATAAAAGGCGCTGACAGACGGACAGACGGACAGACGGACAGACATTGTAGCGAAAACAATAGGGTTACGTTTTTATACTTTGTGTACGGAACCCTAAAAAGAACACTGGAACATATAATTTTTGACTGCTTCTTAACAAAGGTTGCCAATTTATGGTTATTTGGCTTTTTAGAGTTACCTATCCATAGGGTAATAACGTAGACCTTTCAATATCGTCCGCGTGTATCTTGAACTGTAACAGGTAGACACTTGCAATTTTGCAGAAGGCGCAAAGTAAAAATAAAATTAATAAAATTAGAATTAAACATAACAAAAATATAAATCAAGTCATGTAGGGTTTCGAGCCATGTTCAATATGCAACTTTAAAAGTACAAGATTTTATATTTTGTACGTCTTTATGTTTTCCCTCTCATTTTTAATCAAGATAAGCTCATAAGGGTGGTTAAATTTGTAAGGGCCAATGTTGATTTTGAATAAAACACAAATTATTTAGAAAATTATTGTCATTTCTTTTTATTGTGCTAATATTGGTATGGTTCAATTATGTATGGAACAAAATATCGGCCAAATGGCCGCCTCAATCTCGGCGGCACACTTCCATCCGATGCTCCAAATTTTCGATGACGCTGAGGCATAATTGAGGCTCTATGCCATTAATGTGCCGAATTCTCTCATAGTTTAGCTCTTGAATTGCTGCTGGCTTATCGAAATACACCTTTTCTTTCAAATAACCCCAAAGAAAGAAGTCCAACGGTGTAAAATCAAATGATCTTGGTGGCCAATTGACATCGCCACCACGTGAGATAACTCGGCCATTGAATTTGTCGCGCAAGAGAGCTATTGTTTCGTTAGCTGTGTGACAAGTGTTGAAACCACATATCATCCACATCCATATCTTCCAATTCGGGACATAATCATTTCGGCCTTTCTTTGGCTGACAGATTATGAATAAATAAATTGAAAAAGTTCCTTATCATCTCACGATAGCGAACACCATTCACAGTAACTGACTGACCGGGCTCATTTTGGAAAAAATACGGTCAGATGATGCCGCCCTCCAATAAACTACACCAAACAGTCACTCTTTGTGGGTCACTCTTTGATGTGGCCTTTAGATATTTGAGGGAAAAATTTGCTTTCCTAAGTGATGCAAAAGTTAAGGAAGGTGTTTTTGTTGGGCCACAAATTCGGGAGCTTCTGAAGGATCCTGCGTTTGACAGAGTTTTGGAGGGAAAAGAAAAGGAAGCTTGGAATGCGTTCAAGGGAGTTGTTAAAGGTTTTTTGGGGAATAAAAGAGAAGATGACTATGTTCAGTTGGTGAGGATACTTCTACAAAAATATCATAAACTTGGATGCAACATGTCTCTCAAAATTCATTTCCTCCACTCTCATCTAGACTTTTTCCCTCCTAGCTGTGGTGCGGTCAGTGATGAACACGGCGAAAGATTCCATTAGGATATTTCTGTAATGGAACAAAGATATAAGGTCCGTTGGAATGAATCAATGCTTGCAGATTACTGTTAGTGCGTGTGTAGGGATGCTCCAGAACTTACCTACAAAAGACAGGCCAAAAGAATAATGAAATCCACATGATGGTAATAATATCCAACCTGCCAAGTATTCTGCCATTAATTTTCAACTCCAAATTAATTTATAATGTTGATAAACTTATGGCTGAAAATTTACTGATTTGCTTCAATTTGTTAACGTTATACGTATATTTTGACCCATGGTGTATCACAGAAACTAGAGCTAATAAAATTTTTTCATTGTCATTTTCGTTTTTTTCAACCCAAAATTAGTAAGATTTGACTCATGAAGTTAAGGAAACATTACAAAAATATTTTTTTGTTGAACAGTGTTATTAGTTTCAGGTAAATCAGAGCCTTTGTAATCAGTATTAAAAGTTTTTGTCTCATTGTCTTATAATAGCTTTATTTCAGCCCTCTTACTTACTCCTTTGTGACAAAATACATATTGAAAACAAAATAAAACAACAATTCTTAATAAATTTTTCTACTTTATTTGTATTTAATTTTTACTTTTAATATCAATTATTTTACTGTGGCGATTGCCTGCCACCTAATAATTAAAGTCACTTTTAACAATATTTAAAATTTTCTTTAAATATGATTCTTTTAACGCTTAAATATTTCTTTGTATTGAAATAAATAGTATTTTTTTTTTGTTAGAAATATTTTTTAATTATATTTAACACATTTTATAAATTTTACTTAACTATGACTGGAAAAACTATTTAACAGTTTTAAGTTTCATCTAGTAGAAATTTTGGATTTTTACATAAAAAATTTTTTGGTTTTAGAATTATAAAAAAAGTTTGTATTTCATTATTTTTAATCATTTTATAGTACGTTTGTTAACTAAAGTTTAGTAATTGAAAACTTGATAAACCTAATAGGTATTTAATTTTTTTTTTAATATAGAAAAACAAGCTATGTAGTTAGTATTGTTATTGAAAGTTTGAGTTTTTTGTTACTTAACAATTAATTTCTTAATACATTAGGAATAATGTTTTCACTAAATATTATTTTTTTTTTTTGGTTTTATTTAAAGAATTATTTCATAAATAATGATTGTCATGTGAAAAAAATAACTGAAATTTTTCTTTTAAAAACTAATTTAATTTTTTTAATTGTTCTAATGAAAATAAAAATAATAATTATTTAAATATTTCTATTTTCTAAAAACTGTCGAAATTGAAACAAAAAAGTTTTTGTTATAGATCACCAAGACGAATTTATATTGCTAGGTGGCATCATGGCGTAGTAGTGATATAATTTTTTTTTATTAAGGAGAACTTCAAAACATTTTCTGTGCAGCTGCACTTTGCACCTTTTGCTTATAAATTTAGTATAGTTGTGACGTTGCTTGTACTGACTATAGTTGACTTATAGTTGACTTAATCATTTTTATTGTCGTGACCATACTTTTTTGTTACTATTTGATCATTAAATGGTTACTACACCCAAAAAATACATTGTGGTTGGTTAAAACTATATAATTTACAAACCACTACCAAAGTTCTATTATTATTTTAAAATAATATTGTTTTTATAACCATAATAAATATTATAAGTAAACCAATTATTATAAGTTTATTTGTATTTAACCAGAGTATAACTAAACAAACAAATAATATTGGGCTTTTTGTAGTTTTTATTTTTTTCTTTAAAAAAATTATTTTTTTTTAATAGAGTCATTACCAGGTTCCGTAAATAACAGTTATTACAAAAAATTAAACTCGTAAACTCTTCATGTTAGAGTCAATGGAGATCTATACTGTCATATACCAAAAGAATTGTATTGCCGAGCTCTTTTAGAATCTATGGTGATCTTCAGAAATCGATCTTATCTCCATAGTTACGAGTTATTTTTCAACGAAAAAATAAAACTTCAAATGAAACTCTTAGAGAGTTTTATTTTGCGGTCATAATATAAAGCTTTTTTGAGGAGTTTTATTTTTACGTCTAAAATGAAACTGATTTTTTTTATTTTCATCTTTTTACAACTTCTTTTCTATTGGATATATCTGATATAATGTGTCTAGTAATTTATTTGTTGAATATTACGAACATAACTTTTTCCGTAGACAGATTTAAACTCAAGTCTCCTCAATACCAATTTAATGCTGGAAACACAACTGAGATGAAATAAGAATTTCATCCAACACGATAAATTCGTCGGTAAAAATTCGCTGTGTAAATTTGTCATATGAAGCACAATAACGACTAAAAATATCAGCTGTAATAATTGGTAAAGTTTCTTACTGTTTTTGAAAATATACAAAAACTGAATCAAAGAATATAAAAATTTTGTGAAAATCATTAAAATAACAAAAAATGCCTATTTTAGTAAAAGGTTTTTTGTTTGTTTAAAAAAAATTTAAATGTTTTTTAAAAAATTTATTACAAATTTTTTTGTTTTGTTTTTTTAGTTTTTAAATAAAAAAAAATTTTTTAATTTTATTGAGTTAGAACGCTCAGACTAAAGCAAAAAGAATCGTTACAAAAAAAAAAAAAATTCCTCATATTGACCCCCCATGTGCCTTTTAACTGCTCCTATTTACCAGTGGGTACCCTATGGGCCCGTTGGATACCTGTATGTGTATTGCTTTCTATAAAAGTCTTTAATACAGATCAAAGTTGAAAAACCCTACCAACCTAAAAACAAACAAAAATCGCCTCCCACAGGGGGTTATTGACCCCCCGCGACAGATATGTCGCACTCCTTGCGATATACCTGTCGCGGCCTAATATTTATTTGACAAAAGAAAGGAAAAGAGAATCATTAAAGCCGAAGAAAAATACAAAAAACGTGAAAAAATATAGGTGGGCGTGGTTTTTGGCCCGCAGCCTCCAAAGGAATGATCCGGTGTTGCAGAATTGCAATACGAATATGTTCAAAACTATGCCTGACAGATTGGTGTGTTTAAATTTTTTTGTATCCCTTCTGGTGCCTTGGCAAATGACATTACTACCCGAACACGAACAGACGGACATCGCTTAATAGACTTCTCCATTTATAAGGATGCAGAGTATATATTCTTTATGGGGTCGGAAATGAATATTGTAGAAATTACACACGGAATGACAATGAAATAAAGACGATCTGATAGAGTGACCATATAAAATAATAATTCTTACAAAATAAACCATTAACACAACTAAAAGCAATTTTTATATTTAACTTCTATTTTTTGTACACTTATTTTAAATGCTAAAAAATAAAAATAAATAAATTATACAAGTAAAAAAACTTTATTTACTAAAATACTTGAATCTAAAACCAAGCATGGTCACATACTGTTGTATGAAATATAAATAAATCTAATTCAGAGTTCGCCGCGTATGACTAATTTCGACCTACGTTATAATTGTGTGCATTTTCTTATACACGCATGTGTTTTATTTTTCGCGACGAATATTCGCGGCCAAAAATTCGTCGTTCGTCTTTGTTGTGTTCCCTGGGTTGCAGTAACAAACTGCTCTCTTTTTTGGCAATGAGAGTGGATAATGATTTTTTTTCCTCCCAGAACACAGATTTATTAAATAATTTAAAAGAAAGCTTTTCTCATATTCATTAACATTTTCTTTGGCCTAAAAGCAACATATGAGATTGAGATGTAGCACAAAAACCAGGCGAAGTTGGGAAAATATCCGGTGAAGATCGTCAATCAAACAATATCAAATTAAAAACCTTCATTATTTTAATGACGAATTATTCAATTGAAAGGCAAGGTGATGGTATAAGTTATCAATTTATATAAAATGAGTTTTATTTTCTGGCGAAAAAAAAAAATTCATAAAAAGGTTTTATTTTATTACGGTAAAATTAAACAATCTTTTTAAAAATTTCATTCGTTTGTTTTACGTTGAGCATTAACTGTTTTAGGTGGATTTTTTTTTTGATATCTATAACTGTTATTTACGATCCCTGCATTTAACAAAACAAAGTGTCTGTTTAATTGTTGAATTGTTGTCGCAGCGCTGCCACCTTATCTATATAATTTCGCCTTGTAGATTACTTCTCATAGAAACTAGAAAAGTCAATTGGGGCAAATGCTTTGAAGTCAAGAAATTCGGAGCTTTAAACTTGTACGATGTGTAGGGGGCCTAATTAAAACGTTTCTAAATTTGACGTGATGCTCACAACAGTTTTTAATTACAGACAAACCCATAAGATGTATGAGTTCACAAGCTTAACAGTTGCATTAATTAAACTGCGAGTATTAAAATAAAAATGGAGGAACTTTATGTTACAATATGGGTTAATATAAGTGTTATTTCTATAAGTTATATTTTCTTTGCAAATAAATATTTCACATTAATTTCTATTTATTTGTTTTATTTCAAAAAGTATAGATTTTTAAAATTTTGCTATATAAATAAACTCTGTAAGTTTAACTTTCATAAGTAATATTTAAATATAAAAATAAAATTGTACTTAAACGTTTAAGAGTTCCTCACTTATAAGGTACCATTTCCTTCTTATAAAGCCATTCAAATTTCCTATAAAAATATCATATAATATGGGAATTGAAATGCTAAAGCAAGACCTTATATCAAAACTAATTACCAAAAAGTTCATATTAAGACCTTTTCAAAAACCAATCTTGTGACTAAAATAAAAATGATATTAAGTATAATATACTTTATAATTAAGTATAATTTTAAAATTATTGCTTTTATGTGAATCTTCTTTAAGTCTAAATAAAATCAAAAATCTTTATAAAATATTTTTAAAAATAAAACTTTATTTTACACCGTATCCTACCTGCTGATAAGTGCCTCAACATTAAGTATAATTTCTTGTTTCTTTAAATTACTACTGGATTCCTCTAAGGGATTATTAGGGCTAGAGTTAACTGAAGCTGTTGTGGTTGTTGTTGTTGTTGCAGTGGAAGCATCTGTTGTAGGACTCTCCATAATGGTGCCAATATACGCCACACCATTTAACGATCTAGAAGGAGCAGGTGAGGTCGGTGCCGATAATAGGGTGGGTGGAGTTGATATTGATGTTGAGGATATCAAAAAACTAGTTGTTAATTTTTCATTAGTTTGTGCCGGTGGTGAACGAGCTTCTATGGTAGAGGGTGGACTACGATTCATATTACTATCTAAGCTACTGTGTTGTTGTGATGACACGGGTGATAAGGGTATTTCTTCTATTTTCTCTAGATCTTGAGCTATAGATGTAGAATTTTGTTTGTGAACTCTGGTCAGTGTACCCTTGGGACTTCGTGAGGTCTCATGTAAAATGGGTATTTCCAGAGTTGATGACTTATTCGATATTGACAAGGGTAGGGTAGATTGTAAGGAAGACTGATGGTGTTGATGATGTTGGTGTTCCGTTTTTATTTGTGTTGTATCATCACGATCCAAACTAAATTGACGTCGTAGTAAACGTGAAGAACCCGGTTTTTCAAATCTGCCTGTTACCGAATGGAAACTATTAGCTGTTGTGTTAATAACACCTCCTCCAGCACTGTATAAATATTTACCATCATAATACTGTGTTAAATTGCTTTCACTTGGACTCAGACACTTGTAATGATTATAGGGCGAACTGAGATCCATCATTTCTTCAATTCTCTTATATAGCCGAGATGATGATGCAGCCGCTGAAGTGGGTAAGCGATTAAAATTGGATGGATTTAGCAGATTATCTGTTGCAATTTCGGTAATTTTTCTAGGTTGTGGTGAATTACTGGGAGTTTTGGTGGGAAATTCAGGACACAATGACATATTGGGACTAATAGTATTAATTGAGTTTGAGTCTAATGAATAGGAATTGGGTAGATTTGAAGAAGAACAAACATCGATATTTGTGGGCGGTGTAATTTCAACTTTGACCTCAACGGACTCACCGGCCAATGAGGAAGATTGGCTGGAAGATGGATTTGTACTATTACGTGATTTGTTAGCCTGAGCCTTTAAAATTATAGAGTTGCGTATTAATGATTCATCTAAACTGAAATGAGAACAATTAATAAATTTAGTAATAATTAGGAAAGTTTAAGTAGCGATAAATTTTTAAATTATAACATTTTCAATGATTAATTTAAAAAATTATAGAATCATGTAGAAATTGATTATGTCCGAACGATGAAATTTTTCTTTCTAACCATTTTATTGTTATCGATAAATATTTTTTTTGTGTTATTGACAAAAAATTAACTCCAGCAAGTTCCTTGTCATTATGTATCTACAAAGAAAAAATTGACTTCTCTCTACAAGAGTTTTCTAGTCAAAATTTTTGTTTTAAGGATTAAAATTTATTCAAGAACTGGCTGTTATTGAGTAAAAATTTTATGGGTAAAAACGTTTTCTTTTAGTAATTTGTAATCGATAAATTTTTTGGAATCGTTTTGTTATGTATATATAACGCATTTTTATCGTTAAAAGTTCTTTAAAATAATATTGTTATCGATATTTTCAAATATATAAACAATATTGTTATCGATATTTTTTTTTGCAAATTCTATCGAAAAAATATTTTTGTACATTAATTTTCTTCAATATTTTGTAAATTAATTTTATTGCAAAAATTTTATAAGCAATATTTTTTGTCATAGCATTTTGTTGGGATTGTTAAAACAAATTTCCTTTAAACACACATTTGTTAATCTATCTTTTCTTACGAAATTTTATAATTTTGTTTAACAAATATTTTGAAGAAGATTTTTTCGTTATAAAAATATATATAGAAAATTTTTATTACTTTATCACCGATAAATTGACCTTTAAAATTTGTTTCTAATTCGATACTTTGCATTAACAAATTTTTCTCAGCAATGACTTTTGTTTAACACCTGGGCTGAAAAAATCGATTGTTGATAATAATATTGCTTTTATCGTTAATTTTATTCACTGATTTTTAAATATTGCTCATATTTACTAAAAGGATTGTAGGATTGTTTTTGAGATTTTTATAATAAAATTTTTAAGGAATACTAGTTATCGATAGAATTTTTGTTATCGATAAATGGTGTTCGAGACTATAATTTTATTTAATAAATATCTTGAAGAATATTTTTCGTTATAAAAGTATATATATTGAAGCTTTGTTATTTTGTTAAATAAATTACTATTTGTTTGTTATCGATAAATTGGATTTTAAATTTTGTATAATCGATATTTAAAAATTTTTCTCAGCAGTAAATTTTCTTTAAATTTTTAGTTATCGATTTTCCATAACACTATTATTTAATTAATTTTATATTTTTTAAAAGTTTTGTTTTTGATTTTTTTATATTAAATTTTTTTAAGGAATTATAGTTATCGACAGATTTTTTGTTATCGATAAATTTGTTCGAGACTATAATTTTATTTAATAAATATCCTGATAATTCGATACTTTATATTTAAAAAGTTTTCTAAGCAGTAACTTTTTTTTAACATATTTGGTTGAAGAAATTTTTTTTGCAAATTTTTTATTATCGATTTTCGATAATAGTGCTGTTATTGTTCTTTTATTCACTGATTTTTATATATTGCTCGTATTTTTTGAAAGTTTTTTTATATTAAATTTTTTAAGGAATTCCGGTTATCAATAGAATTTTAGTTATCGATAAATTTTGAAGAAGATTTTTTCGTTACAAAAATATATTTTAAAGCTTTGTTTTTTCGTTAAATAAGTTTGTAGTTTTTTGTTATCGATAAACTGGGTTTTAAAATTTGTTTAATCGATACATTTTTAAGGAATATATAATACAAATATTAATACTTTTGAGCGAAATGAAACCCTGACATGATGAGTTGTTATTGTTTTTTGAAAAATTTCAAACAATAATTAGATCAGAGTTGTATTTTATTTTAAAGCATTAATACTTGTGTTATATTGTGAAATGCCCTTAAATTATCACAAAATAGAAAGTTTAAGTTATGAAAAAAAAAAAATTATAATTCCCTTAAAACCTTTTTAAATCATAAAACCTACCCATGCGACTCTCTGTATCCATTTTGTTAAAAGAGGTAAGCAAAGTTTTATAAAAAAAAAATTATTATTTTTTTAAGTTAAAAATTATTTTTTGGAAAATTTAATACCAACTACTTACCCAATCGGTGGGGGATTTGGCAATAGTTTATCAAAACCTTTTTTGCCTAACAACCAAAATGTATTCATCATGCCTTTACCCTTTATCTCTATAAGACCTCTTGGCTCTATCATATAGCCACCACGAGCCTCTAGACGATTACGAGTCTCTTGAGACATGTGAATGCGCCAAGAGGAACCTAAATAAAATAAAAATAATAATAATGAATTTAAAAAAATATTATTTTATGTTTTATTTAACCTACCAGTTGATTCCATTCTTGAAGCCGTATTCACCGTATCACCAAATAAACAATATCTTGGCATTGTTAAGCCAACTACACCTGCACAGCAGGGTCCGGTATGAAGACCAATTCGTAATTGTAATGGCACTCCTGGTAAATGTTTAACACTAAATCGGCCACTTTGATGCAATAAATCCAAAGCCATGGTGGCAATTTGTTCAGCATGATCAGGTGTTCGTACCGGTATGCCACTAACAACCATATAAGCATCGCCAATGGTTTCAACCTGTCAAGAAATCCATTTGAAATGAATTCGCTTTTTTGTGTTATTTAGACACAGTCGTTAAAAACTTACCTTGTAAACATTGTATGCATTGATGGTGGCATCAAATATCGTATAGAGATCATTTAACAGATCAACAACTTGTACCGGTGTACAGTGGGCAGCTATTGTTGTAAAACCAACAATATCGCTAAAGTAAATTGTAACATCGGAAAATTCTTCCGGCTCAACGGCTAAGCCCATTTTTAGTTTTTCCGCCACCGAACTTAAAAGGAAAAGAAAATGATTTTTATTTTTAAGAATCGTTTTTGTTTAGCTAAAGAAATTGAAATTATTGAAAATACTCTACGGCCATTAAAATAGAATTATTAGTTCTACATCGTCCTATAATAAGTTTTTTGTCACGCAAACAAATTCATACAAGGGCAGTTTGATAATTTCACGACTATTGTTATTTTCCGTGCAGCAATTTTTAGTCGAATTTTGTGTCAGTTGCGTTTATTAGTTTGGTTTTGACAGCCATTGAAAACAGAGAGATTCGCTAAATTTAACGAAGATGCCAAAATGAATATTTTCATTAAAAAAGAACCATCGCCGAGCACTGCAACATTAATTTGTGTGTGTTCAAAGTGGTTTTCTAACGTTACGTTGAGGACTTGCTAACTTAAATAACGACAAACTTTCGGGTCGTCCAAAAGAGGTTGTCACGCCAGTAAAAAGGGATAAAATCTAAATAATAATATTGAACGATCGGAGAATGGATGAGGTTGAGGTGGCTGAAGCTGTAGGCACCTTCCCATATATTTCTAAACAGTTTCAGTATTTCCAGTCCATAAGAACAACCTCAAGCGCTTTTCAAATGATACCATTTTTCATTATTCATATTGAAACTCTAAGACAGTCTAAGTCCTAAAAAAACCGTTTGCGCAAATATTGGAACATGCATTCCTGCAGAGCTGGACAGTCGCAGACATCTCTAAATAATCTAGTCAACCTCTTATTATCAGAGATTGTCTTACGATCCGACATTCGTCCAGTGCTCCGTAATTATGCCGACTAGAAGTATTATCCAAGAATGATAGAAGACAAGATTAAACCATGATGTTTTCCCTTTAAGTAACGTTGTTCGGCCAAATTGAAGCCAAATTGCTTCAAATAGTCGATAAGAAGACAATTTCGTGACGTCATTAGGCCAATATGCGCAGAAAATTTAAATTTTCGGGATAGCGTATCCTTGTCTTTTATCATTCTTGGTGTCATCAAATTTGTTCCGAAAGTCGGGTGTGCCTATATTCTTCTCCGTCGAGTGAAGGCGAAGAGTGTTACTTGTGATCCATTTTTTCTAGCGCCTATTCCTGAATCGCAACTGAATTTAAAAAATTCTAATTTTAATTAAACTAACCTGCAACGCAAGATTCAGGAAGCCTTCCGAAAGGGGAAGAATGGAGAAATGTAATTTTTAAAATAATCACCCAGAAAGTTGCTTGGAAAATATTGAGATGCCAGGAATGACCTTAGCCATTATACAAATGTAAGCAATTACGAAAGACTCTGTGATGAGAAAGAAGGTTAAAACGGAACTATAAATTTAATGTTCTGCTTCGGTTTTCCTTTCCACTCTATAATCACTATATCATGATCAGTCACAACTCAAAATTCAACAATGCACTGTGGGGCAGAATCAAAATATTTTGGAAATAACTCAGGCATTTGTAAAGGGCTAAGCCAATTGATCCAAAATTTGGCATGAGCATTGCAGAGCAGTATCTCAGCTTAAGTTTTGATGGTGGACACCATCCACATGCCTATGTGGTCTCAAAGTTGGGTACCTCGCCCTGCATTAAAATTATACATGGTTAGTTCCTTTAAAACGATGGTATAATCTGTAAATTATATTTTAAAATAAGCGAGTTAAAAGTATTTTAAAGTTTTTGATTTTTCGATACCTTAATCCAGTTTTTTCAAAATATTTTAACAATTTTTAGAAAATTTTTTTAAATTTTTTCCTATAGTTAGGGAGCAAAATAAAAAAAATATTCTGGTAAAATTTTAAGATTATATCTAGACGATTTTTAATTTAAAAATTCTAAAATTATTGAGTTTTTGTGTATTTTAGCCTAAAAATGGCCGTCAATTTTATTTTTTAATAGAAAAAAATTTTTTAAGGAATAAAAATTTTATATCTTTTTGTAAGCTAAAAATATGCACGTACGCTTAAACCAAATTTTGTGTAAAATTGGTGAACCTTGTGGAAGATTTCAATTTAACCTATTTTACATCGAAATTTTGATTTTAGCCTATTTGTTCAAAAATCGCAAAGTTGGGTTTAGAAAAAGAATACTGTCGTAATAAAGCTATGTATAGTCCCAATTATTTCTGAAAGTATTTCAGGACCCCTAGTTCTTATGTGTACTTAATGGGCAAAATACTAAAAAAAAATCCAATTTTGGGATTTTTGGAATTTATTTTGGAAATTGAGGGATTTCCGTTACCTTAATGTTGCAGATTTTTTACCATTTGATTTTCGCTGAGTAATTACACATTCATTTCATTTGAATCGTTCAACTGATAAAAAATTTTGTTGCATATTTAATACTTTTCTTTGGTGGTGCCCACCGTTATTTCCAAAATATTTTGATTTTGCCCCACTGTGCAATGTTTAGGAGAGGCAAAAAACTGTGATTGTTGAAAGTAGCAGAAAAACAGACACAAAGCTATTTTTTCAGTTAAAGAAGACAGTGATTCAAACGAAATGTTTTTGATCCTTAGTGATTTGAACTATGAACTGGTTTATGAAAACGACGATTTTGATAAATTTTTATTTGTGACTGTTTATAATTTAAAATTTCGGGTAATTTTTCACTTTTGCGGCTACATAAGCGCTACCTAAACGGTATTAAGAATCATTCCTAGGAAGTTCATATGTTCTAGAAAGATGTTTATTGAGATCTTAGGTTCATTTTTGTAGTTGATTGTTTCCTTAAATTTTGAACGGTTTGCTACCTATGGACCTAAACAGGGGAAAAAAGGTAAAAAAAAATTGAATTTTTTAAAGTTTTTTGCGATTTTGACCTTGAAGATGAAGTTTTTTTGATTTTATATGTTAACAATTTTTGTTCTTTATGACAAGAGCTACAACTTCGCCTCAGAGAGTATATCAAAATTTCAAACGTTTTGCAAAATATAAGCTTGAGGAAATGATCATTTTTTGCAAAAATGACATCGAGGCCCCACATCTTTGAGGCCCATAAAAAAAAACCTGGAGGACTTTGGGCAAAACTAGGAGACAAGGGTCTTCTTTTTTTGGTCTTTTATGACGTAGTGGTGTCCGTATATGGTTATTTTTTTCCGTGTTGCACTGTGATATACAATTTAAAATTAAATATTAAATTTACTTTAATTTTATTCTTACCTCGGCAACATTCTATTCAACAGTTGTTCAGTCTTTTTCCTTTCAATATCCAATTGTTCGGTTCTTTCTCGTATCAATTCTTCCAAATTATTTGAATATTTCTCCAGCATTTGAAACATTGTATCGACAAAATTAACTTTACGTCCATGATTTAGCAATTTAAAACGTTCATATACCCTTTAATATATTTCAACAACATTATTATTTTTTATTTTTATTAGCGTGGCAACAGTTGTGTATTTGTTTTCATTGTTTATGTTTATGGTGTTTTTTTATTCCATTTATTATATTTTGTTAATTTAATATTGAAAATGTGTCATCGTCATCATTTATGGATTTTAAAATAGGGGAAGAGAGTTATTTATTTAACATCACCATCAACAACAACATCATCATCATCATCGTCATCGTCATCGTCATCATCATCATTATTGACAGCATCATAGTATTTGTATTTATTTATAACAAAAACGACATTGACATCGTCGTCAATCATTTATTTTTATGTGCGAAGATAAGTCACATTGAAACAAATATGTATTAAATACACACATACACACACACACATATGCAGGTTTAAAGTTACATGGAAAGGAATAAAAATATATATAGTTACACATCCACATGAAGAGATTTTAAAATAAATAAAATAAAACACCAGTAATAAATATGAAAATCAATAGGAGACAAAAGTGAAAAATAGAACAATGTTTTTTTTTTATGGGGGTTTTTTATGGGGGATAAGAGCATAAATAAGAGTTTTAAAAAAAGTCTTTAATACCATATGAACTGACGAATAATGATGCAGGTTTAGGAAATGATTGAAAGAGCTTTTAAATCACGGTATTTAAAATCTCTATATGGAGCAACAAGTAAGTTTGTAATCATTTTTTAAATTGCTACTCTAGACTAATGATTTGAGCAAAAAAAAAAAAAAAAAAATAAACCTTCTGTTTTGCCATTTTATTTGATAATTTTCAAAATTTCCAAACTTATAAAGAAATAAACGATACTCTTTTCTCTAAGATCGTCAGATAAATTTGATAATCATTTAATTTGAACCCTTCTAATGATGAAAGGCTGTTAGCTTAAGAGAAAACGTAGTATATCCCACCAAAAAATTACGTTTACTTGGTAGCAGGTTTGTAAGGGAGAAAGAAATAGACTCTCCCTTTCAACCTGCTTCTGGAAGGCATGATTGTTGTTTGCGATGTCGCACTTGGTAGGTCTCTTTACTTTACAAAAGTCTCTTTGTTTCACTAAGTTTTATTAAGAAAACTTATAATCGTACCTGCGTCCTCGTAAACGAGAGAGGATGCAGTTTGTCTTACAATTATAGCATTGTCGAATACGCTTATTAAAGGGTGTTTTTTATAGAGGTATAGAACTTTAAGTTGGCATTACTTTTCAAGATGGCGACCGATTTATTAGCTGTCAAGTGATTTATTCTCAGTTTGGTTTGGCAATTCATCATGAATAGACTGACGACTGAACAACGCTGGCAAATAGTGCAATTTGGGCCCAAAACGAGATTACCGTTGTTCCCGATTTTCATAAGCGAATTTTGTTTAGCGATGAAGCGTACTTTTGGTTGAATGGCTACGTCAACAAACAAAACTGCCCCATTTGGAGTAAAGGTCAATCATACAATCCTCAAATGTATGTCGAAACACCGTTACATCCCGAAAAAATGACTGTTTGGTGCGCTTTATGGGCTGGTGGAATCAAAAACGATGGTGGCCAGAACGTTACAGTCAATGCTGATCGGTATAGAGCCATGATTACTAACTTTTTCATTCCTGAATTGAATAACCATGATTTCCAGGAGATGTGGTTTCAACAAGACGGCACAACATGTCACTCAGCTCGTGCCACAATAGATTTATTGAAAGACACGTTTAGTGACCGCCTAATTACACGTTTTGGACGACATGTGAATTGGCCTCCCAGATATTGTGATTTAACACCGTTAGACTACTTTCTGTGAGGCTATCTAATGTCATTGGTCTATGCGGATAAGCCACAAACGCTTGACCATTTGGAAGACAACATTCGCCGTGTTATTGCCGATATACGGCCACAAATGTTGAAAAAATTAATGGAAAATTGGATGTCCATATTGGACTACATCCGCGCCAGCCGTGGCGGTCATATGCCAGAAATCATATTTAAAATGTAATGCCACAAGATTATCTTTCGGATAAATAAAATTCATGTCAATCGAATAATCCATCGTTGTTTTATTGCAACTTAAAGTTCTATACCTCTATAAAAACACCCTTTTTATGCGCTTATGAGAACCGCTTTTGAAAGACATGACTTTTATTTTACTGCTTACCAAAACCCAATAATTTTTTGCAGGGATAGATTAAAATCTTTTAATTAATTTATATCTATACGAGTATATACATATAAAGCACAACATTTGTATTGTATACATATATGTTTGTTTGT
This sequence comes from Phasia obesa, assembly GCA_949628195.1. NCBI lineage: Eukaryota > Metazoa > Arthropoda > Insecta > Diptera > Tachinidae > Phasia > Phasia obesa. The sequence goes on from OX451215.1 coordinate 193,874,228, forward strand.
CGGAAAGCTATAGCTGCGAAAACTAGTAGACCGATCTTCCTGAAATTTTCACATTTTCTAGCTTTGCGGTGGGTAAAATACAGTATATAATTTTTTTTAAACTTCGCGTGCTTCCCATACAAAATAAATATTTATCGTCATGTTAGCTTTGAACTGTAACAGATAGAATTGAAAATAGATGGATAGATGGATAGAGTAGCAAAAAACTGGCTGGATTAAAATAGTAAGTCATAAAACATGAAATCATTACGTCTAAATTTACAGCTTTCTAATACCGAGCAGTGACACATAATGTGCTTAACAGTTTCGAACTACTCTTCATTCTCGCACATCCTACAAAATACCTATATAGTGGTAACCAATCTTCTAATTCTGGTCCTAATGTCGCAATGGCCAGTGATCACACCTATAACGACTCTTGGAAATTTCCCATCCAAACTCAGGATTAGTATACTTGAGATAGAAGGTTATAGTAGTGACTAATCGGTGGCTTTAGGGATTCTACTATTTCTGAGTTAATCTTCTTTGGGGCCAATATGGCCAGTTCGTCGGCAATTGCGTTGCCAATAATATTGCAAAGTTCCGAAACCCAAAAAAATCTTACTCTGTATAAGCTTATCAGGAGCCTTTTTGCACTCGGCTGCTAACCTTGCTTTAACGCTGTGTCCTTTTATGGCTTTAAGAGCTGCTTGGCTGTCGTCGATGTAGCGAGTGACCTCCTCCCTTCTAACACGTGCCCAGACAACAATACGGTGGCCTTCACAACTGCCAGTAACTCTGCCTGGAATACACTGCATTAATTTGGGAGCCTATACGACCTATGTATACCAATTCATAAAATGTGAACTCCCGAAACGGTGCCCACATTACTTCGTAAAATCCGCAATCTTGTCGTACAGTTTACGAGATTTCAACCAATCATCTCTGTTCGCGATTACTAGTCAGGGTACCTGTCGAAATCAAGCTCAGTGATTAACAATCCTTAACAGCCTAGTTAAGGATTATTTATGTTCTGTAATTCGCGAAAGCACTCCTTGCCCCGAAAATATTGCAGAGCAATGGCAAATTATAGCCCACTCTATGGAAAACGCGGCAAAATCCGTAATTGGGTATCAGAAGCCTCCCCCAAGAAACTCATGGTACGACCAAGAGTGTCGTAATGCTACTGAAGCGAAAAATGCCGCATACAGGGCAACTCTGCATTCAGTAGCAACACGTAATGCAAGGGAGAGGTATCGGGAGAAAAGGAGAGAGGAGAAACGTCTATTCCGCAGAAAAAAGAGAGAAATGGAAAAACGTGAGTGCGAGCGAATCGAGATGTACAGGAGACAGAATGAGGTCCGAAAATTCTACCAAAGAGTGACAAAACAAACTGATGGCTTTGGTACAAGCATATCCTCCTGTAAAGATGAAGAAGGTAATCTGGTGACAGATACTGAGTGTGTGCTGAGGAAGTGGAGGGAACATTTTTCCACACTATTGGTATCAGATAGTAGCGGTGACGAAGATACCCTAGAACCAATCCCGGATGACGGTATTGAGTGTATACCACCTAGCCAAAATGAGGTCAAAGTAGCAGTTACTCGGCTGAAGAATAATAAGGCAGCAGGAGCCGATGGGTTACCAGCCGAACTATTTAAGACCGGAGGCGACACGCTGATGAAGTGTATACATCAGCTGGTTTGTTCAATTTGGTTAGAGGAACGCATACCCGATGATTGGAACCTCAGCATATTATGTTCCGTGCACAAAAAAGGGGACAAGACAGTATGCGCCAACTACAGAGGAATAAGTCTCCTTCCCATCGCATACAAAATACTTTCCAGCGTACTGTGTGAATGATTAAAATCTAAAGTTGGCGAGATAATTGAGCCATATCAATGTGGCTTTAGAGCTGGTAAATCCACCACCGACCAGATATTCACCTTATGTCAAATCCTGGAAAAGACCCAAGAAAAACAGATCGACACCTACCATCTATTTGTCGACTACAAGGCTGCTTTTGACAGCCCCATTCGTTCAAAGATGTTTCCAGCCATGTCTGAGTTTGGTATCGCTACAAAATTAATACGGCTGTGCAGGATGACCTTAACTGATACGCGATCTTCAGTTAAAATAGGAAAAAACCTCTCCTAGCCATTTAGTACCAAACGAGGTTTCAGACAAGGCGATAGTCTATCGTGTGACCTTTTTAATATCCTGCTAGAAAAGGTTATACGGGATGCGAATGTGAATAGAACTGGCACGCTATACACTAAACAGCACATGTTACTCGCTTACGCTGACGATATAGACATCATGGGTCGAACATTGAGAACGGTAACTGTCACCTTCGAAAAATCTATGGACCAATTTGCGTTGGCGGAGAATATCGGTGTCGTATGAACCATGAGCAGTATGAGCTGTATGAAGACATAGACATAGTCAAACGTATCAAATTACAACAATTGCGTTGGCTAGGTCATGTTGTGAGAATGGATGAAGATGCTCCAGCTAAGAAATTTAATAAAGAAATATAAATAGAAAATATAAATATAAAAACTTTTCGTTGTAGTCACTAGCTTTTACATATAGAGTTTTCGCGGGCATAGTAGGCCCTTTTGAGTCTTTAGTCTCACGAGCTAGTTTTAATTCGACAAATCTGATTTTAAGTGGCTTGAAACCTACCATCTTCTACCTCTTGGTAAAAAGAACTAAGGCATTCAAAAAATTAAATATTATTGAAACTGATAACTAAGAGAAAAATCTATGGTTCCTTAAAAAACTGAACATAGTCCTAGAAAACCAACGAAATTCTAAAATCCATATTGTAAAAAAATACAAGCATTAACAAGATAACCAATAATAAGATAAGAAGCTTTGGAGATCTTGTGTTTATTTTTGTTAACGCTTATATTTTGTTTTGAAGGAATTAAGAAAATTGCTGTAGAAAATCTCAGCTTAATTTTTATTAAAACTCTTTTTTTCATTTTCCAAACCCTGCAATGCATACTACATGTCAATGCACATGAATTCTAATCAACATTAACAACAACAATAAAACTTACGAATTAAAATCTGGTCGCATATCCGGCTGTTCTGCCCAACATTGACGCATTATATTTATCGCCTCCGGTGGTGCAGCACCTTTTGACACCGAAGGTCTTATTAAAGGTGGAGGTTTTTTTATTTTTGCAATTATTTCTTCAGCCGACAATGACAGCATACAATATGGTTCACCACGCACCACCACTTCTTGCATAATTATACCAAATGAATAAACATCACCGGACTGAGTGCCCAATATACGTGCACCATGCTGATAATGGTGTTGATGATTGTGTGCCTTTAGAGAACGCAATAATTCTGGAGCTGTCCACAACAGTTCTTTGTAGTTACGTGGGGGTGGTGTTAAACCTTGAGCCTCAGAGAATTGAGGCAAACCATAATCGGTTATTTTTAGTACCCAACGTGCATCGACAACACAATTACGTGACGTTAAGGTACCATGAACACGCAGTGGTGAGGCATGCAGATAACGCATGCCACGTACTAAATCTGTTAGCAAACTTAAACGAAATGACCAGTCTAATTTTATTTCATCCATGATGAGTACATCCTGTAGAGAGCCACGTGAACAATATTCAAAAACCATAGCAGTGCGACTGGGATCTGCTAACCAGCCTAATAAGGGATTGATGTTTTCGTGCCTTAAGCCATGCGCCATGACAAGTAAATCCATGGCTTTGGCTTTCAACTCATTCGAACCATTTAAAGCCACTTCTTTAAGTTGCACCAAATCACCATTGTATCTTGCTCTCATGTCCAATAAGGCTGGATTGTGTCTAGCCAAACTGGCCGAACCAGAACTTGTTTTGCCATTCACTGTAGCTGTTGTGGAATTATTTCCAGCTCCTGGTATTAAGAAACCAAGATTTTTTAAAGACCCTATAGAACCTTTTAACAAATCTGGTTTATCTACTTCTGGTCCACCAAATTCTTGCAGTTGTTGTAGCCAACAGCACAGCATGGCTTCAATGCCTTCATCTACCTAAAAAATTATAGAAAAAATAAGCAACATTTTCACAATTTTTATGTATATTTTATGTAATTTTTTGTGTTAGTTGTTGAATGTTGTATGCGAGTACTGATACATGTTTAAGTACGTGTTAAAAAGTCGTCTACTTACTCTACGTGAATCCACTGGGAAAACAAAATCATTTGCAGATAATACTATTTTATTAGGTCCTTTAGATAAACGTTTGCGTAATAAATAATTCCTAGAAGAAATAAATAAAAAAGCAACGATAAAAAACGTATTAAATAATTTTTCTTCTTAAACGTAAACTATGTATTAAAAGAAATGGTTTTTTGTTATGAGAAAGCATGATGATGCTCAACATATGCATGAGTTATATTTGATTTGTATAATAATAATAATAGTTTTACAAAGTGAGGAGTGTTTGTGCATCGGATTGAAAAAAACATTACTACAAAATCAACACCCATTTTTCCACACACATTCATGCCTTTGTTTATACACACATTCATATTCGCTATTGATTTTAAATCAATCAAACCATATGCTTCTTGTTGGCTCAGTGATTTTAATCATCGAATGCTTAATATTAATCTATTCGGATGTTTGTACACTACGATCAATGACGACTACTTTAATAGAGTAATGCTGTCATTATTATCTCGAGGTTCCCTACTTTTTTAACGAAAAAACCACAGAAAATTCAAATTTAATGGAGAATGTGTATTATCGTTTGAAAGAACATTCTTTGATATTTATTTTTTGAAGATTACGTCTAGCAAATCTTGGACGTCTCAGATGGTCCATCCGTTAAGTCTAATTTTCGTTCGAGCATTTTGACTGGTAACTGGCGAATGACATGCGTGATGTTTTCCTCCAAGGCCTGAAACGAAGAGCGTTTATCCACATAAACTTTAGACTCTACATACCCCCCCGGGAAAAAGTATAACGGTGTGATATCACACGATCTTGGTGGCCAATCGACAGGCCCAAAACATGAATTTATGTGCTCACAGAAATGTTCTCTTAATAAATCCATTGATTGATGCGATGTGTGGGAAGTGGCGCCGTCTTGCACTAAATGTCGCCGAGATCATGAGCTTCAATTTCAGGCATCAAATAGTCGGTTATCATGGCACGATAACGGTCGCCAATGACGGTTACGTTCGCACCGGCATCATTTTTAAAGAAATATGGACCGATGATTCCACCGGCCCACAAACCACACCAAACCATTGTTTTTCTAAATGAAGTGACAGCTCTTGTATCTCTTCAGGTTGCTTTTCGTCCAACAAGCGGCAATTTTGTTTGTTTACATACCCATTGATCCAGATATGGCCCTCATCGCTAAACAAAATTTGCCTCGAAAACGTCGGATGTTCTTGGAACTTTTCAAGAGCCCATAGAGCGAAGCGATTTAGGCGTAAGTTTTTCCATTATGAAATGCCAAGCAATACTAAACAAAAATAACATGACAGCATGACACGACTCACACGTGATCTGTCAAAAAAAGGCTATTGAAAAAAGTATGGATCACCCATTACATGCACGTACCTGCAAGCAAGTAATGTATAGTTATCATCCATGAAAATGACGGAGAAATATGCGAAAGTCTTGCTTGCATTTTTTCATTCGCAAGTATAAATGAAAAAAATTTGAAAAATACACGAACTTGACAATACAGATTCGATTCTATTGTTAAAGGGTAGTAAGACCCTATTCTCAGTATGGCGAAATCGGTGACCAATTTTTATTTATGGGCCTCGAAAAATATGGAGAATCAGTGGGCCCTTCAAAAAAGTTGTCATCAGTTTTTTTCTATTATATCATTCAAACTAGGTGATAGCGCTTCACCTTGTTCGGCAAGGTAAGTTAGAAAACCAAGATCCTAACGCAAAATGTTCTATAAAATAGATGGAATCAAGTTTAATTAAAATTGGATCATCTTCAACACTGTAAGGCGTCGTCAGGTATGCCTATTATCCTTAAGAGTAAACGTATTGCGAAACAGATTTTTTCTCGAATTACTCGCTCCGCTTAATGGTTCTGAGCATTATAGAGAGCAATTAATTCTCGATGAATTTGTCTAATTGAAGCATGGAATTCAAAATAAAATTTGAAAAATTTGCAAATGTTGCTCTGGTGTGAGTCTATTAATAATAAATTATTGAACTAAGATAATCCAGATCTGTCAAAACAGCTGGGTGAACTTATATAGGTCTGCGGAGCGGCGTTTTATGGCATAAGGGGATGTGTTCAATTTAATAATAATAGGGGCTATACGAGCAAAGATATTCATTCTCAATTCTCTCTGATAGTCAACTCATATGAGTTTTCCTGCAAACTAGACTAAATCAGTTAGGCAGTATCAACAGCGTTACTTTCTGCTGGGTTCCCGAAAACGTTGCTGTGAAAGGCAATGCAAAGTCAAGTAGGCTACCTAGCGAAGCTGGCAAATAGTATATATGGCCAATATATAATTTTTTAAGACAAAACTACTTGCAAAGCTCTCACTAACTGGAATTAGATGCCGTATCCCCCAGACTGATACTGATACACTAGCGGACTACCAATCAGTCTATCGATCCACCGACATTAAAGCTCTCATGTCTGTGAGTAAAAATAAGTCAAAAATTCTAAGTGACTTCTGTACAGATCAAAGTAGGTTAAGGGAACAGTTAAACGGCCTAGGCAATGTCAGCGCGACATTAGCATGTTGTAAAGGCTTGTGATACTTTATGTCATAACAGCTAGGCAATAATCTAAGGCAAGATGGGGATGGGGGATCTGCCCACACAACACAACTGATTGCAATTCTTAGATTCAGCAGAAAAGTACACAGAAAAAAATATTTTCAACAATTAAAGGTTTTATTGGGTTTCTGAAACCAATTAAAACCTTTAATATGAAACCAATTAAAACCTTTAATTATTTTCTGAAGCCTTTAAAGGTTTTAATTGGTTTCAGATTACAATTTAATAAATAAATAAATTGAATAAATTATTTAATTAGTATTTTTTGGTCTGTTTTTAACAAATATATATTTGAATAAATTAAAAAATTAATTGGACTTTAATTTCAAACTGATTAAAATCTTTAATTGGTGAAATAAATTTTACTGTCTAGATATTCCTAAGGTGCTTAGTAGTACTTACCAGGAGATATATAAGATATATTTGGCAGCAGTAAGCTGTCTGTTCCCCTTATTATTATTATAATTATTATTGTTATTTTTCTAAACTAATATTGTTTATATTTATACACTTCAAGACTAAATTTTTCTCTCACTACTATTGTTGAAATCTAAGTTATCACATCTTTTAATTTTCTCGGTTATGCTTTACTTTTATATCACAAGTAAAAAAAATCTTTCTTAAATTATTTTATAGTTCTTTATAAGTTATTGAAATGAAAGAAAAGAGAAATGAGTTTGAAGAAGTGAATAGTATCATGGAAATAATCCAGTCTATAAATAACTTGCAGATGGCAATGACTCCTTTTGTTACTTAAATTATTTTCATTTGACTTAATTTTTTTTTTGTTTTTGTTCTGCATCTCATAATGAGGTTCTATTTAAAAGAGTATATTGCAGTTTATAATAAGAAGCATTTCATTTCATAATTATATTTTTAATAGTTTCAATGGTCTCTCAGCATTATCATGATAATTAAAAATTTTCTTGTCTACAGTAATTCGAAACTTAATGTTGTGCTTTTCTCTTGCAAAGAAATAGAAAATGGCTGGGTAGATGGAAAAGGAAAAGCACAAAAACTATTAAATTATACAAAACAAAGGAAAACACATTTAACAAGAAACAAAAGCAGTCATTGTGTTTTTTGTTTGTTTTGGAACGCACTTACATGAGTAGAAAACTTTGCTATATAATTTATGAGTTTTATGGTGAAAGACTAAGAAAGATATTTTATTATTATTTTTTTTTTCTGTTACAGTAGTGATTAAAACAAGCTTTTTTAACTCAATTGTTTAACTTTTAAAATACTGTTAATTGTTTAGTAGTCAAAGGCAAGGATTTTACCGTATAGTTAGGTCTTACTGCATTTTCTCGATCCATGTCAAATTGCTTAATACATAAAGGTAAAAGTATTGTCTTCCCTAAAAAATAATTTGAGAGCTGACAGTTTATGATCAGTGAAAATAAGAGAGAACCAGGCATTTTTCGGTTAAACAATATCTAAAAAATACTGATAGCTTGGTGGCTACAGTTCGTAACATTCGTACTAAATTTCGCCAAAATATTGATTTAACTTCGTCAACAAAGGGGGGAGTATTTAAAAATTAAGTTAAGACTAGATCAATTGATGACGCTAAACAGAATGATCGTGCAAAATCTAGCCATCCTCTATCAATATCGAAATAGTGAGTGTTGGTAAAAGTTTGGAATAATTTGTACGGCTATATGGAGTACAACTGGAAAAAAACGTCAGAAACGTCTCCATACCTGCAAACTATAATATACACAATAACTGAATTCCTTTGATAATAACCCCGGGGGTTCCAATTGTCACTGCAGGAATGGCAAATGCTTTGACGCGGTTCACTCGGGGAAAATAAGGGCACCAGACGCTAGGGTTCCTAGATCCTAAATCTGGAAGAAAAGGTCTGCGATAAACATTGCGGGTCCTCTTCGAGGCCCGACCAGTGCCCAAAGGACTGGTACCACGGGAATCGGTGGCCCCACAGAGAGCCTATCCTCTCTGTGACCGGTTATTGGTGAGGTCCCCTTCGGGGGTACACGTTGTGGTTTTGGTTTAAGATCGATTTATGTAGGTAAGGTGCAAGGTCGATCAAGTGTGTTGTTGCACTCTCAACAGACGGAGTTTGGATAGTCTCCAAACCCCTAAGCAAGAGGTTATAATGTGGATCTAGGCTTGCCTTGGAAAGGCTTGCCATATTATATAAATTGCTACTCATTGTGACTGTATCACACACAAAAAGCGATTGGTGGCAATAGTAAAGGGTTGTTATACTACACAATGGGGGCGCTAGTCTACGCCAAAGTTTCACTCGGTGGTAAGACCACCGTGAGGTTAGGCCGAGTAGGCAGGTACTCACGTTAATCTTATTCCACAATTCCTTTGAACATGCACAACGAATTTGTGCTGAAGGAATTAATGAACATCAACAGGAGGAGGCTGCCTTTTCGATTAAACTCATCCTAAACATGGAATTACATTTTCATCTTGATGAGTGGTTTGGAGAAAGCATCTACAACGTGTAACTGTTTGGAATGGGCCCTGGGTTCGGTGCATTATTTGATAAAGCATCTTCGAAAATTAGGCCGGACCGGCGGCTGTACTTGTGAGGTTTCCGTTTATATTTATATTTTCAGGGGGTCCCTTCTTGCCAGCCGCGTATACGAACTAAAAAAAAGAGGACATAAAACAAAACTAACTGACACTACAAAAACTATACCACAAAAAGAATCCAGGGATAGATGGTGCTCTCGCTCGCCCTTCCAACCATGTCGTAGTACGTCCTTAAAAATTTTGCCTTACGACCCACAAACTACCGAACTACTTCCTCACTTACCACTCCATCATTGCCTGTATCTTACTAAATCATTCAACCTTACGTTTTTTTAAAGTGTATCTGTTATTATTACTTAACATCGGGCTCTGATACTCTATTTATTTCTATCTTAATTGAATAATATTTATGGGCGCGATCAATATGTATTTTATTTGAATTCACACTAGTATGAAAAGTGATCATGGAAATTTTCAAAAATGCCTTTGTGTCAGCAAAGCCATGTAGTTCATTTTTCCGATATGAGTTTTAGTTTTTAGATTTTTAGACACTCCTTTCTAACCTACCCGGTTACTATAATAATAAAAAATGTCAAAAGCAAAAATTATCTCGTGATAATTCATTTCAGTTATAAAGTTATGATCACTACAGTATTTTCTCAAAGCTTTTGAAGAAATGAAAATATTATTTTGGGGTCAGTCTATTTACTCCAATATAAAACAAATGTATTTGTGTAAGTAATTCTGCTTTTATAATGCCAAAAAATACTATGAAATTACCCAGAGTCATAACTGTTAAAGTGTTTGAATTACTCTTGAGTGAATAGTAAGTGGATGGTTTGAGGTTTCTGTGTATGTGCATGTACGTATATGTACTTGTGTTAATTGTAAAAATGTTAATAATGTGGCTTTTTACTAAATCCTATAGCAGTGCGAATAGAGAGTGAGAAATTATAAGAGTAAGGAAAACTGGTATATGTTTTGGTGTCACTTATTTTTTTTATAAAATTCCTGATTCTTTTATTTCATTTCTGTTTTTAGTCACTTGAGAAAGTTTAAAATTAGTTGTGTTTTTGATGAAATTTCATTTAGAAAGAATTAAGTTCATTTCCTTGCCTGTCAAGTCTTTGACTCTCTAATGGAGTGGAGTAAAGCAACTCGAAAATATTTTTGTAAATTGTAGTTTCATAAAGTTTTTTCAAGATTTGTTTATTATAGAATTTTGTTAAAAAGAGTAGCTGGCACTTTTTAGGGTTCCATACCCAAAGGCTAAATATGTTACTATATAGTTTTCGCTACAATGTTTATTCTTCTGCCAGCGCCTTATATCTATGACACCGTATACATCAAGTCTAAAAGTTTTCATAGAAGTGGTATTACTATGGTCGCTAGAGCAAAAATGACTGAAAATTAAAAGTAAGACATACGGATGCTATGGAGGCCATAATCTTAGACGCATGTTAACAATTACGAGAGTCTCTGTGACGAGAGTAAAGTCTGACAGTTATCAGTCGCCAGATACCACTACAGTAGAGCATAAAAAGATAGTGACGAGAATAAAGGAAACTAAGGTAGACGTAAATTAAACTGGTCCTATACAAGGATCACCCAACAAGATCCTAAAAGTATTTTTGCGCGCTGATTCAAATTCTGGGCTCTATCACGCTTAGTTTCCTCAGGACAAATGGATTAAATTGGGATTCACAGGGGTTTCAGCACATAATTCGTGAATTATAAAATTAAAAAATAGGTAGTTACTTAGGATTTTCTTGCAAATTTGCCATCTGGCAAGCCCCTTTTTTAGTGTCCAGCAGAAATTTGCTAACATGTTGTTGAGCTTTCGTTTGTACTTTGGTACCGTTGAACTCAATAGCTACTGAAACAGCGAATCATTCAGCACTTCTCTAAGCCGAGACCCGACAAAAATTTCTCCTTTGCTGATTTGGCTTGTTGATTTAAGGGAATTTTTGTTTTAAATAAGTAAAACCAGCACGATTTTTATACCCTTCATCACAGATGGAAAGGGTATACACATATACGAGTATAAGTTTGTCATTCCGTATGTAATTTCTACAATATTCATTTCCGACCGCATTAAGTGAATGTATTCTGGATCCTTATACATAGGAATCTTGATTAGCGGTCTCTCTGTCTGTCCGTGTTCGGGTATTAATGTCATTTGCTAAGGCACCAATCTAAATCTGCCAGGCATAGTTTCGAAAAATTTGTTATTGAAATTTGGGATTGATTTCCTTTTAGACCGCGACAGGTAGATCGCAACGGGGTCTATCCAGATCTCGGGGGACATATTTTTTTGTATATTTTTAAGTTGGTAAGGTTTTTTAATATACGAGTATATAGATGTAGCCAATAGGCCTAAAGGGTGCCCAATGGTAACCAGGAGTAGCCAATAGGTGGGGTGTCAATATGTGAAAATTTTTTAAAGGATTTTTTTGCTTTAGTCTGACCATTCTAACGAAATATAGAGTGCAGGAAGTTCCTAATTTTTAAAAACATTTAAAAAAATTTTCGACTCAATTTTTACGAAAAATTTCAAAAAAGTTTTTACAAAAAATTTTCAAAAATTTTCCAAAAAATAGTTACAAATATTTTTTAAAATTTTTTTACAAAAAGTTAAAAAAAAATTTAAAAAAATTTAAATATTTTTACCATAAAATTACAAAAAAGTTTAACAAACATTTTAAAAAATTTTTGCGAAAAATTCCTAAAAAGTTTTTCCAAAAAATATTTAAAAGATATTTTTCAAAAAATTGTTACAGAAAGTTTTCAAAAATGTTTCAAAAAATTTTTGAAAAAAATTAAAAAAAATTGTTAAAAAAAATTTTTAAAAAGTATTCGTACAAAAAATTTAAAAAAGTTAAAAAAAATGTTTACAAAAAAATTCTCAAACAATTTTTTAACAAAAATATACAAAATATTTTCAATGAAACATAAGAAGGTAACACTATATTTGGCATTACTATGGTAAATACAGCACTCTTACTTGTTAATATGAATTTTACAAAATTAAAAAAAAAAACAAAAAAAAAAAAAAATTTATATATAGATGTGTTAAAAGGAAATTTTTGGATCGAAAATAGGCAGAAAAAGGACATCATGGTAAAAAGTTAGTGTTATATGTGAGAAAAAAAATATTTTTAATTCGTCATGGCGAAATCGATATAAAGAAATTTTTGTATTTGGCTGTTTTCATCGCTTTAATCGTGATTCTAAGATTTAAATTTAATTTAAATTGCTTACTAGATCTTGGTCAGAAATTCAGCTCCATCGAGTTTTTGAATCCTTTTTTTTCTCACATTCTTGATTACTTTTTGAATCATCGCCGTTGGTTTCGGTACTGATAAATATTCTCAGTGAGTATCGCTAATCCCTGTAAGCTCACCCAAAGAAACTAGTTGTGGTAGAAAGTATCAAAACACAGATTCTGAATCAGCACGAAAAATATGTGTAAGATCACCCAGCAAGGTCTTTAGGACAAAATACCAGTGTTAACCAGTGTTTCCAATTGAGTACCAGATATTCAAAAGGAATGAAGAAGATCGAAAAGGGATCAAGTAAGATATTGGTCTGCCTTGGTATCCCACTGTCTAAAAAGCGCTGTATTTTCCTATATTTAATCACTACCTGTAGAAGAATTGCTTTTAGTATTAAAGTAGTTTTCTATTTTTTTTTGCTATCTAAAATTATTGAATCGTTTAATTAATTAACAGAATAATTTATAGAATAAACAGCCAAAATAAGTGTTAAAGTAATAGCTGTTAGTTTAATATAAAAACAATGAAAGGTCATATGAGCTAAACTGCATTGTTTATTGCTCGCAACTACGCACAACAGTACTTTTATTTTTAAACTTATTAGCAGCTAACAAGTTCATGTTGCGTATACGCAATATTTGTTTAAATATCTCTCATACGTCTCGTTATATAAAAACAAATTACATTTTTAATTAAAAACTAAAATGTCATCAAAGTAATAAATAGAATTTAATGTATGCCTCCACACCAACATTTTTGGTTTTAAAATAGAGTGACCTTAGATTTTAATACCAACAATGTACTCCGTCACTTCTATTTCTAAAACAATTATCTATAATTTATGTAAAATGTATACTATGACATACACATCTCTTGGATAATGATGTATGTTTAACTGCTGCCATGTTGAAAAGTATACATACCTCATGGCAATTCCAGCTGCAACACTTGCCACAACAATAGCAATCAAGACACCCACACAAATCGCAATAATCGTCCAACACAGTGAGCCACAATGCCAGAGTTGAGCAGTGCTAACCAACAGCCAGTCATCGTAGCCAGGTAATATAGAATGTGTTATATAAGTTTTTAAATTGATTTCATGTTGTTCCAATATTAACAGGGGCCTCCATTTAAACATTAACGTTGCTGAAGATGACGTTGATGTTGATGTTGATGTTGCTTTTGATTTTGGCATTGTTGGAAATGAAGATGAATTTTCATAAGTGCTGCTTGTATTTGTTTCAGTATTGTATTGATATTGCATTTGATGTTTTCCATCTATAAATTCAAACAAGTTGCTGGTGCTGCTGCTGCTGCTGGTGGTAGTATAAGTAGAGAATATATTGTTTGCTGCATACTCACCACCATTACCAGCATCATCATTTATAATGCCACGTACTACATCAAGTACAATAAAATCGTATTTTGCCACATGATTCAAAGATTTACTAGTTGTTGTTGTTTTTTGAAAAGAGTTTGATGTTGGTGTTGAATTCAAAATATTTGCAATTAAAAAATCATAAAAATTAAAAAAGTCTATAAAGTTTCTTAAATTGTTTATTAAATCTTTTCTCCTATGGATGGCCTGATTTTGGCACGCTTTTTCTATGGCTTCAAGTACTGTTATATTTAAACAGCTTTCTTTTATATCTGTCATATTTAGACATAGAAAATGTATATTTATTGCTGTGACATTTAATGCAGGACATTCCTTTAGCCACTGTTGGAATTGCGGCATCAAGTTGTCTTTTTCTAGGTCTAAAGACAAGCTTTTATTTAAATCGCTTAAGCTCTCATGGACGTGCAATACCTTTGTTACTGATTCATCTAAATGTATGGGCCAGCTATTAAGTTGTTCTGTACTTTTTTGCTCTTTAGCCCGCCACAACTTTTGCTGGCGAAAATTTTGCACCATTTCAATGCCATTATTGTCGAAGGCCACATTGAGAAAGTAACGATAGTTGTCACTTAGTATTGTCAACAGCAGCAGATTGGACATTAGTTGCGATTGAGGATTAATACGTGTCAAGTACTTGTAAAAGCGATTTTCAGCATTCAAAGATGTTGCCACAATGTCGATGAGCAGCACTTTTGTATGCATTAACGATTCCAATAAGCTAAGAAGTCGTAAAGTTGTTACATCATGCATGGCAGCAGTAATGATAATTGCTGAAAGAAAGACATACAAAAAAAGAGAAAAAAATATAAGACAATAAAAGTAAATTGACATCGATAAATAATTGTGTACAAATGACATGTAGACAGATTTAATTTTTGAAAATTCATGAGCAAATTAAATGAGTGAACGTATAGTGACTAAGATCAAAGAAATTAATAACGAAGAAGAAATCAATGTAATTCTCGCTACAAGCAAAATGTAAATTGCAGTTCAAAATATGGTTTATATGAGGGCAGTTTAATCGTTCCTCTACTTTTTGGGTAAAAGGTTATATTTTTGGGAAGAAGTGTTTGATTTCTCAACATAATCATCTCTAAGCTCGAGTCGAGTCTCTTTCCATTTTATTTTATCCCATTAAACAACAAGTTTTAACAAGGCCTTAATGATTTTAGTTTTTTTTTTATTGACGACCTCTTGCTTTTACCCAAATTCATTACCACCCAGCCATTTCTTTAAATATGAAAACAGAAAATAGTTGAATGAGCCTGAATCTGAAGAGTGTGCCACAGTAGCACTGTTACGCTTATAGTCGAGACTGAGTAATCGAGGCGGCACCAATCGGGTGAATAGCATGTGAAACACCCGCTAGGTTGGGATGTTTACAGCCTTAGACATCCCAAGCATCTTTATTTTCCAATCGTCCATTATTATTCCATGTATTTTATCGACTTTTTTAGGCCTGACCACCTCTTTAGGGTGACTTGAAAACTTTTGGCTTCATTTGTGCTGAGATTCCTGCAACGGAACACAAATTTAAACATTGAAATTGATAACGCAGAGTCTCCATAGTATTTATCAAGCCTTTCTTTAGTTTCCGTGATAGTTTTTTTCATGTAAAAATAACGTTTAATCACCACAAGAAAACCACTCTTTTCTGTTTTCATTAAAACTAACGAGATTGTTTGCTTTAAAGGCTGTCAAAGACAAACAAATAGAGGCAACTTCGCTTACACGATAGTAGTCCAATAAAAAATAAAATTTAATGGGTGCAATGTTGCATTGAATGTTAATGCGCTGAAACTACAAAATGACACGAAATTACACAACTGCCCTCGTATCAAAAGTTTATTAAAATTGCTCTAAAATTTTAGTTGCTGTTACCTCTTATACGGGTCATGCAGCTTAGAGTTCTGAATTATTAAAAATTAGATTTTTTCACGAGAACAAACACATTTACATCGTTGAACAACTTTTGCGAAATAATGCAAATTAAGTGTAGAAATGTTTTGTTAACAGTTCAGGAAGTTTCAATTGGCGTAGAGAACAAGAAGTAATATTTCTAAGAAGCCATCTTGATCGCATAGATACAGATGCAGAAAAAAAACATGATTGAGGTAACCATAATCTAAATGCAAAATATTATGGTTAAATTATATGGTTGTAGACAAACCATATTATTATCAAACATTATAACATTATGGTTAAAAACTATGCAATGTTACATGGGAATATTTTTTCTATTACAATTATTTATTTACCATTTTTATTAACGATTTACATTTTAAATACAATAAATATATTTTGTTTATTGTGTGTGTGTTATACTATGGTTAAAAATAATATATTATTTTTGAATATTTATAAAACTTTCGTTGTGACTTAAAAATTATATAATTCAAACCAACCATATTAATTTTTATGGGTATGGTAACCATTTAATGATTAAATCTTAACCAAAACTTGTTTATCGTGACCAAAGTAATGATACAAATAACTAAAATTTATTAATCGCAACCATACATTGGTACAGACATTGGTCTCAGGAACCACATTATGTGTGACCATAACATAACTATGTTTTTTCTTTGCGTGTACTCACAGATATAAACAAGTATGCACTGGTATAAGGTTTAAACGCATCCTGAGCAACGAAGTTCATTACCGCTCTGATTATTTTGTAAATCGTTAAAATGGTTGAATTAAGAGTTTGAAGAACCAAAGTGTGAATTCCGAAAACCAGGTGCATTAGAATTCCTTCTATGTGATTACTTGAAATCATAGTTCTATATCCACAAGCCGATATGTATCGGTGGATTGATATTAATATACTTAAAAGCTGTGTTTTCTATTTAAGTTGCAGTTTAAGAGCTTCTATACTAAGAACAAATGGTAATGGAATTGCCGTACACGACAACCATATGACAGTTTAAGTCTAGTCGGAGAATATAACTTTAAGAAGATGCGAGCTTTTAAATTGAATTGTATTAAAGTTATACGATTACTTATTCTCTTGATTGCTACAGGTTTTCGGTTCCTTCGAAAATTTCAACCACCATCAATGTTACTTTTATAATTTTACCAAAACTATACTCTGACTTCATACCATCAGCATAAAGTGTATGTAAATAAATATATTAAAATTAAAAGCGAAATAAACATCACCACTTACCTTTACCAATTTTATCATCTGTATTCAGATCACGTATGTCATCTTCTCCAATTTTAATTTTATACGGGACATGCATGTTGGCTGCTATTGCCATTGGTAGAGCCCAATTTTCATCTGTAAGAAATTGCGAAAAAAACACAGAAATAAGAAAATAATTTATTATAGAAAACAAAGTTTATTTATTGTTTTTTTTGTTTTTAATGCAAAGGATGTAGAGGATAAAAAAAACAATTGAAAAAGTTGTAAGTTTTTATTTTATATTTTAAATGTTGGTTATTGAATGGAAAAATACAGATGATTGTGTGCGAGAGCAAATACTGCGGCTGCTATTATGGTATTCGATAAGAACATTTATTGGCGCATATGTGGTGTGCACTGTTGCTGGTCTAAGGAAGACAAGTTTTTAACATTAAAGCCATAAACAGTTAGTATATTTATGCAAGATTAATATGAAATTAGGTTCGTATAATTATTATAATTATAGCAATTATTTATAATTTTTTTATTTTAAATAACAAATTTCTCGAAACTATAAGCCAAGAAAAACTATTGTTAAGGCAACCATAATCTAAAAACAACATATTATGATTGATGAATTATATGATTGTAGTCAAACCAGATTAATTTAAAAAAAATAATATTATTGTTAGAAGTGTATTTTTGTCTAACATAATAAAGACCTTATAAAGGGTGGTTAAATTTTAAAGGGCCGATGTTGATTTTGAATAAAACACAAATTATTTGGGAAATTATTGACATTTCTTTTTATTTTAATATTGGTATGGTTCAATTATGTATAGAAAAAAATATCGGACAAATGGCCGCCGCGATCTCGGCGGCACATCTGATGTTCTAAATTTTTGATGACGCTGAGGTGTTTTTTATAGAGGTATAGAACTTTAAGTTGCAATAAAACAACGATGGATTATTCGATTGACATGAATTTTATTTATCCAAAGGATAATCTTGTGGCATTACATTTTAAATATGATTTCTGGCATATGACTGCCACGGCTGGCGCGGATGTAGTCCAATCTGGACGTCCAATTTTCGATGACTTTTTCCAAAATTTGTGGCCGTATATCGGCAATAACACGGCGAATGTTGTCTTCCAAATTGTCAAGCGTTTGTGACTTATCCGCATAGACCAATGACTTTACATAGTCCCACAGAAAGTAGTCTAGCGGTGTTAAATCACAAGATCTTGGAGGCAAATTCACAGGTCCAAAACGTGAAATTAGGCGGTCACCAAATGTTCTTCCAATAAATCTATTGTGGCACGAGCTGTGTGACATTTTACGCCGTCTTGTTGAAACCACATCTCCTGGACATCATGGTTATTCAATTTAGGAATGAATAAGTTAGTAATCATGACTCTATACCGATCATCATTGATTGTAACGTTCTGGCCACCATCGTTTTTGAAAAAGTATGGAGAAATGATTCCACCAGCCCATAAAGCGCACCAAACAGTCAGTTTTTTGTTTCGACATACACTTGACGATTACCTTCACTCCAAATGCGGCAGTTTTGTTTGTTGACGTAGTCATTCAACCAGAAGTGCGCTTCATCGCTAAACAAAATTCGCTTATGAAAATCGGGAACAACGGTAATCTCGTTTTGGGCCCATTTGCAAGCGTTGTTCAGGTGTGAGTCTATTCATGATGAATTGCCAAACCAAACTGAGAATAAATCACTTGACAGCTGTTAAATCGGTCGCCATCTGGAAAAGTAATGCCAAAAGAATACCTCTATAAAAAACACCCTTTATAAGTGCGATTTTATGCCGTTAATGTGCCGAATAATCTCGTCCTTTAGCTCTTGAATTGTTCTCTCAAATAACCCCATAAGAAAGAAGTCCAAGGGTGTAAAATCACACGATCTTGGCGGGCAATTGACATCGCCACAGCCATTGAATTTGTCTCACAAAAGAGCCATTGTTTCGTTAGCTGTGTGGCAAGTGGCACCGTCCTGTTGAAACCACATATCGTCCACATCCATATCTTCCGATTCGGGCCATAAAAACTTCGTTATCATCTCACGATAGCAAACGCCATTCACAGTAACTGCCTGACCGGCCTTATTTTGGAAAAAATACGGCCCGATGATGGCGCCAGCCCCTTACCTTCGACAATCACTCTTGGATTATCATTCGCCCAAATGCGGCAATTCTGCTTATTAACGAATCCACTGAGGTGAAAATATGCCTCAGCCTGAAGATAATTTTCTTCGAAAATTCATCATCCAATCCTGAATAACTTTAATAGTATTAAACAAGATGTGTTGAGATTGTTTACCATGATCAAAGTATTGATTAAAACAACTATAATTTTTCATTCACCCACATATTGTTACGGAGAACATAATATGGTTTTTGTGAACCATAACCTAACCATAATATTTTTTTCTACTGCGTACAAAGGATATAATAAATAAAAACAAGCCTCTTTAGTTAGATGTGGTGAATATGGTGCTGGGGCATGATTGTGGTGTGTTTTTTCGCCGCAATGATGTGACAGCATGAGGTCAAATCAGATGCAACAGCCACGTTGCTTAACTTCGTATACTCATTCTACTCAAAGAAGTTAGGAGTGTATTGTTTTTACAAATTAGGTGAATAAAACAATTCTTCCCATCCTATTGAGTGTTTAGAGTGGCGAATAAGCCTACTTAACCATTTTGTTGTGTACAAAATAAAATTATTTAAATGGACTAATAATAAATTGATCAACGTCTCTGTAAGTAAGAATACATTTTGCAGCTGTTACTTCCACCACCTTCTTAATTGTAATTCTTTTTAGTTTCAGTGTAAATGCTTAAGACGTCTAAATGCCAGAGTATAAATTAAAAAAATCTTTAAGGTGAGAATAGAAATTAATTTTAACTTTTCAATAATATCCCTTTTTCTGCCGACAAAAAAAGTTTGTTAAATAATAATATAAAATGTTACAAACTCAGAGAATAAACAAACGTCTTTTTCCCAGTTCAGTTGAAGTCTTGTAAAACACAAACCCAAAAGATTTTTGTTTTAGACTTTGACCCACAAAAAAGCACCATAGAGAATAAGAGAGAAATTATATTAAAAAAGTTGTTGCAAATATAAATATCTTTAGGCACTCCATTGAATCTTAAGTTTGGCAATATTTGACCTTGACAAACAAAAACTGTGTCTAAATAAGAAGAAGTGTTTTTTCCAAGTTATGCTATTCTTTAAAATTTATATATAGAAAAAAAAATAATATAATAAAAAAAAAACGAAATCAATAATTTGAAGATTATTCTGCCCAAGATGGTGTTTAATGATGACAAGAAAATTAAATTTCGTTAAATTGCAAAATATTGTTTAAGAAAATTTCATACATTATGTTCTTTTAATTAATTTTTTTTTTAATAAATTTATTAGTCTTTAAAATTTATAGAAAAATAAAATAATATAAAATTGGTCAAACGCAAGTATTTAAAGAGCATTTTTTATAAGAGCCGTCAAACTTTAATTGCAAATAATACAACAAAAATTTAATAAATTTTATGAAGTTTGTTTGGAAATTCTGTGACATTTATGTTTCAAAAATTATATCTGATAACACTGTGCAACAGTGAAAAAAATACAAGGAAGTGACATTAAAGCTTCGATTCTACTATCAAAGGATAGTAGAACACTATAATCAGTTTAGCGAAATTGGTGACTAATTATTTTTATGGGCCTCATCAGATTCCGAAAACCAGTAGGCCCTTCAAGAAGGTACTCATGCAATGCATTGTGCCATAACTAGAAAATTTGGTAATGCGAAGGATGATAGATGAAGTAGTGTTTGTGGACATTTGACTTAAACCTTCTCATATTGAAGTTAATAGGAAAGACACCTGCAAGGAGTTTATTTCACATACGAACTGTTGGGTGAAAAACGATTTTTCCCTACAATGCGTAATGCGATTCACTGGCAAATCGACCACAAATGGATGGGCCCTTGATGAGAAGCGTATTGTACGCAAAAATGTGTGGGTGTTGGGTACAAATTCCCTGATTTCATTAGAGCATATTCCATTGTATTAACGGGAAAACAGCGGAACACACGCCACATTGCGTAGCAGCTCCAGTGAGTCAATAGAGTTGGATACCCTGCTCTTACCTATGAGCTGCTTTGCCCTCTCCTGTACGCGGTCGAGTAGCTCCAAAATAGAATTTGGGGCGCCGGCCCATACATGAGAGTTGTATTCCATTTTAGGCCGAATATAGATGATATAAATAGTAAGAAGATCAGATGGAGTGAAGTATCTTTTACACCGTTTTAAAAAACCGAGGCACTTGAAAGCTTCTTTCGAGACTTAACGACTCCAATCTCTTATAGGCTCGGCCTATTGCTGAATGAATATGAATGACAAATGCTGCTATCATCTGCAAATAGTAGATAAAGTTGGAAGTTCGACTAAGACGGTCATTTATAAAAAGAAGAAATAGGGTGGGAGAAAGAACGGAGCCTTGCGGTAACCCTGAATTAATCGTTAACTCATTTGATGATATCCCATCTGTAGCAGCTCGATATAAATCGAAAAAATTTTCACCGACACCAAAAGCAATAAGTTTTGACAGAAATGCATCATTCCACATAGAATACCTTGGATATATCTAAAGCCACCACCTTACTTTCGCCGAAGTGGTGCATGAAATAACACTGTTTTTCTGAAAGAAAAGCTAGTAAGTCATCTGTAGATCGACCCCTACGAAAACCACCAAATTGTTAGACTCCAAATACCTCACAAGATCAAAATTTATCATACTTTACTTTAGAAAGTATAGAATAGATTGCAATTGGGCGGTAATAACCAGGCCATAAGTTTAGCTTTATCAACCAGATCAGTGAATATTTATTTGGTCATCCTTTAAAAGAGTCGAAATTGAGGAGCTAGCATTATCCTTTACTCTTTTAACAAATGACCAAAAACTTTTACTGCCCCGAGCAGCAACAAGAGTTTTAACGCGAAGACTTTCCTCACTTTTTTACGACTTAGTACTTTGACAAACGAGGATCTTGCTCTTTTGCGCAGCAAATCAGTATCTACATTGGTGTTACGCCAGATTTGCTTCCTCTCTTGATCTGATTGTGTTCTTGCAATTCTGATTAAACCAGGAATGAATAATTTCATTCCAAGAAATATTATGTTTTCAACCCTTTTCGCCATGGTATCGACATTATCCAATTAAAATTCTTAAAAAATTCGTTGAGCTCAGCCCAACGAGCATTTTCATATATATAGTTAATACGGCTCATGGCTGTTCTTGAGGCGTTAAGACGTACAGAGAGAGAGAAATGAATGCGGAAATGGTGCAATGATCCGAATTACCGAGATATAAATTAATGCTCACTTCATACTTTTGAGAGGGTGTGAAGTCAGAAAAAGGTCGAGAGTGTTGTCCTGGTACCCTTCAACACACGTAATATGCGTTGGATCATTCGGAAGGTGGTTGCGAGCAACAAATAATTCAATATATTAACCATCTGGTGTTGTATAGCTCGAATATGGTGAATCCAAGATGAGTTGTGAACATTGAAATCACCAGCAACAATAATTTCAATATTCGGGCAAATATAGAGGTTGTTCGATAAGGAATCGGAAAAGGAATCACAGCCGGCTATAGGTTTAACCCTTCCAGTGTTTGGGCTTCTATAAGGAAAACCAAAATGTAAGTAGTGTGACCTGAGTTTGAATATAACCCAGAGACATCTAAATTCAAAACGATGTGGATAATTTCATCTGTGGCATTAATATCTACTTACGGATAAAATAATTTAATATACAAAAATAAATAAATAAAGTTTTGAAATATTCAAATGTTGACCGTCAAACACATCTAAAATAATAATAATTTTTTAAAGAAATACATTTTTTTTATGACCAAGAATATTCACATATTAAATAATGAAAAATAAGTGATAATAAATCTAAGAGAAGAGCTTGTGCTGCATATGTCGGATAAAATATAAAGTTGAAATTAGTCTTTTATTAAATTAAAAGTTGATAAACATAAATCATAAAAATTACACACACAACAACAAAAAAATCTACTTCAGAACTCTGACCAATAAATACATTTTTACTTTAAGCAGTCCTTTTTTGGTTTATGAATGAATAGAAATAAAGCAACTATTTTCTGTTTTGGTTATTGTGTAAAAGTTGTGGGCAATTTATTTTATCTTAAGCCATATAATTTTGATGTCCTCTATAAAATTATAATGATGTTTACAAAAGTTTTTAATTGACTTCACACTTAATTTTAATAAATTTATTTTTTTATTAAATTAATAAGTTTGTTTGTGACAGAATCTCTTAGCGTGTGAATTCGGAAAATTTGAATAGAACTTATGGATAAACTTGTAGACTTTTTGCAGCTTAGTTTAGCAGCTAGAAGTAGTTGGAGATTAGATTCTTTTATATTGGAGTCTAATGAATTAAACATTTAGACGACAGCAGTTGTCGTCTAAGTGTTTACGATCAGATTGTATTGGCATGATAACAAAAATTGTTTCGTTAAACAGTGGCTATAATTTTTCCATATATGGTTAGTAAAAATTTAGGAGACCCTGTAAGTTATGCTGAAAAGAGTAAAAAAAATAATTTTTAATTTTCTTATTCAAAAAAAAAAAGAGCAGGAATAAATTACTTTTTTGGCATAAAATGTTAACAGAATTATTTCAACGAATCCTCAGCTTCATTATTTTCGAACAAATTTAAGCGCTATCACCTAGTTTAAATGAGATATTAGGCAAAAACTGATGACACCCTTTTTAAATCTTTCAGGGCCCATAAATACGGATTGTTCACCAAATTCACCAAACTGAGTATAGGGTTTTACTATCCTTTGGTGGTAATCAAGTCCGTGCATTTTGTTTACTGTTGCACTGTGTAATGACTGTGTGATCCATTTATTGAACATTAAAAAACAGAATATATTACATACAATTTTTACCCCGATTACTACGATTGCTCATACTACACTTTACTACACTTCCCTTTTTTTTCAAACTTATTGTCTATTTTTTCCCGGTTGCACCTGATTATTACGAACACGATTTTATTATTCCAAAAAATATTATTATTACGCACCGCTCCCCAAGTTGTTAGAGTAGTAATTCAGCTTTGCACTATTTTGTTCGCAACTGTATGTGTGAAAGGCAATAATATGAACTTATTGTATTATTATTTAAATATTTATCTCCTGTTAATTAGGATTTTTTATAATTAACGACATTTTAGGATTCCTAACCCAAAGTGTAAAAACTTAACAATGTGTGCTCGTCGACAGCGCTTCTATCTCTGGAACAGTAAAAGTTAGACTTTTGAAATTTTCACACAAATTGTATTACTGTGGCCGCTATAACAGAAAATACTAAAACTTATAGGGTGTTTCGAACGTCACATGTTATTCGCGTATATGTCTTTATTTGTTGAACCGCAGAAGGCTAAAAATTTTCGATGACGCTGAGGCATAATTGAGGTTCTATGCCGTTAATGTGCGGAATTATCTCATCCTTTAGCTCTTGAATTTATGCTGCCTTATCGATGTACACCTTTTCTTTCAAATAACCCCAAAGAAAGAAGTCCAACGGTGTCAAATCACATGATCTTGGCGGCCAATTGACATCGCCATCTTTTGTTAGCTGTGTGGCAAGTGGCGCCGTCCTATTGAAACCACATATCGTTCACTTACATATCTTCCAACTCGAGTCAAAAAAAGTTCGTTTTCATCTCATGATAGCGAACACCATTCACAGTAACTGCCTGACCGGACTCATTTTGGAAAAATACGGCCCGATGATGCCGCCAGCCCATAATCCGCACCAAAGAGTCAGTCTTTGTGGGTGCATTGGTTTTTCGCCAATTACTCTTGGATTGTCATTCGCCCAAATGCGACAACTCTGCTTATCCACTGAGGTGAAAATATGCCTCATCACTGAGGATGATTTTCTTCGAAAATTTACCATCCACTGTTGCCCTTTCTGCCACCATTGTGACTATGGACGACGTTTGAAATGATCAAGAGGCTTTAGTTGTTCTTGAGTCAATTGCGCCTTGTAAGCGTGTAAATGTAAGTCTTTATGCATAATGTTCATCAACGACGAGCGTGAGAGGTGCAAATGCAATAAACTGACGTTTAGGTGGGGTTCACATTCAATCTCGGCCCTTAAAATTGAACCACCCGATATTAGAACAGTAATAGACTTATATTTAAAATTTATACATATTTATTTTATAATATTTACTGTAAGAACAAATAAGGAAAATAAATAAAAATGAAAGGGTGTTCTCTAGATGTCGCGAATTTAAGGAATTTGGGCTTCTCTTCTAAACTTCATGAAATATAATTGAAATTTGTTGTAATGTACAAATTATTTTCTGCGCTGCCTATGCCATCCCTAATCATTTTATATTTTATATAAATATTACCTTAAAAGCCACTCATCCCGTTCCTCTATTTTGTTGGCAGCCTTATGAATTCCAAATTCATAAAATATAAACTTTTTTTAAACCACTTCCTACCGCTTAAGTTTAAACCATTCTATTAAATCCATCCTAAATATTTCTAAATATTTTATATAAATTTTATACCTTTTTAATACACATAAGTTACATAGCATAGAAACAGAAAGCAAAAAGTTATAATTTTTTTTTAAATAATCTACTTATATAGAAAACTCTTTGAAAAGTAAAAACAAAGACTGAGATTATTAAATTAAAAAAAAAACTTTTATTCATAATTGTGATTTAAATGGAAAAACAGAGTGTAGAGGTATTAAAAAAGTATTCTAGTAATTAAAATGAATTTAAAATAATAACGGAGTTGAAAAAATGATGTAAAATTATTTAAGATAAAAGTTAATTAAAAAAAAAAACACTTTTCATTTAAAATGCTGAAATGGCAAAAAAGTTTTTAAGTGTTTTTCCTTTCAAGGGATTTTGTTATTGCACATTGTGCGTTTTAGCGAACTGACCTGAACGGCGAAACACTTTGTAGATTAAAACTGGGTTTCCTGCATAGTTGTAACGAGAAAAAAATTGTAAAAATTTTATTTTTAATTTTATATTTTATACTACTTTTTGCACACTTCATTCATGTGGGGTTTGTGTAAGAAGTGATACCGAAAAAAGCACACACACGTTGTGTGCGTCCTGACAATATTTCGCTCGATTTCGCTTTGAAAGTAATTCACACCATATTTTTAAACTCTTACGTATTTTCTATATATGTAGGGTACCCATCCCTGGATAAAATTCTAAAATTAATATAAAATTCTAAAAATTATTTTAAAGCTCTGTACAAGACAGACAGGAAATGAGGTACTCATTATTTTAAAACAGCGCCATCTGTTACACAACATAGCTTAAAATAAACTGCTTTAAAAAAAATATTCCTTAAAGTATGCAGTACCTTTAAATCTGTAAAAAAAATATCGGCGTACTTTTACTGCTTTTGCTCCACTAAATATATATACACATATATACATATATATATATATATATATATATATATATATATATATATATATATATATATATATATATATATATATATAAATATATATATATATATATATATATATATATATATATATATATATATATATATATATATATATATATATATATATATATATATTAAAACTCACAAAATTTTATTAAAATCCATCCAGTAGTTTTTACGTGATGCGAACACAAAAAAAAAGACATACAGACATACAGGGAATAAGTTTGATATACGAAATGCTGAAAGGGTAATTGCTAGTTTAAATCCTTAAAAGTTTTGGTTCTGACACAAAACAAGTAAAAAGAAGACAATGGAGCTTCTTAATGTCATTCTAAGCCTTGAGTACTTTCCTCAAGAGTTCAAGGTTTCTCTGATTACAATGATACCTAAGCCAGGAAACGATTACAATAGGGTGGAGGACATGCAACGAGTGGCAAAGCGGAAAGCGGCAGCAAAGATTGAAAGCATTCGAAATATTACTACAAAATAAGCTGGTATATGCTATAGCACTAAATCGTCGGCGAATTAAAATATAAATACAACAAACTTAATGCGCCTACTTGACACCAGCACTTATCTAAAAATAATCATATCGTGCAATTACAGAGTTGCTAAAAGTAAAACTTCTTAGTAAAACAGTCAATTGGTAGGCATATTTGTATTATAAATGTAGACCAATTCTTAAATGGGTCCCTTTTCGACCCCCTCCTGTCCTCAATGATCTTACTGCATTGAGTCTCGTGCTACAACCGGCCCTTAATCTAGACTATACTGATTTCAGACTGTCGACTGGTAACTATCGGCATTCTTTCTCATCACGGCGTCTCTATTGATAGATTTTGTTCAAGTTAGTTTTAGTTCCTCCATGGCATTCACATTTAACAAGCGCCTGCCCGTGGTTCTACGTCTTATACTAGCCAGTGCCAGACATTTACACATAATGTGCGATACAGTCTTCCAGGCATAGTCCGTAAATATAATTTTCTTAGATTTTCATTATCCAGCTTAAGGTACCTCTATTATATCTAAGCATATTGGTGGCCTTCTTGCCAAAGGGTTCCTTGAGCACTATTCTAGCCTGTTTTTTTTTCAAGTTAAGCCATTGTAGGGCCTTTGCTCCTATTAGGCCAATACCCAGTGATGCTCTGGGTTCTGGTCAGCTCAGCTGAGTATACACCTGTTCCTGCTCTCCCGTTGAAAAGAAAACCATAAATAAAAATTCTGATGTCGTTCTCCATACACTCATTGTGTATAATGCCAACCGCATTGAGTGTTCGATACAGTCTCGATTAGTTTCGATTATCTTTCTTCTATTCATCCATCGGCACTTAACTTCCTTAACTATCTTACTAACTGGGTACAGAATGCCCTTATGACCGATATTCGGCCCAAAGCTATGTCAAATGGCATCGCTCGTCAAATGCAAAGTAGACATTGCAGTTTTTTATCTTATGATAAAGTCCAAAGGCAGCAATCCTAGCATGGCCTATATTGCCTGTGTTGGAGCAGTGCGCTTTGCGTTACATATACTTATATTGCTGGCCCGTAACATGCTATATGATCATGGTAGCGTTCGACTAAGAAGGAGTAATATTGCTTCTCTTGGATGAACATCAAAGAGATGACCCACAAATGATAACAACAACCATGCATTATACATTTACTGTCCAACACTGGCTTAACTTAAATATCAGTGTACCATAACCAGACGTTAAAAACGTAAACCCTGTCAGCCCTATTCATTTGTTAGAAAAAAAAAACAACTAGAGCCTCAAGTACAAGAATTCATTTGTAAATATTTAATTTTAATCGCTACTTTTTAGGGTTCCGTACCCAAAGGGTAAAAAATTAAACCTGTTGTTTTCGCTACAATGTTTCTGCTGCTGTTCTGCGTCTGTCAGCGCCTTTTATCTCTGGAACTGTAATAGCTAGATTCTCGATATTTTCACAGAACTTGTATTATTATGTTCGCTATAACCAGAAATACTACTTTACAAATTACTGATCGATATGTTAATCATGGATTTTAGAAACTACGCTTTCATTTAAAGATGCTTTGAACCAATTTTCAATTATTAAAAAAGTTTAATAACAACCTTAAATGAAGTTAAATATTTATCTTTTATTTTGTTACCAACATAAAATTCTGTAATAAAAATTTAAATATAATTTTAAAATCTGCAATAAGGCTTTCATATCATATTACACAGCATACTTTTAAAGCTTTCTTTTTCCCCTATTAAATAAAATAAATCCTACTTCTTTCCTTTAGGCTCATTAATAAATCACACTTACTTAGAACGTACTCTCTACATACGCATTTTTTTATTTATTTTTTATCAAAGCAGGCAGAACATCTCTCGTAATCCTTTTTTATAACCTTTGATATTTTTTTTATGCATAAGTAGTGTGTTATTAGATAAAATATTTACGTTATGTATAACCACATACATTTATAAGGAGGCAATAAAATATGAGAAAAATATGCAAAAAAAGAGAAGCAGTGACATTTTGAAAAGGTATTCTTTCGCCCTTGAATTTTTTTATTTTTATAATTTTTTGTAGAAAAATTTTTTTAAAATAAATTTTAATAAATATTTTTTGGTCCGGGATATTGGTAATTAGATAAATTTAAATATTAAATAAATATACATCCTATTTTACCCATCACATTGGCCCAATGCTGGAGGCATCTATAGCTTTCCGACAAGCAATCGAACAATATTCTACTCTGTTTTTTTTTGATGTTTAGGAAAAACACTTTACAATTTTGTATAATTAACCGACTTCAAAAAAGAAGGAGGTTATCTATTCGTCTGAATGTTGCTTTTTTTTTATGTATGTAACCGCAGGACTCAGCCATTTCTGAACCGATTTTAAAATTTTTTGCTTTATTTGAAAGGTTATGCTTTCAGGTTGGTCCCATTTTAAAAACAGGTCATTATATTAAAAATTAAAGGGTGTCCCCAAAAACATACATGTTTTTTACGTGTATTAAGAACTGTAAAGGGCACCAAATTAAAATTTTAAAAAATTGCGTGTCGCTATAGCTCCCAACTGCATAAATTAATAAAAAAATAAATTTAAAATTCAAAGGGTGTCCCCATAGGTGACGTAATTTGACCTTTTTGACCCTATATCTTGAACCGTTATAGGCAAACCCTTGAAAATATCGATTACTATGACCGTTATAATAAAATGTATAAGTATTCAAAATTTTAAAGGGTGCTCCAATAGTTCATTTAATTTGATGCATATGGCCATACTTTTGAATAGTTGTACACAGACCGCTGAAATTTACAAGAACCTGTATTGCTAAGTCCACTATAACAAAAAGTATAAAATTTGAATTTGGAAATAAAAGGGTGTCCCAATAGTTAATGTAATTCTATGTATGTGGCCAAACTTTTGAACTGTTATAGACAGACAGCTGACATTTACAATGAACCTGTATAGCAAGGTCCACTATAGCAAGTATACAATTTGAATTTAGAAACTAAAGGGTGTCCCCATAAATTATGTAATTTGATCTATATGGCCCTATCTTTTGAACCGTTAAACACAAACACTTAAAAATTAGGCAGAATTTCCACTACTTTCTCTGGTATGACAACAAGTATAAATATTTAGAATTATAATGTAAAGGGTGTCCCAATAGTTCATGTAATTTGATATATATGGTTAAACTTTTTAACCGTTATAGACAGATAGTTGAAATTTAAACAGAATCTTTGTGGCCAAGTCCTCTATAACAACAGGTCTTTAATTTAAAATTGTAAATTAAAGGGTGTCCCAATAGGTGATGTTATTTGATCTATTGACCCTATCTTTGAAACCGTTATAGACAGAGGCGTGAATGGTGTCCCCATAAAATACGGATGCTGGTAAAAATAGCTTAACTTTTGAACAGTAATAGGGAGAGGATTGACATTCACACAGTCTTTACTTTTTTTGCTAATTTTGGCGCATTTATTATTTGGTTTAAACCTAATTCTTACAGATTACTTCTTACATTTTTAGTTTATAATTGCTGCCCTTCTATCTGTTTTGTAGTCGGTTTTTTTTTGCAAAAATTATACTAGTAAGCAGATAACGCTCAATTGTTTGTTAAACCGTCTTTACTCTTACATAGTAACAATTTATCTTAACTTTAACCTTTAAAAGCTTATGATTTTTCCAAAAAAAAAAAAAAAATATAATTAATATTTCCGTGAGACATTTATTAATAAAAAAATAGACTCAAACGTACATAAACATGTTCGCAAGTGCATTAAAATTTTAATATTTCATACCTTTAAGCTGAAATTGCTTACCTACATGTACAACAAAATTTATCCATATCGTCTACAATAAGTTCAAGCATATAGTAAGGTTGCCAGATGTAACGTTGTATATTAATTTTGGCGATTGTAAAAGGATTTTTATTTGGAAAAAATATATGTTATTTGAAATTATGTTAAAAAAAAACAAAAATAAATTTTTTTAATTTAACAAACACAGAAAGAATTTTCTACACCAATTAAAGGTTTTAATTAGTTTTAAATTAAAGTTCAATTAATTTTTTAATTGATAAAAGATATAGTCTTATTTTAAAAGAAGTTCAAAAGTCTAAAAATTAAAGGGTGTCCCCATACAACATACATGTTTTTTACGTGTATTATGAACCGTAAAGAGCACCATTTTAAATAACAGAAAATAATAAAAAATAAACTTAAAAATTTTAGGAGATAGGTGACCTCAATTGACCTATATGGCCCTATCTTTTGAACCATTTTAGACAGACACTTACAAATTGGAGCGAATATCCGTTATAACATAAAGTACAAATATATATAATAAGAAATTAAAGGGTGTCCCAATAGTTGATGTAATTTGATTTATATGATAAAAGCATTGAACCATAAGAGATAAGCGGTTGAAATTTACAAAGAATCTGTTTTTCTAAGTCCGCTATAACAACAAGTATAAAATTTAGTTGGGAAACTAAAGGGTGTCTCCATAGTTGATGTAATTTGACCTATCTGGCTCTTGAACCGTTATAGACAAACACTTGGAAATTAGACAGAATTTTCACAACTATACCGGACGTATAGTAACATGATTAATATTTAAAATTATAAATTAAAGGGTGTCTCATTAGTTGATGTAAATTTATGAATATGGCCAAACTTTTGAACCGTTATAGACAGACTGTTGAAGTTTACAAAGAATCTGTATGGATAAGTCCTTTATAATAAGTGTTTAATTTAAAATTGTACATTAAAGGGTGTCCCAATAGGTGATATTATTTAACCTATATGGCCCTGTATTTGGAACCCTCACTTTTTATTACTGTGTCAGTAATAATAAGTGTAAAAAAATAAAGGGTGTCCTCTTATCTAAGGTAATTTGTCGTATATGGCTTTATCTCTTGAACTTCCTTTTACATTTTTAGTTTAGAATTGATATATCTCTTTTGAAGTCGGTTTTTTTTTTGCAATACTTATTTATTAACAACTGGTAGATGATTTTTAAAAATGGTTTATTGATTTGTTTACCATCTTAGAAAATTATATTGATTTTGAGTATAATTAATATGAATCGATTTCATAGCTTTTCAGTAATAAAAAAGAAATATGAATTAGGTGCCCCAGTATGCTAGTAGGTAGTAGGCTATCCTATGAGTTTGGGGGCTAAGGGTTCCATTCCCAAAAAGTGTTTCATATTTTTTATTATGATGTTCATAAACTAAATAATAAAAGTTTGGAAAAAGGCATATTCGATTTATGAAGAAAAAAAGAAGATGTAAAAAAATTTGTAAAAAATTGTAAACTTTAGTCGATTTGCCAATTAACCCATATTATTTATTCGAGTTATTTTTAATCGAAATGTGTAATTTTTCTTACTCGAACAATAAATCGAATTAGATTTGCAAGTTTTCTTACTCAAACAATTAATTGACTAAGAATTCTACGATTAATCGAGCGATGATTGATCGAGTGAGCACTGTAATGGTTTACTATTCAAGTCGACTGGCTTAATGAACAATCAAGCAATAATCAAATGCCATCGAAACTACAAATGTATGAGAATCGCGGCCACTAGTCGTGTGAGTATATAATATACAGGATGTTTTTTTATATATAGGGTGTTTTAGAACTTTAAATTTGATAAAAATTAAATAAAAAAATTAAATTGTAATCCAAAAAATGATTTCGGGCGTATGGCCAACACGTCTGTTCATGTTAATTTTGGACATCCAATAATTCGCCACTTTTTCGAGCATTGCTGGCAGTATGTCACGAACAATACGAATAAAGTTGACCTCCAAGATGTCAATTTTTGCTGATATATTAGCGTAAGCCAGTGACTTCATATTAGATCTGGATAATTTGGTAGCGCTGTTGTAGCTTCAATTTAATCGTAATGATTTTTCACAATATACTGATTATAAATGTCAAAAATAAGCCCAGTATAATAGTTATTTTGACAGCTAACCCCTTTGTAAATTCTATTGGCTTTAAAAAACACCCCTTACGAGAAAACAGCCTACAACAGAGCACCACACAGTAGAGCATTTTAAGATAAGGCGGTTTTAAACGACCCAAAAATATATAAAGTGGTAGACACGATGTCTGACAGACATGTGTTGGGATATTTTGACTTCTTTTGCCGATATATCTGATAGAAATCTAACAGAAAACTATATTGATTTCTGATAGATATCTGAAAGATTGTGATATGATTCTATTCGACTAATCGCATAGATTTCCTTTTCCTCCCGTATTGCGGCAAATATTTTAAGACGGGGCACAGTAAACTGTCTAGTGGAAAAAAAATCAAAAAATAAACTTTCGAATTTATCTATAAAATACATATGGGATGAAAGCTAAGATTAGCTTGAGCTTGAGTAAATGATCATTTTTTTGCAAAAATGACATCGAGGCTCCACATCTTTGAGGGCCCATAAAAAAAAAATCTGGAGAACTTTGGGCAAAACTGGGAGACAGGGGTCTTTTTTTTTTTGGTCTTTTATCACGTAGTGGTGTCCGTATATGGTTATTTTTTTCCGTGTTGCACTGTGTAATTGTCCCCGCACCGGAAAAATAAAAGGATTTCTAAAAATGTTAATTCATTTTTAAAAATAGTAGGCCAAAATTTCATTAAGCTACCATAACTCCTTCGATTTTTTTCCAGCTTTACTATGGGGACCGTTCACTGTGCGGGGACCAAAAAACTATTTAAAATTTTAAATTATTTTTCGATATGATTTA
This sequence comes from Phasia obesa, assembly GCA_949628195.1. NCBI lineage: Eukaryota > Metazoa > Arthropoda > Insecta > Diptera > Tachinidae > Phasia > Phasia obesa. The sequence continues at coordinate 193,908,135 of OX451215.1, forward strand.
TTATTTATTTATTACTCTAATATAGAGTTACATGTTTGTTTTATTGGCAGGGTCCGTCAAAAGTAATAGGACTCAATACTCAAGAAGACAATTTGATAACATTTTTTTCTTTAGATTTGTATTAAAAAGACCGAAATACTTTAAAAAGGAATGTTGGAAAGCTGTCCAGAAAAAAAATTGGTTTTGTAATAATATCTAACTTTAGGTTAGAAAACTTTTTCTGATGTCCAACCCAGCGTATATAATGGGGTAGAGAAGTGTAGGGGAGAGTTTGGGCTACAAAGTGAAAAAAACCAACATCGTTATTTATAATATTTGCATTAAAGAGATTCCAAAGCATCGTTGTTGTCAAAGCGTACCGCAATTATAAAAGAATTATTTTTGAGATGCCATTTAGACGATTTGCCAGAACCTTTGAAGACTTTCTTCCAATATAGTATGGCAAGAATTTTTGTTGCTACTTTTTTGAGCTCCTTAAGATTTACATGCTTCACATGTTAATCATACAAGTTTTCCTGCTACGTTTCAAAAGCTGCCAGCTCATGATACAAATGTTCCTTACAAGAATAGTTAATATTCTTGTAGTGAATTTTATGCCAACACTTTTGTCTTACCCTCAGCCATGTGTACATATTCACATACATATGCATGAAAATTTATATTATTACTAATTGAGTTTGCGAAGAGTTTCTAACATTTCTCACACACACTTACAAACTCATCTCGCATACGCACAAATTTTGTTTTCATGCATATTTTAATGTACTCCTATGATCTACTGAACTATGCATAACCTGTGTGGCTGTGAAGGAAGTATTCCCTACGGATTAACGTACAATATTGTTGTATAATCTTATTTCTTAATATCTTCAGAGAATACTTACTCACACACAGACATAGTTTGTGTATTAATTAAATTCAAGACTTGTTCCCAGTATATCGCACACTAAATAATAAACAGTCACAACTCAAAATATACATATAATAGACATATATAAGCAGAAGTAAAGAACTGTTTTTAAAATCATGGTCAAATTGAACTCCACAGTAACGTTTACATAACGCCTTACATAAAAAATATTTTCACCAATTAAAGGAAAATATAAGTTAATCGATTTGAATGAAATTTTCTGTAGATATATAATTAGTCAACGAAAATCAAATCACATAAAATCTGCAACATAAAGGTAAGGGAAATCCCACAATTCCCAAAAAAAAAAAAATGCCAAAAATCGCAAAATTGGAATTTTTTAGTCTTTTGCAAATAAATTCTACATATGGAGTAGGGGTTATGAAATGCTTTCAGGCATAGTTTTATTACGGCATTATTGTTTTTCCGATCCGAGCTTTGGGATTTTAGAACATATAGGCTAAAAACAAAATTTCGATGCAAAATAGGTAAAATTGAAGTACCTCTATCTTCTACAAGGTTCATCAATTTTATACGAAATTTGGTTTAAACGCACATACATATTGTTAGCTTACACAAATATATAAAATTGTATTATTCCTTAAGAAAATTTTTTTCTATTGAAAAAATAAGATTGACGGCCATTTTTAAGCTAAAATACGCAAAAATTCAAAATTTTGGAATTTTTAAATTGAAAATCGTGTAGTTTTTAACTCAGAAAAGATATAATATTGAAATTTTTCCACAATATTTTAAATTTCACTCACTAACTATAGAAAAATATAAAAAAAAAAATTATTAAAAATTGTTTTAAAGTTTTGGAAAAAAAAATGGACGAGGTTATCGAAAAATCAAAAATTTTAATTTGAAAATTGTTTAAAATATTTTGAAAAAACTGGACTAGAGTATCTCAAAATCAAAAATTTGAATTATTTTAAAACATTTTGAAAAAACTGGACGAGGTTATCGAAAAATCAAAAATTTTTATTTTAAAATTGTTTAAAATATTTTGAAAAAAAGTGGACTAGAGTATCTTAAAATCAAAAATTTGAATTATTTATTATTTTAAACAATTTTGAAAAAACTGGACCAGGTTTTTGAAAAATCAAAAATTTTAATTTTAAAATGCTTATAACTCGCTCATTTTAAAACATAATCTATAGATTAAATTATCATTTTAACTAGACCTTTAAGACCATGTTAAAAAAGAAAAATAAAAAACTGAAAAAATACCAAGCTCTAAAAGAATTTGCAGGGGTGAGTTATCCAACTTTAAGACCACATAGCGCCATCCCTGACGAGTATATGGGGCCCACCGTCAAAACTTAAGCTGAGATACACCTCTGCTCATGCCAAAATTTGGAGCAATCGACCTAGCCCTTTACAAATGGCTGCGTTATTTCCAAATCCATTTTTTAATTCTGCCCCACTGTGTAGTGTTGCAAACAAAATTTTCGTTGTCGTTAAAGATTTGATCTGTAAATTGGTTTATGAAAAACAAAACAATTTTGAGAAATATTGAGTTGGGGTTGTTTATTATTTAGTGTGCGATATGTAGAGGGTTGATATGTGTAAGACCAAGTGCTATTAGCAAAATATAGCCGTAGTTTCTGTTTTCAATTTTTTTCTTTATTTTGCAAAGTATTTATTTAATTTGTGAGTAGTTTTAATTTAGGTAATAATGTTCGTTTTAATTTAAGTAAAATTTTGTTTACCGAAACGGTTACTTTAACATTCATGATCATAATAATTGCCATTTAAAACATATTTGCTCAAACTCATAACTTTTAATTAGCGTGTATCTTCTAACATTTATGCTTTGCCTGTAGTTTGTGGAATGGGCTGATGCCCTATAATTAGTAAGGCAACAGTTTAAAATTAATTCTTATTATTCTGATGTTATAGGAATTGCATTACACACTGTGTAATTTTTTAAGTCATGGCAAAATAACCATATACGGACACCACTACGTCATAAAAGATCAAAAAAAAAAAGACCCCTGTCTCCCAGTTTTGCCCAAAGTCCTCCAGGTTTTTTTTTATGGGCCCTCAAAGATGTGGGGCCTCGATGTCATTTTTGCAAAAAATGATCATTTCCTCAAGCTCATATTTTGCAAACCGTTTGAGATTTTGATATACTCTCTGAGGCAAAGTTGTAGCTCTTGTTATAAAGAACAAAAATTGTGAACATATAAAATCAAAAAAACTTCATCTTCAAGGTCAAAAACTTTAAAAAATTCAATTTTTTTAGCTTTTTTCCCCTGTTCAGGTCCATAGGTAGCAAACCGTTCAAAACTCAAGGAAACAATCAACTACAAAAATGAACCTTAGATCTCAATAAACAACTTTTTACAACATATGAACTTCCTAGGAATGATTCTTAACACCGTTTAGGTAGCGCTTATGTAGCTAAAAAATTTTCGGGAAATTTTTCACTTTTGCGGCTACCTAAGCGATACCTAAACGGTGTTAAGAATCATTACTAAGAATTTCATATGTTCTAGAAAGTTATTTATTGAGATCTTAGGTTCATTTTTGTAGTTGATTGTTTCCTTTAATTTTGAACGGTTTGCTACCTATGGACCTGAACAGGGGAAAAAAGCTTGAATTTTTTAAAGTTTTTTGCGATTTTGACCTTGAAGATGAAGTTTTTTTGATTTTATATGTTCACAATTTTTGTTCCTTATGACAAGAGCTAAAACTTTGCCTCAGAGAGTATATCAAAATTTCAAACGGTTTTCAAAATATGAGCTTGAGGAAATTATCATTTTTTGCAAAAATGACATCGAGGCCCCACATCTTTGAGGGCCCATAAAAAAAGCCTGGAGGAGTTTGGGCAAATCTGGGAGACAGGGGTCATTTTTTTTGGTCTTTTATCACGTAGTGGTGTCCGTATATGGTTATTTTTTTCCGTTATTTTTTCATACTAATCGAATTAATTATATTTACGATATCAGCTAGGTGAAGAATTTCAAGAAATTTTTCAAATTACAGAAGGGAAATTTTAGATATTTTACGTGCTGACAGAGAAATGCAGAGGATGTGCAAATTAACTTGCAGGATATGCTATGGTTGGTTAACTCACAATTATACTCCTCACTTGTAAACATGAATGAAGTAGAGTACATTCAAACAATTTCTCTGAGTGAAATAACATAACTTCTTTATATTTGTATGTCCTCTTGATTTAGTTTCCGAACAATAGTTTGTTCTTTGAACTAAGAAAAAAAGGATTTTTTATTTAATTTCAATAAAGTTCCACCACGTGGTTTATTTAGAATTCCATATCAACCCTACAAGAATAGTGACGGGTCATTTAACTACAAAAGAAGTTCTATCCATTTCTTAAGAGCAATATAAAAACGATGATATAAACATTTCCCTTCAAGTTGTTAATACTACTCTTGCTTATGTGCAAGCGAAATAAAACTATTTATTTTATTCTTGTACCCTTCACCACAGTAAAAATTTTTTATTTTGTTTGTAATTTCTATAATATCCATAAAAATAATTTTTTTATTGGAGCGGCTGCATTGCGAACCGAATCCCAAAATCTATCGTTGCTTAGTTACGATAATCTGCCGTTTTGCTTGACCTGCTATTGACGTTGACAAATTCTCATTATAGCTTGCAGTAGGAGGAAAAAAGCCTACGTAAACTCGTACAGAATTTCATCCTCACATCCAATGTATTAAAAGTAGAAGATGAGCGATATTCAGCGTACGGGTACTAGCAACGAAACTCCCCTTGGAATACAGCGTATATTTTTCCTCTGTGGACTACTGCAGATTTTTATAAATAATTACTTTTCACCATACGACTTAAAGCTTCTGGAAGCAAATTCATTTCTTCTGCTGCTTGAGGTTGCACAAAAAGAGTTTTTGATAATAATTATTGCACCGACCTATACGTCTGGGTAATCTTTGATAGACCGTTCTAAAAAAAGGAAAAATTTTTTGCTATACCATGAGAATGGTGAGAGTAAGAGTGCGAACATATGACTTGTCGCATGACTAGTTCTTAAGCAATATGAACCGGTTCGAGTTCTAACACTTTCTATAAAAGGGACCTGGCACTTTAGATTGGTGCCGGACTAAGAAGGCAACAATGCCTCCTAATATACTGTGATAGTTCTTAGACCTAACTGCCAGTTACTATTTCTGAGAACATTTAATCAGTTCCTTGATATGTTCTATATTCACCAACTGGTCAGGGGGCTTGCTTTGAAAACAGCTGTTAGACTGAATGTCACAAATGCATGGAACCATAGGCCATGGGGTCATGCCAGTATCCTGAGGATCATGAATATCAGTCCTGGTCTTATTGACTACTGTACCCCAATACCCTTCTTCACAAAAAGCTTTGTCTTTGACTTGACGAAGGGTCCTGCAGCTCCATCCATATGTTCTAGAAAGTTGTTTATTGAGATCTTATGTTCATTTTTGTAGTTGATTGTTTCCTTGAATTTTGAACGGTTTGCTACCTATGGACCTGAACAGGGGAAAAAAGGTAAAAAATTGAATTTTTTAAAGTTTTTTGCGATTTTGACCTTGAAGATGAAGTGTGTTTGATTTTATATGTTTACAAAAACAATGGTAGAAAATTTTTTGTTCTTTATGACAAGAGCTACAACTTTGCCTCAGAGAGTATATCAAAATTCTAAACGGTTTGCAAAATATGAGCTTGAGTAAATGATCATTTTTTTGCAAAAATGACATCGAGGCCCCACATCTTTGAGGGCCCATAAAAAAAAACCTGGAGGACTTTGGGCAAAACTGGGAGACAGGGGTCTTTTTTTTGGTTTTTTATGACGTAGTGGTGTCCGTATATGGTTATTTTGCCATGACTTAAAAAATTACACAGTGTGTTTTTACATCTTATAATGGCCATATTAATACACCTTCTGTGAAAATTTCAATAGTCTACCTACTATAGTTAAGCAATTAGGCCATATAAATGCAAATTGTGTCACTGTCGGAAAACCCTTTAATTTTTGGTATTTGTTATAGAGGCCATAGTAATATACCATCTGTGAAAATTTCAAGAGTCTATTATATATTATGGTTAAAAAACTAGACCATATTCAAGTAAATCACCATTTAATTTTTACTATTTGCTATAGTGGCCATAGTAATACGCCAAAAGTGTACCTATTATTGTTCAAAACTTAGGCCATATACAGTGATGTGAAAAATAATAAGGACACAAATGTCCAGCAATAATATTTGATCAGAAAATAAGTGAAATGAGAGAATTTCTAAAAATAATATTATTTTTAGATAATATATTATAAAAACGAGTTCCATTATGTTTTTTTGAAATTGTTTTTTTTTTATTTTAAATTTTTTTAATTAATTTAACTTAAAATACAAATTCACCCTGTAAAAAAATAAGGACACTTCGTGTTATTGCCTATAAAATTATATTACATTAAAAAAAGAAGAGATCCACAAATAATACTGTTTTCCAGTGGTTAATATTTTGTTGAGGCGCCGTTGTTTTTTAAAACTGCTTGGCATAGAGTCAACAAGGTTTTGACAGACTGAAATCGGTATATCATTCCACGCAGTCTGAATTAATTCCCATAGCTGATCGCAATTCGTGGGGCACTTTCCTCTAATTGAAGTTTTCACTATGTTCCACAAATTCTCGATCGGATTTAGATCGGGAGACTGAGCCATTCTAATAAATTGATCTTATTATTCACAAACCACGGCAATGTGCACCAAGACACTTTGCCGTATGTTTGGGGTCATTGTACTGTTGGAACACCGCATATTTTCTTCGGCATAAGGAAGCATACAATTTTGTAGAATGTCAACATAATCTGTTGCTTTCATAATGCCCTGTATAAGATACAGTGGCCCAACACCATAGTAGGAAAATTACCCCCAAACAATAATGTTACCACCGCCGTGATTTACCCTCTTTATAGTGTGTTTGTATTCCGTATTAATTGGTCTTCTTACAGTATGAAGACTCCTATCCGAAATAAATAAATTAATTTTTCTCTCTTCCGACCAGAGAAGATTTCTTCATTTTTCTTGAGGCCAGCATGCGTGCTCTTCAGCAAATTTTAGTCTTTGTTGTTCTTCTTCGACAACATTGGTACTTTTCTAGCACTATGAGCTTTAAGGTTCTCTTTAATTAGTGTTTTTCGAATTGTTGATGAGTCAATGTTAATGTTTAAATCATTTTTTATCTGTTTCGATGAAATAAATGGATTCTTTTTTACACATCGAATGATTCCACGTTTTACTGCAGGTGTAATTTTTGGTTTTCTGCCACGTGTTTCTCTAATAGGAATCCATTTGACTGCATTTTCTACCATTGTTTTTTGAAATTCCAAGCAACCTTGAAATTTTTCTACACGAATTTCCATGTTTATGCAAATCTTTAATAGTTTTTCGTACTACTGGGTCACAGTGCTTAGATTTTCCCATTTTTCCCTAAAAGACTACGAAATTAAGCTGTTTTTAAGTTTGAATTGAATTTAAAGTTTCACTAAAATCACTTTTCTTACCTATTGTACACAAAAATAAACTTCAAAATAACTTTGTCGATTAACTTTTAATTAGTCGACAAACTGTCCTTATTAATTCGCACAAAGAAAACCTACTGATCTCTGCCTAACAACCTAATTTTATTAAATGTATACAAATTCTATGAGTTTTTGTAACGAAACTTGTTTTTGTAATATATTAGCTGAAAATTAACAATTCTCTCATTTTACTTATTTTCTGCTCAAATATTATTGCTGGACATTTGTGTCCTTATTATTTTTCACATCGCTCTATCTACCATGAAAATCACGTTACTATCGGAAAACCCTTTAATTTTATATTTTAATTTTGAATACTTGTTTTTAAAGCGAGCATAGTTTTAATTATTGTCTGCAAATTTTAACTGGTTGCCTGGTACAGCCCAAGAAATAAAGACATAATCGCAAACAACACTTCGCGTAGGGGAACACCCTATAAATTTAGTATTTCTTGCTAGAGCGGTCGCAGTTATATATCTTTTGTGAAAATTTCAAGTGTCTATCTATTATGGTTCAAAACTTATGCTATATACATGCAAATCACATCACTGTCGGAACACCCTTTAATTTTTAAAGTTATTTTTTTTTATACTTGTTTATATAACGAACTAATTTTAACTACTGTATGCCTCCAACAGTTTAAGCAATAAACACATATACGTGAATAACACGTCTCTATTGGAACACCCTATAAGTTTTAGTATTTGTTGCTATAGCGGCCACAGTAATATACATACTTTTTTTGTGAAAATTTTAAAAATCTACCTATTACTGTTCCAGAGATAAAAGGCACTGACAGACGGACGGACAGACATTTTAGCAAAAACAATAGGGTTACGTGTTTACCCTCTGTATAGGGGACCCTAAAAACTCCATTGCATTGATGCATATTTTTTGGCTGTCTTACAAAAAGTCTGTAAAGAACTTTTAGTTAGTCCTTAATATTATAAATTGTTTTTTATTTACTTGGCACTTTTACTGTGAAAAACATTACCATTTAGTTATAAAAAATTCGTGTGGTTTTAGTTAAATTTTGTTGTTGTTGTTGTTCATACCGTTTATGTTTCGTTTTCGTTTTCTCTTCCCCTACCCTTCTAAATGAATTTTGCAAACTATTTTGTGAAAATGTAAACGTTTAAATGCATTTATGTCCGATGCATATTTAATGTGGTTTGAAAGAACCCGAGAAATAAAATAAAAAAAAACTTTTAGGGTTAAGGCTTTTTTGTTTTATTAAAAATAGATACGTAAATGTAATTTTCTTAACATATATTTTCAATTACAATTATAAAAGTGTGTGGGTCAAAGCAATTAAAAGTTTTACTTATATTTTTTTATTTAAATTTTACATACGCATGTAAGTCATTGTGTAAGTTGTTGAAAACTTGTAATAAGCTTGAGTTTATTGGAAGTGGTTATTTACTTATTTACAGTAGATAATTAAGCAACAAATAGTTAAAATATTTTGAACGGAATAGTTGGTGAACGAGAAATTTAAGGAAATTATTTAGGAAAAAAAGAAAAATAACAAAAACCCCCTGCGAGGGTCGATATTTGTTTGTTTTTAGGTTAGTAGGTTAGGTTTTTCTGCTTCGATTTGTATTAAAGGTCTTTAAAAAAAGGAATACACATAGAGGTAGCCAATAGACCCACAGGGTGACTACTGGTAACCAGGAGCAGTGAAAAGACTAATTGGATAGGAGATAACGAGATCAAATTGTTTTAAGGATTTTTTTGCTTTTATATGCACATTCTAATGCAATTAAGATTGCAGGAAAGGCCTAATTTATTTTTTTACAAAAACTAAAAAAAAAATTACTAAAATTTAAAAAAAAAAAATTTTACAAACAATTTTCCAAAAAATTTTAAGCAAAATTTTTCAAAAACAAATTTTACAAGAAATTTGACAAATAATTTAAAAAAATTTTAAACATTTTTACTAAAAATGTTTAAATAAATTTTCGAAATATTTTCCAAAAATTAAAAAAAATAGGTTAAAAAAAACTTACAAAAAATATTAAAAAAAAACAAAATATTTTCTATAAAATTTTTACAAAATATTTGCAATAATTTTTTTTTTCAATCAAATTTTTACAAACATTTTCTATAAAATTTTTCAAAAGATTTTTACACAAAATTTGTAAAAAAATCTATAAAATTAAACAAAATAATTTTACCAAAAATTTACAAAAATTTTTTTTTTTTTAAAATTATTAAAAAAAATTTTTAAAAATTATTAAAAAAAATTTTTTAAAAAATTATACCAAAAATATTTTAAAACAAATATTTAACAAAAGTTTTCCAAAAAATTTTCTATTTACTAAAAAAAAAATTCTACTAAATTTTTACTAAAAAAATTTTAAAAATTTTTACTAAAAAAATTTAAAAAATTTTTACAAAGTATTTCATAGAAATTTTTACATAGTTAGGCATTTCAAGTGATGATATATGGTACCGTGAAATAACTCCCAAATGAAATAAAAAATTAAATAACTCCTAACAAAAATTCAAAAATCCCATACAAATTGGAAGTTATTTCATAATTTTTCTCCCAAATGAAATAACTCCTAACTTAATTCTGTTGGGATTTATTTAATTTATTTTGATTGGGAGTTATTTCATTTGACTAAAATTGCATTATTCTGGATACAGAGAAAACTTTTAGTCAGCGAAGCCGGTGTTTGTTGTACCATAGAGAAGAAAATACTTGCGCCCGGCCGAAGGCCGGCTATGCAGAAAACTTTAGTAAGCGAAGAAGGTGTTGGTTATACTATAGAGGTTAAACACTTCCACACGGCCGAAGGACGGCTACACAGGCCGGGATGGCTCAATGATCTCTCTATGGTATATGGAACAGCGGCTTCGCTAACAAAATATTGTCTGTATAGTCCTTTGGTCATATATCTAAGATATATATTATGATATCAAGGTTAAGGACCTCTTTAATCGGGAGGTACCTGTTATACCATAGAGGTTAAAGCAGTTAAACAGTGCCCGGGTGCATATATAATTTGTATTGGGAGTTATTTCATTTTTGTTGGGACTTATTTCATTTGGGAGTTATTTCATTTTTTTTTGTAAAAATATAATTGGTTTGAATTAACGGTTAAGTTTTTGGATCTTATTTTATTTTGGCGTTGGGATTTATTTCGTTTTTTTAATTTGGAAGTTATTTCATTTTCGTTGGGACTTATTTCATTGGGAGTTATTGCATTGGGAGTTATTTCTTTTGGAGTTATTTCACGGTACCATGATATATATCGTATACAAAAAATTGCTGATTAATGAAAAAAATTCGCAGTTCTTTTTATTTTTAATGCGTTTATCTCTTAAATTAAATCAATTTTGTACCCATGTTTGTAAAATTAAAATCACCGTGGTGAAGGGTATAGAAAATTCAGCACTCTTACTTGTTTTTAATTCTATTAAGAGGCAGCTGCGCCTTTTACTAGGGCAGTTTGATAATTTATTTCTTATGATCTCTCCTATTTCTAGCGCAGAAATTTTCAATGCAATACTGATCCCGTTAAGTGTTGGTGGCTAATACTGAGGAAATCTGCTCATGCTGCGTCTATTCGTGTTTTTAAACAAGACTTGCAAACTAAAATAACAAACCGTGCTGATTTCGTGGGAAATTATTTTCAATTGCATAAATTTGCAAGGTTGTGAATTCACAAGTATGGAAATTGGCGAATAAATTTTAAATACCTGATTTTAAAATCATTGCAAATTGGTCCATAATTAAAATATTTTTTAAAAATATATTGGCCATTACTAGCCAGATCGCAATATTTTAATTCGGTCAATAGTTAAAATCTAAGTTTTGATGTGCAATGCCCACACCATCTACGAAATGAAAAATTTTATAATGGAGATCCGATTTACAAAAATAGCAAATGCTGTAAAATTCTTATGTAGTATTGTTTTTAATTTTTAAATGTTTTAATAGAAATACATAATTACAATATATCGTTATTAGTAATAACAAAAACTAAGAAAGTTTTTATTTTCCACTAAAGTGCTCAGCGATACCACTATAAATCACTTGCTTTTTTTTAACAATGAACAACACAAACGATTATGTGTTAACTAGTTTATAAAGGTAATAGTTTTATTTGTTTAGCTTTTGGTTTGAACGTTCTATTTTACTACACATAATAAAGATTTGCACATAATCATTAAAGTTATTTATAAACAACTGGCACTAATACATTCACAAAAATGAGTGAGTGTAGGGCTTCATTTACACTTGCCTGCAATTGAGTCTACAGACGATACAGCCAACACAACATTGTCTTATTTATTAAACCTACTTGTTGTAACAAATGATAATAAAAATGAAATTATGGTTGCATACCCATTATCATCGTAAATATGCCACTTAAGTACTATAAATCATACTCATTGTATTGTGTTTTTATTTAACTTTATTTTTGCAACAAATGTGTATTAAAAACTAAAGAGAATCAAAAGCCAAAGTCTAGCTGGAGGATAGAAGTGACTAGGTAGGAGTCAGAGGGTTTGTTGACAGAAGTTCAAACCATGTTACACTTTGCTAGCTGTTATTTATGCTCTAGGAGTACTCAATTGTAAGACTATTTTTAGTTTTGTTTTATATCTTAATAGATGTAATGTAATGTAGAGGGAATATCAAAGCAGACCACTTCCATAATGGGTCCCTTTTCTACCCCCTTCCGTCATCTATGATTACAGGCAACCGAAATGTAATTTACGGCAACCCACATTGAGTCATGTGCTACAACCAGCCTATAATCTTGACTTTAGTGATTTCAGATTGTCGACTGGTAACTATCGGTCTTCTTTCTCATCATGCAGTCTCTAGTAATTGCTAGGATTTGTTCAAAGCTCAGGTCCCCCATGGTATCCACCAGTGGTCCTGTCTTATGCTAGCCAGTGCTGGACATTCACACACAATGTGCGCTGCCGTCTCAGCCTCTTTCCTTTCCCCGTCTCCTCTTCTGCCTTTGCCACTCACTTTTAGGCTTGAGCTGCAGAGACTCCAACTCCACGTTAAAGGAATGTTTTGAGGTGCCTGCTTCCGAAAAGGATTTGCCTAATCACATAGGCATTCACATTTATCTCCATAGTCGCAGGAGTATCTTCATAGACTGACCAGTCCACTCCTTGCGATGTTTCTTTGTCATTCAATTTCGATATCCTCCCCTGGTCAATGTCAACCGGAGTTCCTTGTCCCTATCGAACTATCCCGGTTCAACACCATAGGAGAACCTTTAGAGATTAACCTATTCACCCCTTGCGAGGCGTTCCTATCCATCCCTTCTGAATTCTTACCTAGGCCATTATGGAAGTAAACGTTGTCCAACCATAGAGGGCACCTTAAGTCTACATTGAAAATGGAAGTCGATAGGTATCCAGAGTTCGCATACTAACGGCCAAGCACCCTCCTGATCACGGATCCCTGGCGTATGCTGTTCCACCGTGGATTAGGTGGAGTTCTTCTATATTAGGGTTCAAAGAAACCCTAGCGTCTGGTGTCCCCATTTTCCCCGATAGCACTGTGTCAAAGCTTTGAGAATGTGCCGCAATGACAGTTAGTGTGCCCACCGGGGGCTTTATATCTTAATTTTTTTTCTCCTAATTTTTTATAGGATTTTTTTTTTTAACCGACTTCAAAAAAAGAAGGAGGTTATCAATTCGTCTGTGTGTTGCTTTTTTTTTTTGTATGTTTGTGCCTTCATAACTCGGTCATTTCTGCACCGATTTTCAAAATTTTTGCACTATTACAAAGGTTATGGCTACTGATTGGTCCCATTTTAAAATAAGTTCAAAAGTTTAAAAATTAAAGGGTGTCCCCATACAACATACATGTTTTTTACGTGTATTGTGAACTTTATAGGTCACCAATTTAAAATTAAAAAAAAGTGCGTATCACTGTAGCTCCCCATAACAAAAAGTAATTAAAAAATAAAATTAAAAATTAAAGGGTGACCCCATAAGTGACTTAATTTCACCTTTATTCTCCTATCTTTTGAACCGTTATAGACATACTCTTGAAAGTTGCACAGAATGTTCGTTACTATGCCTCTTATAATAAGTATAAATATTTAAAATTAGAAATTAAAGGGTGTCCCATTAGTTGGTTTATTTTGATATATATATGGCCAAACTTTTGAACCGTTGTAGACAGACAGTTGATATTTACAAAGAACCTATATTGCTTAGCCCGCTATTACAACAAGTATAAAATTTGGACCTATAAATTAAAGGATCTCCCCATTATTGATGTAATTTGACCATTACGTCCTCATCTTTGGAACCGTTATAGACAAACACTTGAAAAATATACAGAATGTTCACTACTATGTCTGGTATAACAACAAGTATAAATATTTAAAATTGGAAATTAAAGGGTGTCCCAATAGTTGATGTAATTTGATGTATATGGACACAAAGTTAAAATTTAAAAAGAATCTGTATGACATAGTCCTCCTTAAAAAGTATTTATATTAAAATTTGAATTTAAAGGGTGTCCCAATAGGTGACGTCATTTGATATATATGACCATATCTTTTAAACAGTTATTGATAAACACTTAACAATTAGACAGAATGTCCATTACTATATCTGTTATAATAAGTATAAATATTTAAAATTGTAAATTACAGGGTGTCGCAATAGTTTATGTAATTTGATGTATATGACAAAACTTTTAAACCGTTACAGACAGACGGTTGAAATTTACAATGAACCTGTATTGCTACGACCGCTATAACTAGTATAAAATTTGAATTCGGAAATTACTGGGTGTCGCAATAGTTACCGTCTTAAAGAAACATGATTTTAAGTTTGTCTGTTTTGAAGTCGGTTTTTTTTTGCAAGAATTATTGTAAAAAGAAAACAATGCATCCTAATCCTAATCGACAAAATTTTCTATTAGTAGATATTTTATGTGCCCTTAAGAGTAATTTAAGTTTCATATATTAAACTCACCGCGTAACTGTGAACAATCATGAATATTCTGTTTCCTTAAGCAATTTATTATACCTTTCACTACAGGTGGAAAGGGTACATATTAATTTCCGATCTCATAAATTATATATATTCTGGATCTTTATAAATAGAGATATTGAATTAGCTATGTTCCTGTCTGTCCATCTGTCCGTCTGTGTTCGGGTTGAAATCAACTTTGCCAAGGCACCCGAATATATACCGAAAATTTAAGAACACCAATCTGTCAGGCATAGTTTCGAAAGTTTCTCTATTGAAATTCAGCAACATCAGACCCCTCAATTGGAGGCAGCGAGCAAAAAACCACGCCTACCTATATTTTTTCAGGTTGTTTTTATTTTTTTCGGTTTTAATGATTTTCTTTTGCTTTTTTTCTTATATATACCCTTCACCACAGGTGGAAAGGGTATATATAAGTTTGTCATTCCGTGTGTAATTTCTACAATATTCATTTCCGACCCCATAAAGTATATATATCCGTCTGTCCGTCTGTCCGTGTTAGTGTGGTAATGTCATTTGCCAAGGCACCAGAAGAGATACAAAAAATTTAAGCACACCAATCTGTCAGGCATAGTTTCGAAAATTTTGGTATTGCAGTTCAGCAACATCGGATCATTCCTTTAGAGGCTACAGGCCAAAAACCACGCCCACCTATATTTTTTTCCGCTTTAATGATTCTGTTTTGCCTTTTTTTGTCAAATAAATATTAGACTGCGACAGGTAGATCGCAAGGAATGCATACAGATCTCGGGGATCAATAACCTCCTCCGAGGGGCGATTTTTGTTTGTTTTTAGATTGGTAGGGTTTTTCTTTGATTTGTATTAGAGACCTTTATAGAAAGAAATACGCATAGAGGTAGCCAATGGACCCACAGGGTACCCACTGATAAATAGGAGCAGTTAAAAGGACCCACTATGTGTCAATATGAGGAATTTTTTTTTTGTAAGGATTTCTTTTTGCCTTAGTCTGACCATTCTAACTAAATATAGATTGCAGAAAGGTCCTAAATTTAACAAAATAATTTCAATAAAATTTTTAAAAAAATTTAAAAATTTTTTTTCAAAAATATTTACAAAAAAATTTACAAAGCGTTTTCAAAAAGATATTTTACAGAAAAATATTCGAAAAAAAATTTTTTTAAAAAATTTTCCAAAAAATTTTCGAATAAAATTTTACAAAAAATTTTTTAAAAAATATTTTTACAAAAAATTTTTACACATAATTTTCGAAAAATTAAAACAAAAATATCAATATTTCTTTGAAAATGAAAATCATGACTGTAACATAACATATATTTAATATTAAGAATATGCATATGTATGTATGCGTGTATATAGAGTAACATATTTTTTTAAATGCGTTTGATTTTTAAATAGCTGATATCTCTGTTTTAAAACCTAGGTGCTTTAAACACATAGACATCATCAGGATACCGACTACAAACTGTCAAAAATAAAACGATTATTTTGAAGTCAGCAAAGCTACATGGCTACACGGCCACCGTTGTGGCTGTCGTCAACTTAGGCTAATTTCTATTTTATTCAACGAATGAAAATGTTACAAAATAGTAAATTACAAATTCATATACAAACAAAAAGTTTTGGAGGAAATATTTATAATTTTTTGAAAAAGTTATTTAATTTTATAAAAGCAAAATAAATATTTCTACAACAAAGTCAGAGTTTACGATGTAGCTGTCGGCTTCAATATCGTTAAGTAGCTGACAACACGGCGACAATTGTAGCAAACGGAATTTTTTTCATTTGTCTCCTATTTCTCATGAATAATGATTTTTTCTCATACGACTTTATTTAAGTAAAGAGTCAACAATATGAATAATGCTGTACATGTCTGTATAAATAAAATCACCGTGGTGAAGGGTATAAAAGATTCAGCACGGCCGAATATAGCACTTTTACTTGTTTTAAATGCGTTTTATTAAATAGATGAGATCTCTGTTTTAAAACCAATTCACTTAGATACATTAAATACATACACAACATCAGGGTACCGACTACAAACTGATAAAAATTGGTTCTGAGGTGGTAGTTTCAGTGTGGTAATTTTAGTAGTGAGTGCATTATGGTTTTTGATTGGTAGCTTCACTTTCAAGTTGGGAGTACAATGTATGCTTTTTAGAATTGTTTTCTTGAAACTTCGTTGGGTCGAGTGTGTATGGGGGAAATTTGTGCATGACAGAAAGGTTCCGGGGTGATAGTTCCAGTGTAGGATCAATAGCTGATACTGCGCTATCACTACGTCGACTTATACGTATGTATATACCTAAATTTCTTTGCATAAATAAAATCACTGTGGTGAAGGGTATATAAGATTCGGCACAGACTAATATAGTAATCTAGCTTATTTTTCTCACATTCTTATATCCTTAAGCACAGGTGGATAGGTTTTAATAAATTTTTCCTTTCATTTAATATAAAAATATAATAATTTTCAACAGCTTAGAGTGGAAAGTCTAAGGTAGTTTGATAATTCCGTGATTTTTGTATTTCCATCTCTTTTAATTTAACACTACTGCCGCTTACAGCCAGTTGAATTTATCAGGCACTTTTTGACTACTAGTAAAAGCAATCAGCCTCGATCAATTGGTTTTTGATTTTATTTGAGCAAATTATGTATCGCTTTTACACTTAAAATTTTCGTCGATTAAAATTTTTAAATTACTCGAATAACTCGAATTGAATGAAAAAAACAACCATAGAAAATTTTATTTACGATTTATTTATTAAATCAATGTGTAGATGATTTTTAAAAATGTTTTATTTATTTGTTTTTTTCAGTTAGAAAATTAATTTCATTTGATAATTTAATTTAATTTCTTTAATCTATGTATATAAAAAAAAAAATTTGCATTGTGTTAGAAATTAATGTTCGCTGGAATGCGTGAACCGATTTGATTTCTGCAAAGTTTATATGAAAGGTGACGTCAATACTAAGGTTTTTATGTACAAACGGTCTCTGTATGTGTATTGGTTCATGAGTTATAGCCGGAATAGTTGGTGTGGTACCGCCCATACAAAATAAAAAATTATTATCGTGTTCCTGGCGAACTGCAATAGATAGCTCTTTGAAACTTTGCAAGAGTAGACTTTGTTCTAAGGCGAACAGTCACAGAATGAATTGGGACAGTGGGCGTGGTACCTCCCATACAAAGTGAAAAATGATTATTGTGTATATAGAGAACAATAATAGGTATGGTCTTCAAAGTGGGTACAAGTAAACCCCATACCCATGCGGATACTCTAGAAAAACATAGTGAGCGTGTTACCCCCCATACAAAGTAAAACATTATTATCCTGTATCTAGAGAACTGCAATAGGTAGCGCCTTGAAATTTTGCATCAGTAATCCCCATACTAAGATACATGGTGTAGAGAATCACAGACTGAATTTGAATGGAGAGCGTGGTACCTCCTACACAAAGTAAAAATTATTATCTCGTACCTAGAGAACTACATTAGGTATAGTCTTGAAACTTTGCACAAGTAACCCTCATACTAATGTGCATAGTCTAGCAAAATACAGACTGGATAAGAATACTGGGAGTGGCACATCCCATTAAAGGTAAAAAATTGTTATCGTGTTAATACGTATAGTCTAGCAAAAAACAGGTTGGATGGAAACATTTTTGACGTGAGAATAGCGTGCGTTTTCGCGTTAAAACTTGGTTATACCTTTCTTCCAAGTGTTTATTGTGTTTTTTATGTGTTTATTGTGTATTTATGTAGCGAAGCGCACTGGGGATAGCTAGTTTTAAGTATAAATAATATGAATGATTTAATAGTATTTCGGTAATATTAAATATGAACTAGGTGCCCCAGTCTGGGGTTGTGGGTTCGATTCACAAAAAGTGTTTCAGTACAAGGAGTGAAGGTTTTAGTAAGGCTGGTGTCAGAGTGCACGCTACAAGCAAAGCTATAGTACTGCGCTACAACACGCTATAAACCACTGCATAACTTTTTCTTATGAGTTCGCTCAAAAGATGTCAGAGTGAGAGCAAAACTTGATGCAAGCTCATGCTATAAAGCAGGTTGTGTAATGGTTTATAGCTCGTTGTAGCACGTTGTACCTTCTACTGGTGTGTTTATTTTTTATTTGGCTTTAATAACTTATTTTTGTGTATGCATGAATTTTTATTACGTTTTTTGACATTTTGAAATTAAAATTATGTTTGTAAAAAAAGAAATATAAAATAAAATGTAAATCGATACGGAAAAATTAATTGCGAAATTATTTACATGACCTGTCCTGTGTTTTGATCCCCCTCGCTATTTTCTGATTGTATTCTATTTATTTTATGTTTTCCTTTTTTTTATTGCAAAAAATGCATTAAAATTATGAATTAATTCTTCGTCTGAATCCATCGCAAAACATTGAAAATTATTATATACAAAAAAATCGCTTTGCTAAATATAGCATTCACTATGAAAACTTGTAGGATTGATATAGC
This sequence comes from Phasia obesa, assembly GCA_949628195.1. NCBI lineage: Eukaryota > Metazoa > Arthropoda > Insecta > Diptera > Tachinidae > Phasia > Phasia obesa. Next base: position 193,927,044 of record OX451215.1, read on the forward strand.
ACGATATATTATCGTTTCTACCTTCGCTTATATCGCGCACTCTGACATCATCCGTGGTATGTTCGATAACTTAGTTAGAATTTAATTTGTAATTCTATTGTGATATTAAAACAAAAATATGAGTTATTTCATAAATAGTATGACTTTTTCGAAAATGTAAGGTAAGGTAAGGAGAAAAAGATAAGAAACATGTTTTGAACATAACATTTTCATGGAGTGCATTAAATATTTAAAAAACGCACTCTAAGCATGTTCATATTTTTCATTACGATCTTCATAAACTGAGTGAACAAAAGTTTGGGGAAAAAAGTTATATTCGTTTTATGAAATAAAACTCATGGGTTATATGTAATATTTTTTCTTTTTATGTTTACTAAACACGTCTAGTATGAAATTATTATCAGTAAAAAAATTGGAGATCTTTATACGAATTAATTTTAGTTGATTTGTCGATTAACCGATATAAATTATTCGATTTATTTTTTAATAGACATTTGAAAATTTCCTTACTCGAATAATTAATCGATTCAAAATTTTAAAAAATTAATCGAACAATGATTGATCGAGTGGATACTCTAGTTATTAGTAAATTACGAAGGTATATATATTTTACAAATATTTACACACAATGTGTGCATTTTTCTTCTACATGATGTCGGAGCGTATGATTAATAAGTATTAAAATTAAGGAATTCATTTATCATACGATTCATGCATTGACTTTTCAAAAGTTGCTTTAATAATCAGAATTTTTATATACTATCTGAATTTATTTATAAATGTTTTTTTATACTCTTGTTTATAGTAAGTTTTTGCAAACCACTATAAACGCAACGCTTCCAATTTGTGGAAATCTATTTTTAAATTTAGTACTCTGTTCGGTGATCTTATAAAGCAATGCGTATATTAGACGGTTGACATAATAATAATCGGCTCGATTAAGTTATCGATTCTGTAAGTCAAAGTGTTGACGATGATCCTGATGAAATGAATGAATCAATTTTTTACTTTCTTTCATATTCGTCTCACACTTCGTACAAACTTCAAACTACTTCATAAAGAATGGTGGTGAAACAATTATTTGGTTTCATGTGCGGTGAAAAATTTAGAAGCAAACGTTTATGAAGAAAAATGTGTGTATAAAACTCATTTGAATGCGTTGAAAACACAAGAGCGAAACAAAATTTCTTTAGTGGACAATGAAGAAAACAATAAGGAAATCAACAGTTTCTTCATTAGTATTGAAAATGAAAGAAGAGAGAAATACGTACTCTGATCGTTATATCGGCTATTATTATCCAATAAGAGTGACATAAAGTTAATTACGGAATGGTTTAACGGACATTGTGATCTTTGTTAGCACTCAGTTCAGTTTAGGAAACACTGAGATCAAAACTAGCAGGTACTATGAACTGCTTGATAAGAAGTCGAAAAACGTGCTTTGTGCGTGTTTCGTAGAACAAAATTCTAAGGAGCCATTCTATTTTCTCCAGGAGTTATGTATGAACTCTCGCTGTATAACTTGTTGTTTGGGTCAGGATACTTAGGGCCTATTATTTAATAATACATGCAAATACATACGTTTTTTTTTTAAGAGAATTAATACTCAGGCAATTAATGCCTATATTAAATGTGTTACTTCCTTCGGAAAGGGATAGGGAGTAGATAAGATAGATGGTTAGTGTGATAGTAAAGCTTCGCATCTGGCAACACTGTAATTGCACGTTATGATTATTTTTAGAACAGTATTGCAGCGCCTCTGGTGTTATTTGGGCGAATTAGTTTGTAGCTAGCATAGCCAATTTATAATTATTTTACTTCACCGACGATTTAGTGCTATGTGGTAATAGCGACGAAGGGGGGCACTGAGATATGGATTATTATAAATAAAAATTAATACATATCAGAAAAATTGATGTTGCCTCGGCTGAGTATTAAACTCGTGACCATTGCCTAGTAGTCAACGTGCTAACCACTTAAGCTACAGCACCCCCAGCTAGACTTTGGCATATTTCTCCACCATTTTCGTAAATAATATCTATAATGTAATTGAATCTTGCATGCAAGTAAATAATCTTGTTACGGCATCGTAACTCTGCTTCCAAATAATCGTTGATGATCGGAACTAACCAATATCATTCTATTCAAAATCCCAGGTTAAGGCGAATTTATTGATTTGAGAGCATTTCGGCAACAACCTCAACAAAATAACATCTTTAACACACAACTAGCATGTTTAAAATAATGAAGGCATTATTGACAAAATATTAGCGAAAAAAAAAACAAGAGCAAAAAATAATCAGCTGGTATCGCTACCATATGGTAATACACCTTTGCATAAAGTAAAAAAAAAAACGAAAATGTGTATATGAAAAAATTTGATATTTGAATGCAAAAGCATGTTTTTAGGGTCGTCTAATTTTAAGCTAGTCTAATGGATGTGCTCATAAGCTCATGAGCGAGTGTAGAAAACGAACTTTTTATACTAGTGAGCATCGTATTTACTCATATCATGTTTTGTTTAGTAGTTGCGTAAAACTTTTGGATAAGACTTCGTGCGTTTTGCTTTAACTAATATTTTTTTGCTTTTTGTATTTCTTAATAAATTAATATCTTAAAATGAACGTAAGTAATGTGATTAAAAGTTCTTTCTTTGTTCGTACACTTGAACTGTGTTCATGTATCACTCAAAGCATAAAACTACTTGAGCACGCCTAAGCTCATTTTTATTATGTGCAACAGTTTAAAAGCTTGCTTATAGAAACTCATCGCATTTAGCTCACTGGTATTCGCTTATTATTATTATTCCTTACTCATCGTTACTTAGTTGCAATGGACTGATATGAGTAGAATGATATATTATAATGAGCAGTTTGTGAGCTTTGTATTTTTTGCTCATGTTTGTTTGTAAACACCGAAGCCCTTCGCTGGTAAGCAATGTATGTGATGTTATTAGTAATGTTTTATTGTGAATTTTATTTCATAACTTTTTAATGTATTTTTTTGCTTGGATATAATATTTGAATACGAAAAAATATTCAACAATTCTCATCCACATAATTATAATTATAAATATAAAAAAAACTTTTTATATTTCTCTTGACAATATTTATGGATATAGTTGTGCAGCATTTCTTACATGGCAATTATTGCTGATAATAGAAAAGAAATTTTTAAATTATTATAATTTAACATAATTTGTTTACATTTCTAACGTAATTGTATGTGTTTTTACAAAAAAAAAAAAAACACACATACACATACTTTTAAATTCACAATCTCTCATTGCTACAAAGACTCATATATAAAAACTTAAGCCCATAAGTGTATTAATTTATGTATACGAGTTCATATACCAGGAACATACTTTTGTTTGTAATAAGCAAAGTAACAACATCTACTTGTCGCCAATTTTATTGATGTAACAGAAAATTGTTGTGGTTGTTGGTAAATTTATAAAGGACCTTTTGAGAAATACATGTATAAAAAAGGATAACGTAGTAAGAAAAGCTTCTCTGATAAATAAACAATAAATAATTTGTTGATAAAACAATATTGATTTTTCTCTGCTATACAAAAGTTGTAGAAAAGTATTAAAATGTTTACTTACTGCTTTGTTTTTTTTTTTTGAAGAGTGTTTTTTTACTCGCATGTAGAAACATACATATTTAAAACATGTGTATGACTTTTTTCGTTTTTTCTTGGCTTGGCATGTATAAAAAAGTATTAAGCTTTATCGTTGTTTAAATCACCCGGAAATGTAAATATAAATAATTCTTGTAAACTTGAAACTCGAAGATTTAAAAATAATACAGAGGGACTGAAAATATACAAAGCAGTATCTATATACATACATGTGGAATAAAGTGCAAAATATTATTACACATTTCTTAAACATTCTCTTATGTGAAGATCACCAAACGAGCAGATTGTTACCAGACATGGAGTTTCATTACAACAATAATTACATATAATGTGTAATTGGATATTTCCCATTACACATTATAAGTATGTTGAAATTAAAAATATATATAATTGTAATTGAAAAATTACATTCAAACTATAATCACCTGTAATTAGTAATTGGACATTATATGTAATTATAATTGGAAATGTTAAATTACAAATTGTAATTAAGTAATTGTAATTAAGCAATAATCATTACATTTAACTGAACAAACTTCAATTACATTATAAAACCAACAAGTCAAATTGGAAAACTCTGAAAATGAATTTGTGACGTATTTAAGACAATTAAAGTTAAAGTAACCAAATTTAAGACAATTAAAGTTAAAGTAACCAATAAAGTAACCAAATATAATCACAGAAAAAATTTTTGCTCCTATTAACAGTTTTAATTAGTTTCAGATACAACTTTAATTTAATTTTTAATTAATTCAATTATCTACTTAATTGAAATATTATTGAATTTGTTCTTAATTAATTATATAATTGAGTCAAGTAAAAAATTTATTAAATTTGTATCTGAAACTAATTAAAACTGTTAATAAGAGCAAAAATTTTTTTCTGTGATTAATTGAAATAAAATGTTTTTCTTTGTTTTTTTATATTATTTGGTCCATTGTCTTTTTATACCCTTCACCACTTGTATATATAAATAAGTTTGTCAGTCCGAGTGTAATTTCTATAATATTCATTTCCCACCCCATATATATTCTGAATCCTTATGCATAGAGAAATTTATTAAGCGATGTCCGTTTGTCCGCATGTCCGTCTGTGTTCGGGTTGAAACTAAATTTGCCAAGGCACCAGAAGAGATATAAAAAATTTAAGCCCAATGATCTGCCAGGCTTAGTTTCCAAAATTTCACTATAAAAATCAGCAACATCAGACCCATCCATTCGAGGCGGTGGGCAAAAAACCACGCCTATCTATATTTTTTCATGTTGTTTTTATTTTTTTTTCGGTTGTAATGATTCTCTTTTGCTTTTTTTTGTTAAATAAATTTTAGACCACGGCCAGTAGATCGCATGGAGTGCATAAAGGTCTTGGTGTCACAATAACCCCCTGCGAGGGGCGATTTCTGGTTGTTTTTAGGTTGGTAGGGTTTTTCTGCTTTGACTTGTATTAAAGGCTTTACAGAAAGCAGTACACATAGAGTAGTCAATAGACCTACAGGGTGCCCACTAGTAATTTGTCTTTTGCTTTTGTCTGAAAATTCTAATGCAATTTAGATGCAGGAAGGTCCTAATTATTATAAAAATTTTTTTACAAAAAAAAAATTAAAAAAAATTTCCAAAAGTAAAATTTTAAAACAATTCAAACAAAAAATTTTCAAAAACAAATTTTACAAAAAATTTTTTAAAAAAATCTATTAAAAATTAAAAAAAAAAATCTTAAAAATATTTTTAGTAAAATTTTTTTTAAAAATTTTAAAAACAAAAGTTTTTAAAAAATTTTTACAAAAATTTTTAAAAAAATAATTTGAAAATATTTTCTTATTAAACGTAAAAAGTTTTCAATAAAACTTTTTTCAATAAAATTTTTACAAAGATTTTCTATAAAATTTATCGAAGATATTCAGAAAATTTTAAATAAAGGTTTGACACAAAATTTTTAATACAATTTTTACAAAAATATTTTCTATAAAATTTTCACAAAAAAATTTTCTATAAAATTTAAAAAAATAAATTTTTAGAAAAATAATCTACAAAATTTAAATACAATTGTTAACTAAAGTAACCTGCCGTCTTCCCATTTTCCCCTAATCGAAGTCGATCAGCTGTTCTTTTTTGGTGTGTTCTGATTGGTCAATAAACAAATACGGGAGCAGTAATTATTTTAATATTTTTTCTCGTCATGTCTTCTTCTACCCTCACTTTTTCTATCATTCGGCAATAAATGCACTAAAACTGCAGTGGTTGAGGAGTAAGAATTTCGTATTTGTAGATTTATTAAAACTAATTACACTTTGTTTTAGATATTTAAGCTCTTTAAATAAAACTGAATTTGAATTTGATTTTGGCCTGTTTTATTTACGCTGTTAAATATCTCAACAAATTCTTAAATATTCTACTGCAACTTTGTAATGTCGGAGACCTCTGTAAAAAATATGGTTTTTTGCATTGAATGCGATAAGAAGGATGATGCTCACATGGTGAGTTGTTTGGGGTGTGATGGAAAATATCATTGGGATTGCGCCGAAATCACAACTGATAAAGCACATCAAAAGTGGTGCTGCAAAAGGTGCTCAGCTGTGAATGATATTGCAACACAAAAGAATGTTGGTAGTGAAAATCATTCTGTAAAATCCATATATTCCAAGATATCATCTAAAAAATCTCATCGTGTAGATGTTGAATTGAAACTAGTCAACGAGGAGTTGACATTGATTGATGAAAAAAGTAAGTTGTTACAACAACGAGAGACGCTCATTCAAAGAAAGAAGTCTTTACTACAAGACGATAATGATGGTAGTTCAGGGTCCTCATCAAAATCATATCGTGAAGCAAGGTGCGCGGATTGGGTACAATGTCGAAAAAGAAATATGTCCGCTACAGGAGATGTAAATATGTACTTGGGCCCAACAACACAATCACCGCAAACTCAAGTCAATAATCAGTGCGAACCACCAAGGGTCGGAAATAACTCGCATGAACATTGGGCACCGGGAATGATTCCTATAAGTGGTACTGCGAACGCCAGTTACGTGCCTCCTAATTTTCATGTACTTCCCAATACTCCAGTTTTACGTTTAACACGTGAACAAATAGCCGCGCGTAAAGGTCTTGCAATCGATCTGCCTAAATTCACAGGTAAACCTGAAGAGTGGACCTTATTTATAGCCACATATAAACAAACAACACAATTGTGTGGGTTCTCGCAGGAAGAAAATCTGCTTCGACTTAGTCAAGCTCTAGACGGCGTAGCCCGTAATGCCGTAAAAAGTCTTTTGCTTAATGCATCCTGTGTGCCACAAATTTTGTCAACTTTGCAAATGAAATTCGGCCGTCCAGAGCTTATTATCAACATCTTGTTAAATCAAATTAGAGATATGCCACCACCTAAAGAGTCTCGTCTAGAGTCGATAGTTGATTATGCAATAGAAGTACAAAATGTTTGCGCTACTATGAAAGCTGCTGGGCTGGAAAACTATCTAAATAATCCAGAGTTGCAACAGGAATTAGTTTCAAAACTTCCGGGGCTACTCGGAGCCTTCTGGGGCATGCATAAAATTACCTTGCCAACTTGCACTCTAGAGCATTTTAGTGAATGGCTTTTTCAGCTGGCACAAGGCGCAAACAGTGTCATTTTGCCTAATACATCAATCAAAACACACAAGCGCGGAAATATTAATGCGCATAGTGAGTCGGCCACAGTACGATTATATTCAAAAAGAAAATGTTTAGTTTGCAATGGTGATTGCCCCACAGTAGTTACTTGTGATCAATTTGTTAAAATGAAGAGAACAGATAAATGGAAAACTATAGTAAAAAATAATTTATGCAAAATTTGCTTGCTCCCGCATTTTCTGGAACGATGCACGTCGGCAGTAAGATGTAACATCAACAACTGTAACATGGACCATCATTCGCTGCTTCATAAAAAGGCATCACCTGTAAGACAGGTGGTGCCGTCGGTAAGTGTTAATTGCAATACGCATTACTCTAATGATTTTAACATGTTGCTTTTTCGCATGCTGCCAATCACGTTGTACGGAAATGGTGTACAAATTTCAACCTATGCCTTTTTTGATGATGGATCGTCACTTACGCTTATCGATGAGGATTTATTTAACGTACTTAATATTAGCGGTGAACAGCAGCCGTTATGTCTTCGGTGGACATCGAGCACTCATCGCTACGAGAACGATTCTGTAGTTACAAATATTGAAATTTCGGGTAAAGATTTTAACAAGCGGTACACATTGAAAGATGTGCATACGGTGAAAAAACTAGATTTACCTCATCAAACGGTGGATTCCAACAAATTAAAACAAAAGTACAAACACTTGAGGAATATTCCGTTAGCATCATACTCAAACATGGGACCAAGAATTTTGATTGGCTTGAATAATGGATATCTTGGCCAAAGTCTGAAATCAAAAGAAGGCAGTCCGTATGAACCGACAGCTGAAAAAACACGTTTGGGTTGGACAGTAAAAGGTGCTGTGTCAATGGGTGCACAAATAGACAAGATGGTAAATTTTCATTCTTTTTCATTGTGTGAATGTGATTCTAGCACAGAAGAAAAGCTACTCTCTGTGATAAATCAATATGTTTTAAACGATAATAGCATTGACGAAATACGTGATAGAAAAATTACTATGTCATATGAAGATCAGCTAGCCATGGAGCAGCTGCAAAAGTTTACTCGTCGCATAAACAATTATTTTGAAACCAGTCTACTGTGGCGATGTCAAGAAACGCTACCAGAAGGAAGTCTTATAATGGCTAAAAAGAGGGCGCGATGCTTGCAAGATAAGATGGATAAAAACCCAGACCTTTCAACTGCTTTACAATCAAAGATAGAAGACTACTTAACTAAAGGTTATATCAGGAAATTGCACACAGAGGAGCTGAAAACACAACGTTGCTGGTATTTACCAATCTTCCCCGTCATCAATCCAAACAAGCCGGGAAAAATCCGGATAGTTTGGGATGCAGCAGCCAAGGTGCAGGGCATATCTTTGAACACAATGCTACTTAAAGGTCCCGACCTGCTAACACCTATTGTTTATGTTATTCGAAGATTTCGCCAAAAACGTATAGCCATTGGAGGGGACATCGCGGAAATGTTCCACCAGGTGAAAATTCGAAAAGAAGATCAACAATTCCAAAGATTCTTGTGGCGACACCCAAATTCCGAAAAGTTTGAAACTTATGTCATGACTGTCATGACATTCGGTGCATCATGTTCTCCATGCTGTGCACAATATGTGAAAAATTTGAATGCCAAGGGATTTGAGAAACAGTATCCCAAAGCTGCAGACTGTATTTTAAATAATCATTACGTTGACGACATGCTGGACAGCGTAGAAACAGAAAAAGAAGCTATAAAATTAGCGCGTGAGGTACACTTCATACACTCTCAGGCTGGATACCATATTCGCAACTGGGTTTCAAATTCTAGCAGAGTCTTGGAAGCACTTGATGCGCCAACTGTCAACCATTTAAGCTTTAACGCGGAAAAGGACTGTGCAGCTGAAAAAGTGTTAGGAATGTGGTGGGATACAGTAAGCGATAATTTTGTCTACAAAATATCTTCACGATACAGGAACAGTGATCTGCTGAACGGCAAGCAGCGGCCTACAAAGAGGCAAGTTTTAAGTCTTATTATGACCATTTTTGATCCGCTTGGCCTGCTAGGATTTTATGTGGTTTTTGCTAAAGTTGTATTTCAAGAAACCTGGCGCACTGGCTGTGCTTGGGATGAACTGATTGGTGATGATCAGTTTGCTAAGTGGCTGCGCTGGGTGAGTTTTTTGCCTGAGGTTGAAGCAATGAAAATTCCAAGGTGCTATATTAAAATAAATTTCAAAGATGTAATCGACATACAATTACACACCTTTGTGGATGCCAGTGACGATGCTTACGCAGCGGTAAGCTATTTAAGATGCACTGATGGTAACTCTGTTGATATAAGTTTACTCGGTTGTAAAACAAAAGTCGCACCTTTAAAGATGCAGTCAATACCACGTCTTGAATTACAAGCCGCTTTAATTGGTGCACGTTTGGCCAACAGCTTGAGTGAGTCACTATCAATAAAAATTGATAAAATCATATTTTGGTGCGACTCCAGTAGTGTATTGTCATGGATACGGTCAGATCATCGTCGGTACAAACAGTTTGTGGCCTTTCGAGTGAGCCAAATCTTAGAACTTTCGGATATGAACAGCTGGCGCTGGGTGCCTACCGATGAAAACGTGGCTGATAAAGCTACCAAATGGCAGAAGGCTCCCGTTTTTTCATCTGATAGTCTATGGTTAAATGGTCCAGAATTTTTAAATTTTTAAAAATGGAACATCCCCTGAATGCAAATATGTTATACAAAATGATATTCGTACAAGTGAAACATTGTTGTTAAAAGAAGCCCAGAAAGAGTTTCTAGACGAAATTATATCACTTTCGGGACAGCAATCTGTTTCAAAGTCTAGCAAACTTTACAAGTTGTCGCCTTATTTAGATACAAGTGGATTTCTTCGTCTTGGTGGCCGCGTAAAACTTTTACATGGTGACCCAATCATCCTACCACGTAGGCATCGTATCACTTACCTAATTGTACTTGACTTTCATTCCAAATATCACCATGGTAACAGCGAGACCGTAGTAAATGAACTCAGGCAAAAGTTTTGGATACCACGATTGCGTACTGAAGTTAATGTAATAAGGCGTAGATGCCAGTTATGTAGAAATCGGACAGCACAACCGATGCCACCAAAAATGGGTCCGCTTCACCCTACACGAATGAAAGCATTTTGTCGTCCATTTTCATATGTTGGAGTTGATTACTTCGGTCCGTTAATGGTAGCCGTACGTCGCAGCCGCGAAAAACGTTACGGCGTTTTACTTACCTGTTTGACAACACGAGCTATACATTTAGAGATAGCGCATACTTTGTCTACAGACTCATGTATTATGGCAATACGTAATTTCATTGCGAGAAGGGGTGTACCTATAGAAATATGGAGCGATAATGGCACAAACTTTAAAGGAGCCGAACGTGAGCTTCGAGATGCATTTAAAGCAGTCGATAAAATTGATTTAATTAGATCGTTTACAACATCTCACACCAAATGGAATTTCATTCCCCCATCCTCACCACACATGGGAGGTGCATGGGAGCGTCTTGTCCGCTCAGTAAAGAGCGTTCTGATCAACGTGCTTAAATCAAGGACTCCTACTGATGAGCTTCTTCGAGCAGCACTCATGGAGGTAGAAATGACGGTAAATTCGCGTCCATTGACTTACATCCCTCTTAGTTCTGATGTAGAAGAAGCACTAACACCAAACCACTTTATATTGGGTAGCTCAAGTGGTGCAAAGCCGCTAGTTGATGGTGTGACAGAAGGCATACTTTTACGAAGATCTTGGCAAACATCACAGCAATTGGCGAACGCATTCTGGAAAATATGGACCAAAGAATACTTGCCAATTATTACTCGACGAAGCAAATGGTTTAATTCAGTAAAACCAATAACAGTGAACGATATAGTATACATAGTGGATCCAGGAAATCCGAGAAACTGCTGGCCGAAAGGTATTGTCATCGCTGTCCGTACTGGAGCGGACGGGCAAGTAAGGAGTGCAACAGTTAAGACGGCGACCGGAGTTTATGTAAGACCAGCTACAATGATTGCTGTACTCGAAGTGAGAAACTGCCCTGATGAGGTAGATCCTAGCGAGGATATACCTGGGGGGAGTGTTAACTAAAGTAACCTGCCGTCTTCCCATTTTCCCCTAATCGAAGTCGATCAGCTGTTCTTTTTTGGTGTGTTCTGATTGGTCAATAAACAAATACGGGAGCAGTAATTATTTTAATATTTTTTCTCGTCATGTCTTCTTCTACCCTCACTTTTTCTATCATTCGGCAATAAATGCACTAAAACTGCAGTGGTTGAGGAGTAAGAATTTCGTATTTGTAGATTTATTAAAACTAATTACACTTTGTTTTAGATATTTAAGCTCTTTAAATAAAACTGAATTTGAATTTGATTTTGGCCTGTTTTATTTACGCTGTTAAATATCTCAACAACAATGTTTACAAAATATTCTCAAAAAAAATTTTTAGCAAAAAATATTCAAAAAAAAAGTTAAAAAATATGTTAAAACAAATATTAAAAAAAAAAATTCCAAAAATATTTTAGAAAATTTTTACAAAAACAATTTTGTATAAAATTTTACAAAAAAAAAATCTATAAAATTTTTACACAAAAAATTCTGATGACATACATTTCTTAAACTGGGGTAGTTGGTTTTAGAAACACCATTTTGCAACACCATTATGTAATAACCATAGTATTGAAATTAAAAATATTCATTTTCTGAATTTGTTTTTTAATTTTAGACGAACAATTTGTCTAAAAAATTTATAAGAAAATCACTCATTTTTTGAGTTATTTCTATACAAATTTTCTATACGAACTGTTCGCCTGTAATATAAAAACAGCACCTAAGACTATATAAGCAAGCGAGTAAATCGTCTGGATTATTTGTGTGAAAAGCCCTTCTATATTTAAGTGTTTTCTAAGACGAGCTGTAATTCAGAAACCATACGTTATTTTATTCTAACTGAACAATCTTCTTCCTTAGAAGGTCCACTGTTACAAGGGATTTAGCTTTAAATTCAATTAAAGCAGTAAAAGAAAATGAAAGTAAGGCATAATAGGTAATTTAGGAATAAGTGAAAAACGCAAAGCTATAAAAAGGAAGAAGACAAAAAACAAGGAAAAATAAACAATAATCAAATGCCAAACGGAAGGAAATATTAGAATATAAAGTAAAGAAATTAACAATGAGTTACAAAATAGAACAAGTAACAAAAACTAAGTACTTAACAAAATGATTTACTTAAAAGAAGTTATTTGGTTTTGCTTATTTACATAAATTCAAGCAAGATGTTACACAAAACACAAACTATCATCTCTAGTATTTTTTTTTTACACAGAAAAAATTATTTTTCAGATTCAAACAATTACTTCGCATAAAGAGAACATTTTTTGTTTGAATATGGTCCTATAAACAAATTTGTATATTCAGACAATTAATTTTAAAATTAGTTTATTGAAAATATTCCCCGATTTTTTCAAACAAATAATTGTGATATTTGGTAAAAACATTTATTGACTTTAGAAAAAAATTTCAAAAAAAACATTTGTCTGAATCAGGCAAAAAAGTTTACTGAAAATTATAAAAAAATTAAAAAAAAATATTGTCTGAATCAGACAAAAATTTTACTACAATTAAAACAAATAATTTATCTGAAACTAATCAAAAACTTTACTGAAATAACAAACAATTTTCAAAAAAATAATTTAGCTAAATCAAAAACAATTTTCGCTAATTGTGTTTAATAGTAACATTTTTGTGACTAATTAGGATGGCAATGGCAAATTCATTCAATTCCGCTGTTTCTTAAAATATCAAGTTCTATATATTAAAAAATGTTATCCATATATGGAATTTGACATCTTGAGCAACAGTGAAAATAATGTATCTTCCTTTTTCGTTTTACTTTGGTCAAATTTTAGCGACTAGTTACTTACATATTTTAGGTACAAAGCGTTTCCTCTTGAGCACAATTGAGGCAAAACCTTGTATTTGATTCATCAAAATTATTGGTATGGGAATTGTTTGCTGGTCATAAGCATATGTCATACATATGTATTTACATAAAGTTGGCCATTACCGGCACCTGAAAAATCAAAAGATTATAATATATATACAATATGTAGCAATATCTTCAATAAAAAAATTTTACATTTTTACCTTTTCCTCTGCAGCTAATGGCTTTTAAAGGTTTCAATATTTGGGCTTTAAATATTTTTTTATTAAAATATAAATATATAAATATAAAACTGTTTGTTATTTCTTCAATGCATGACAGAAAGTGTTGCCGTTTTTTGCGAATGAGTAATTATTAATAAATGGGCCAAAATAAAATATCTGCAAAATTTTCGTGTAATTAGCCGACTTCATATAAGGTGAAGGTTATCAAATCGTCTGAGTTAACTCCTAGAAATCATTTAATTCTGAACCGATTTTTATTTATTTTTATTTGAAAGGTAATGCTTATACATATATCACTTCCATTCAAAAAAGTTCATAATTTTAAAAAATAAAGGCTGTGCATCGGGAAAATGATGTATGATTTTTACGTGTCTTTGAACCCTAAAGTACACCAATTTCATATTTTAACAAACTAATAACAAAATTACTTTACAGATTAGTGTCCTTATAGTAGATGTAACTTGGAAATTAGGTATAATGGCAGATAGTCCGTTATGACCGTAAGTATAAATATTTCAAATCAGAAATTAAACAATGTCCCGATACTGTTTTATGTATATGGCCTTATCATTTGAACCGTTATAGTCAGACACTTGATATTTACACAGCATTCATATTGCTATATCCGCAATAATAAATAAAACTTAAAATTAAATAGTGTTCTCATGGATGACTTAATTTGACGTATACCTCCTTATCTTTTAATATATAGATAGGTACTTAAAAATTATATAGTATTTGTATTGCTATGTAGGCTATAATAGCAATCATTGAAATTAAATGTTTTGGGAATTCAACTATTATTTTAATAATATAATGCTAATAACCTATACTATTTTATAATAAACCATTTTATTATTTAAAAATATAAGCAAGGAAAGTTTTACCCACATTTTAAGAATAGAGAAAATTATTTATAAAAATAATGATAACTCTTTGGGAAGTCCAACACAAACAATAAAATATTTAACAAAAACACTTATTCGAAAACTTCAAAATGATTTTTAGTTTAAATGTTAATAAGTTTGTTTATTTGGCTGTTCAAAATATTTTTGTTATTCCTACGACACTAGTGCTACGTTATGTATAAAACCGATTTAAATAAAATACATATTTTTCTGTCTATATGTATGTAGTTCCCCTACTAAAATATAATTAGAGGCTATTCAAAATTTTTAAGTTTTTTAAATTAAATTTTTACAGAAGAACAACATTTCCATATTAATATATTTAGTTTGTTCAATTATTTTAATTACGGCAAAACTGTTAGCAGCAAACTAAAAATCAAACAAAAGTATTATTAGATTCAAACAAAAAAGTTTTTGAAAATTAATAAACATTTAAAAAAACCATTTGTTTGGAAATATTATGGTAATAATTTTTTCTGTGTATATTTAAATTTATAAGTCGAACAAATTATTAACATGCAAACGAATTTTGAGTTAAGCCTTAAGTTTACACAAAGAATATTTACTTTACAAATTCGTTGTTTAATTTCAAAAATGGGAACAATTTTATTTGGAAACTAGCAGAATATAATGAATTTTTTGGATTGCTAGATCCTTGTGCAGCATTCATCTCATCTATGTTCTATCAATAAAGTACATTGTATTGTTTTGACAAAGTGTTAGTTTCAAGAGTCTACCAATTACGGTACAAAAGAGAGGACGGGCCCTTATAGCTTCTAATATTATATTTTTCCAACTTCTTATCAATTTTTGTCAATAAAGGTACAAATGAAGCGCCATTGGGGTTCATCATTTGTACATCAAGTAACGTCACCTATTGGACATCCTTTCAATTTTGTTTTTCAAATCAATAAGGAATTTTTTTTTGAAAAATCGAGTAGGTAAACTAATAAAATCAATAAAAAATCCATTTTTTATACAATTCAGAAGAAAACCTAATAGAATCAAAGAGTTTTTCTTTATGGATTGTTTTTTTGGTACCAAAAATGGTTAAAAAAATTGTTAATAAAAGGTTTCCTGAAATAATAAGGAATCCCTTTGAAAATATCTTCTTTTCTCTCTGATGGGATACCCCTTAGCCTAAAATTGTTACATAGAGAAAATCCTATTGATTCTATAAGGCAGTTTTGGCTCTGTGAAGCCCTTTCTTTGTCTCTAAATAACATCATGAAAAGGAATTCAATTTAAAATTAATTTAAAATTAAGGACTAGCCCTAATTTTTCCTACTGTTTAAAGAACTTGCAATAATATTTCATTACGTTGACCTCCAATTGCTCAAAGTTGTTGGGTTGCGTTACACTTGTTCTTAACATACCCCAGGAAAATAATCACCTCAAGAAAATAATCAGGAGATAAATAGCACGATCATGGAATCCAAGAAACAAATCCATTTCGTAAAATAATATAATAATAAAAATAGTCAGATGTATGACACGTAGCACCATCCTGTTTCAACCAAAATTTGGCGATGTTTAACTCATAGATTTTTGAAAACAAAAGATCATTCAGAATATTTCTATAACGCACACCAATTACTGTAACTGCAAATTCTTCGTAAGAAATATTAGCAAATAATGCCGTTGACTGACAATCCTTGTGTTGAATGATTTTCACTCCATAATTGGCAATTTCGCTTACAGAAGTACCCATTTAACCAAACATGAGCTTCATAACTAAACAAGATTTTCCGTTAAAAAAACTGGATCATTTTGCATGACAATTATCAGAAAACCTACGACACACAGTGGACCATTTCAGGAGAAGGCGGTCTAAAATCCATAACTTTTGATTGGATTAGAATCTTTATACTCGATTTTGCACGTGGTCTTTCATTTTTGCTATAAAATGTAAAAATCGACCGATAAGAAAGAAAGTTATGGAGGATTTTTAATACTATTTAAAACGTGCTAAAAAGGGTTTTTATATTTAGTTACACTTATAACTGAACTATGGCCGCGGCACTGTGGCACAAGAAGGGGGCCGATTACGGTTACCGATTTCAAAGTTTAATTACTCATTTAAAAGTAAATGCCAGGGTACCTCGGAAGCCAAAATATTACTGCTCTATTTGGCAGCGAACAGGGTGGTCCAAAATGGACTTTCTCTATATTTTTGTTCCACTTTTTTTGGTTTCGATAGTTTTTGAGACGCTCTTTTACGTGTTGAAAACTAGAAAGTCCTAACTTGCTTAGAAGTGTACTAAACATGTAGAGAAAGAAGAGCACAAATGAAAGAAAAACATAATTTTATTGAAATTCCAGAAACAAGATAATAATTGAAAAATTTAAAAACAGGATTGAACGCTGCAAAAACGATTTTACCAAAAAAAGCTGTTTTGCACAAAACATATTTATTTAGCAGTATTAAGTAGTTTTCTTCGAAACTGACGAAATGCATTATTTATCTTTAACAGCTAATTTTTCGAAATTTTGTTTTTGAGTCATAAGCCTTTTCATAGACCGGGTCACATATTTTGATAAAATTATAATTTTTTTGAAAAATTTTAATTTTGAAATTCCTATAACTTTTTTGTTTGAAAAGATTTTAACAAAAAAAAAAATTTAGTCTTTGTGTCTTTCAGAAATTTTTAAACTTTTTTTTTTAGAAAAAGTTCAAATTGTTTTTTTTTAAATTAATAGAGCATAACTCCTTGAGGTCACTCTAGGTCAAAACAAACTTTCACCAGTTTGTAGTCCGAACGCTCCCCTACACTTCTATACCCCAACGTTTCTTTAGGCCTTTTTAATATAAATCTAGACATTAACTTTTTATCAAAGTCCATTTTGGACCACCCTGTTTGCTGTGATAATGTTGCAATAGACCAGTAATATTTTGGCTCCTGAGATACTCTGATATTTACTTTCATATGAGTATTACAGCTTTGAAGTCGGTAACCACAAAAAATTGATTTTTGGCCACATCAGATGGTGGTTAGACTTCAAATCTGAAACAAGCTGTATCTTGTGTGGATATAACCCAACATCTCCAAACAAAATGTACATGTGTTGGACGGACAAGGACTAAGTTCGAACAATTAGGTCCATCGTCATCACTTTTTTATAGTTGCACCAGATATAGGAAGTAGTGTTTGTGGAAGATTGAAAGTGAAAATGAAATACCTCTCCAGGCAGTTTATTCCGTATTCGGCTAAGAAAACGAATACGTTTCACGGCAATCGATGTCAAAGCGATGTGCATGCAAATGCAAAAAGTGTAGGTATTGGGACCAAAATTCGTAATTTCCGCAGAGCAGATACCATTATAGTAATGAAAAGACAACAAAACACAAAAAAATGGCTACCCCACTGTCACAAATGAGCTTCTTTGATAGAGTCGCTTCCAAATAGACTTTGGGGCATCGTCCAAAACATGCAATTGCATTCCATTTCAGGCCTGATGAAGGTGGTATAATTAGTAAGAAGATCGAATGGAATGAAGTATCTTTTATACCGTTGCAAAAAACCGAGTCTGACATGTATTGAATGAGTTGTGCGAAATTTTTCAATAATTCGTTGAATAGCTCTTTCAGTAGGACTATTCTGTTGTGAAATAAAGCAGGGATTTTTAAAATAAATTTTTAAAATTTGAAAGCTTGCCATAACATACTGATAAGAAACGTAAAAACAAATTACTGTTTGGAGTTTGACATACGTAAAATATTTATCCCGTTGTCATACCTTTCGGTGAAGTCCGTCGTCACTGGCTGTTATTTTGATACGTTTATCACTACTGAAAATCGCCCAAGTTAAAAAAACCTTTACAAGTCCTGGAAACTTTTATTGATGTAATTAAATTCTTTGACGGAATAGATGGCATGTTTGCATCAATGTAATTAAATTTCATCTTCAAATTTTGTTTTCAAAAATACTCTTTAGCTCTTGAAGTAGCCGAAAGCTAAATTTAGTGCCAAGGTTTCGTTATTATTAAGATTTTGAGTTAATATGGTTAATACTAATAGCTACATGGACATTTCAGATAATTTTGCTTTAATACTTTACATAAGTTGCAGCATTATTACATATTAAAAAATATTATAAAAAAATTTTAAAAAATATAGTAAAATATTATATTAATATTAATATGTATTAATAGATTCTTTATTTATAAACATTTATTTTAAATGTCACAGCAGCTTGTAAATGACACGTTAATAAAAAAATTATTGAGGCAAAATAAAAGCAAATGCTAAATAAATATGTCCACTAGATAAATACTCCCATTTTCAGTTAAATCTTTATTTTTAATATTTTTAAAGCAACCTGACAAGCGAGGATATAATTTTGTAATACATGCTTTACTCATTTATCTTTTTCCAAGTATAAAATGTAATTTATTGTAAACAAAAAACTTTTCTTATATTTTATATGTTTAATTTACCGCTTTGATGGCAAATGAGGCGATATATGTATGTATGTATGAAAATGTAATTTGTCCATGATTTTTATTTACTGTTCAATGTAAAAGAGAAACAAATAGTTAAAGAAAATTGCCAGTAGTATTGAAGTGTAGGAGAAAGATTTTTGTTTTTAGAGTTTCAAACTGAATAACTTTTAATATAGTTTTGCTGACTTCTCTTTTATAAATAGTTAGAAGCAAAAAAATTTAAAAAATGCTTAATTATAGTACATGTGATTGGTTTTCTTTGAAAGTGGAGTAAGCCCATTTTGATAAAAAAATTAGTTAATAATAAAAATGAATACCGAGAATGCAGAGTACGAAAAGAAACAAAACGAAACGATTGCTTTTGTTTTATTTTCTTTTTTTGCAGCGAGTAAAACATTAACAAAATAGAAGCAATAAGAACGATTATACCATTTAGTTTTAAACATACTCAGCTTGAATAGAAAGCAATGAGAATAAAAGAAAAACGTGTTAAGAAAAACTTTTTTAAAACGTTTTTTTAAATAATTTGGTCATTATGGTAGAGACTGTATCAAAGCGGTATATATTTGAGAGATATTGAAAGATAGCAACCGTGAAATATACACTTTTTTTTAGCTTGTGCTGGACTTAACAAGTATATTTATTTTTATTTTAGATTTGAGATATGAGTAATTATTGTTAGTTCAAAAATATTGAAGATATAATAAATATAATAAGAAAAAAAAAATATTGAATGACAGCTTGTAAGATTTTTCGGTTTATTGTTTATTAAGACTACAAGACTGCAATAGTATGAGCAGAAAAACTATATAAAAGGCAATTCAAGAATGCAAATCACAAACAAAATCAGCATTCGAAAATCAAACAAACAAACAAATTAACTATTTCAAAAAAAAAAAATATGTTTCAGCTTTTTTTTGTTCGCAATTGTACGATTGAAATGGTATATGAAGGCAAGCAGCGGTATTTGTCATTCAAAACGAATTTGTTATGGTGTTGCTTATGTACAAAACGATTAAAAAAAAATTGTGAAAAAGTATTGCGAAAAGTATTGTTTGTTTTCGAACACTGCACAATGGGGCTGAACTAAAATATTTTGGAAATAACTCAGCCATTTCTAAAGGGTTTGGCTGATTGATTCAAAATATGACAGGAGCATAGCAGAGGAGTATCTGAGCATAAGTTTTGATGCTGGGCACCATCTACTTGCCTCGCACCTGCAAATGTTTTTAGAGCCTGACATTTCTTAAATTTTTTCTTTGATTTTTAAATTGATACATTATGTCTTAAAATGAGCAAGTTTTATGCAATTTAAAATTAAAATTTTTGGAACCCTGGTAAACGTTTTTTTCTTCAATTTTAGCAGATTTTTCTAAACTTTTTTTTCGTAGTTAGCGAGTAAAATTTAAAATATTGTGAAAAAATTTTTAAGAATATATGTTTTTTGAGTTTAAAACTAGACGATTTTTAAATAAAAAATTCCAAAATTATTGCATTTTTGTGTATTTTAGATCAAAAGGGCTATTAATTCGCTCTTTTTAATAGAAATAAATTTTCTGCAGGAATATATAAAAATAAAGATTAAATTTTTCATCTTATTTTCTTTAAGACTAAAATTACAAATTAGGTGATTAATATCAAAGAAAAATTGGAAAAATTTAATTTTAAATACCAGCAAAAGGGAATGCACATTTTCTAGAGAGCTACGTCCATCATCAGCACTCTTCGTATCTATCTAGTTTGAGTAGTGTGTAGAGAAATACGGGGAAGACTGCATTTAATCATCAATCGTCAGAGTACGAAGTCTACAGCTACCTAAAGCTTCCCTCTTGTTTAATATTTTTACTTTAATATTTACCAACTTATATTTGTTGTTTCTTCAGCCAACCTTCGTTTAACAATGAAAGCTTCTTTTTGTTTCATTGTTTTCTAGCAACATTTGTTTTTAGTTAACACTAATCTAGTACCAAACCAAACTTTATTGGGAAAACATGATTTCTGCGCTTTTTAATATTGAATATTTGCAATTTTATTAGGCCAATATACACAGACAAATTTTTGTTTTTTGTGGAATCTAACTAGATGTGCATACGTTTAAACCAAATTTCGTTTAAAATTGATTATCCTTTTAGAAGAATTTAACGTATTTTACATCGAAATTTTGAATTTAGCCTATATGTTTTGAAATCACAAACCTGGGATTGGAAAAAGAATATTGCTATAATAAGGCTATATACTCCCAATTATTGATCAAAGTTTTTTATGAGCTCTCGTTCATATATGAACTTAATGGGCAGAATACTAAAAAAATCCAATTATGGAATTTTTGTTAATTTCTTTGGGAATTGTGGGATTTCCTCCACCTTAATCTTGTAGATTTTTTAGTATTTGAAAAACAAAAAATTCATTCGAATCGCCTAACTTATAAAAATGTTGTTACATCTGTACATTTAGTAAAATAGTAACTCATTTCCGCCTGTCTGTCTGTTTTAGATTTGTGTTCGCATCACGTAAAAACTACTGGATGGATTTTAAAAAAATTTTACGAGGAGGTTCTTTAGCATCCTAATATACTTTTTGCTCACAAAAATATCTCATTTTTAAGAGAAAGTGGAGAAAAAGCAGTGAAAAAACGCAATTTTCGGTTTAAAGGTACTGAAATTTTCGCTTTAAAACTGGGATATTTTAAACACATTGCATGACATTAGGCGCCAATTGAATAAAATTTGTATTTGATTTGTATTTTTTTAATTTAAACACCTTTTATAGAGCTTTACAATAATTTTTAGATTTTTTTTATAAATTTTGACGTTGCACGATTATTTTCTTTGGGGGTACGTTAAGTCCATGATAACATCAGATAACATCAGAAGTTTTTAAGAAGTGGTAAAAAATTGGGTTGACAGAATGAGCATTGTAACAGCTAGTCGTGATTTTTATTCATTATTTTAATTTTATTTTATTTCAAAATAAAATTCGGTTACTCTTTATAAAACACCCTTTACATACAATTTTTTTCATGAGTTTGCGAAAATTAAATCTGTCTAAATATCAATTGCAAAAAAGTTTATGTCGATGTTAATTAACTTTTATTATCTGGCTTTTTTTTACATCTCTTAATAGCAATTTGCCTTGCTGCTGCCAGGAGTGATAAGGCAATATTACAGCTTATTGAAATTGTGAACGCATACAACAGTCCAAAGTCATTTACATTGCACAGTAGGGGATTTAGCATAAAAAATAAATGAAATCTGTTGTTTCTAGAACAAAAGAAGTTTGGTAGCGGTCAAATTTTAAAATAAGATTGTTTGTTCATTATAGAAGGGCATCTCTGATATATACACAGTTAAGACCGATAGTGTGCTATTAATCCAACCATTGTAGTTATAAATTAAATAAAGTTGAGTATAATGCATTTTAAGTAGTTAGCTCAATATCAGTCAGTGGCAACATCGATTTTTCTGACATATGTTAATTCTAGTCACAGTAATATATATCACAGCGCCCTTCATCCCCTGTATTAGCATATAGCACTAAATCGGCGGTGAAGTAAAATAAATATGTGATAAAGTAGCTATTCTAGCTTCAAATTAATGCACCTGCATAACACCAGAGATACTGCATCGCTGTTCTAAATATATACAAAACGTTTAATTGCACTATTGTCGAAAGTGAACCTTAACTATCTATTCTAAATATCTGCCTTATGTACTTCTATCGTTTTTTTTCAAAGAAAGTAACACTGCTGTTACTTCGCCTTAAAAAAGTAGTGGGTTGTTACTGGGTAGGCAAGTTTCTATGGCCATTTCGCTAAGTGTTTAATTAAGCTCTCATGAGAAAACCTTTACCCAAATTTTAGGTAAAAAAACGTCTTTAAGTAAAATATATTGACCTGTCAATTAAATTTGTAACTTTTTATTTAAAAGTCTTGAAGAATAGATAATATTACTACAGCTAGACTGGTATTATAGTTACTGGCACTAAATAAGAACATTATCGTCACGTCTAAGACCTATCTCATATCGTACTAGTGTCAATTAATCCCCTACTTGATCAATCATCACCTTATTTAAGCGATAGGTCCCTTTCTTAGAAAGTATTAGAACTCGACCCGGTCCACACTACTAAGAACTAGTTACGTGAAAAGTCACCAATGAATTTATGTTTTCTTATTATACGCACTGGTTCATCCAAATTCGGATTTTGTTGTAAGTGGTAAAATTTTGAACAAAACAACAACGTTACGTATAGCGAGTGGAACTGCAAGTTTTTAGGGTTCCATATCCAAAGGGTAAAAACGTAACGCTATTGTTTTTACTACAATGTCTTTCCCTCTATCCGTCTATCCGTCTGTCCATCTGCGTTTTTTATCTCTGCAACCGTAATAGGTAGACTCTTGAAATTTTTGCAGAAGATGCATAATTGATGCCGCTATAGAACAAAACTTATAGGATGTTCAAATACAGATGTATTATTCACGTATATGTGTTTACTTCTTGTATGAATGAGGCATACACTTAAAATTTTAATTAAAACATAGTTCGCTATATAAGCAAGTATAAAAAATAAACCTTAAAATCAAAGGGTGTTCCGATAGTGACGTGATTTGCATGTATGTATATTGCCCAAGTTTTAAAGGATAATAGGTACTCTTGAAATATTTTATAGGAGGTGTATTACTATATATATACTATAACAAATAGTAAAAATTAAAGGGTTATCCAACAGTGACGTGATTTGCATGTATAACGCCAGATTTTTTGAACCGTAATAGGTAGACTCTTAAAATTTGTACAGAAGAAATTAAAGGGTGTTCTGACAGTGATATGTTTTAAACGTATAGTGACTTATTCTTTTAACCGTGATTAGAGACTCTGAATATATTCATAGAAAGGGAATTGTTATGGCCGCTATAACAAAAAATAAAATTAAAGAGTGATCCGACAGTGTCATGATTTGTACATTAATAGTCTTATTTTTTGAACCGTAGACTCGTTAAATATTTAAAGTAGATGTGTTGCTTCGACCGCCATAAAATTTACTAAAAATTAAAAAGTGTTCAGTGACATATTTTTCACGTATATTACCTAATCTTTTGAACCGCAATAGGTAGGCTCCTGATATTTTTATAGACAGTGTCTTAACAGGAACGCTATAACACAATTACTAACATTTAAAGGATTTTCCGATAGTGATGAAATTTTCGCGAATATAACTTAAGTTTTTTTTTTGAACCTTAATTGATACAGAGTGTAAATTTATGTCAGCTGTAGCAAGAAATATAAAAGTTAAAAATAAAATGGTTTGCGAAAGTGACAAATATTTACAAATGTGCTCGTATGGAGCCTAATTTTTGTGCCCGAACGGCGAGACTTTTTTATATATAAATAACACGAACTATACCAAAAACAAATTATATAACCAAAAAATAACGACTTGATTTTGCATATGTCACCTTATATTTAAACAGTGAAGAGCTTATATTTTACAATATCTACTTTTACAATAAGTAAATAAATTAAATAAAAGAGTGATCCCTAAAAGTCAGGATTTTGAGGAATTTGGCCTTCTCCTTTTAGGCAGACATTTGATATTCATACAGGGTATTTAGTAGTATGCTCTAGTATAAAAAAAAATTATTAAAAATTAAAGAGTGACCCAGAAGATATGAAAAATTAACAACTTAAATTTTTAAAATTTTACTCAAAGTAGTACGGAACCTTTCCTATGTGAGTATAACTCGCACTTGACTGATTTATTAATATTTGCTAAACTACAAAAAATTTTTTTTTAATATTGCTCCTTCCCACCTTGGGTTTATTGGCCCGACCCGACCAGCAATCGCTGTCACTAGAATGGTCAGCGTAAAGGATATACAAGCGGCTAAATTCTTCTAATTGGCGTCCGTTGGACGCCCAAGGAAACCATTCTGCAGCAAGGTTTAAGAATGGTTTTTATATTGGTCCTATTAAAAACGCCTTAAACACAGATGAAGACGATCCTAATATTGCCTTCCTACAAATTTGCATAAATATTTAAATGATGCAGCAAATTAACTACAAAAAGATAAATTATATTGCATTTATTTTACGTGTCGCAAAGGTTCTCCACTACATCTCTTTTTTAGCGATGTGAAGTTTCAATCAAACCAAGCTAGCCATAATACACAGATATTTTTTCATTTTTTTGTTGGAAAATCCACCACTATGTATTCTGCCACAACTTTCAATCTGAAAATCGCTTTCACAAGTATGAACTTTTAGCATGCTAATCCTGGATCGCTCCGTATTTATAATATTTTCTAATCAACAATACTGAGGAACTCACAATGAAATTGAAACAGTAAAATATTCAGACACCCCACTATATCACAAGCAAAGTAGGCATAATAGAATAATTTCAAAGCCATTTAAAATAATTTAAATTCTTTAAATCCTCTAAAGTAGAAAAAATTCAATAGCTACCATCAGGGAAAACAAGAGGAACAATACCATTCCTTCTGCACGATACATTTACTGTATCATATACAGTACAACTGTTATTTTTTTGTGTAAAAGTAAACAACATTGACAGACATGTTTTTCTTGATGTTGTTTTGTTATTTTAAATATGCAGCTTTTACCAAGGGGATTTTGGATCACTTTGATGTACTGAAACGTAATGCCTAACAAAAAAAAAAAAAACATTAAAAATATTTACTTCCCCTTTGCTCTATGACTTATACCACCCATAGAAAAACATTCTTTGTAAATTTTATTTACCTAAATTTATTTATTGAAAAACAAAACTGTCTTTGAATAAAGTAAAAGTACCGCTGAATCCTATTGACCCAATTAATAGCTCAGACGCCAGCTTGACTATTTTTTTTAATAATGAAAAACAAAAATTGCCCTACTTTCTTGTTTGTTTTTTTTTTTTGTCTGAAGCAACATGTAGGAAGCTTAGTGTCGATATTAATAGAAAAAACGAATAAAAAATAAAATCTTTTTTAAATCTTAATAAGAAAATTTAATCATTTGTGTGTAATGATGTTGGTTTATTGATTACTTTTTAATAACATTAACTTGGTACATGTATATTTTTTATATCATCGCCTACACACTTGATTTTATTATTTTTCATACATATTTTATGACAATAATATTTTAACTAGCAACCCACAGTGGTTTAAAAACTTTCTATTTTGGAAATAATTCGATTGCTCATGAATAACTAAAGATTTATTTATAAACTTTAACAGAGGCAAAGCAGAGGTGTCTGCTAGTGGAGGTGTATTTTTACAAACCAGTTCATTAATAGCTAAGGTTGATGGTGAAAATCCTACAGCTTAAATATATATGTATTGTGCCAATTCATAAAAAAGGCGAGAAAAGTGCTTGCGAAAACTATAGAAGAATTACACTTCTCGACGTTTGCTACAAAATCTTTTCAAATATTCTCTCCGAAAAACTATACGAAACTGCATCTCGCGTACTAGGATAATATCAAGGAGGTTTCCGACAAGGAAGATCAACAATCGATCAACTCTTTCTGTTAAAACAGAACTGTGAAAAATGCTATGAATGTGGAATCGACATGCATATACTTTTCATAGATTTTAAACAAGCATTTGACCGCATCGACAGGAAAATAATACCACAAGCTTGTGCCAACTTGGGCATATCGCAAAAGCTAACCCAACATACCTGTGCTACATTAACAAACACAACCGCTAAGGTTGTAATCCAACAGAAAGAAACAAACGCCTTCAATATAAAGAGTGGAGTGAAACAAGGAGACTCTCTCTCAACGGTTGTATTTAACCTTGTGCTGCAGTATGCAATTAAAGACCACGTAAGATCAGGTAGCTTATTTAGCAGATCTGGCCTGACCATAGCCTATGCGGATGACATCGCAATTGTGACGAGAAATATTCGATACATGGAGGAGTTATTTTTAAATATTGAAGGGGCTGAAAAGACTGTGGGAGCTTTACAAAAATAAAAAACGAAAAGATGAACAAAAGACGAAATACATGAAAATGTCAGCTTACGAAAACAGACGTACAATACATTCAATTACAATCGGCGTTTATAAGTTCGAAGGTGTATCGAGCTTTATGTACTTGGGCGCTCTTTTAAAATACGACAACAGTGTGCACGATGGTATTCACGAACGGCTATTTGCAGCAAATAGAGCATACTATGGGCAAAAAACTCTTCTCTTCAAAATTAGTCTCCAAATCATGCAAATTAAGTATGTAATTATATACAAAAGTATCATCAGACCAATCGCCACATATGCGTGCGAGACGTGGTCCATGACAATAGATGCCCAATACCGTCTAAGAATTTTTAAACGAAAAATCCTTCGCAAAATTTTTGGTCCAGCTCGAGACGCAAATAGCGACTATGTCCAAAGGGGCAATGAGGAACTGCTTGAGCTGTGTGAAGGAGAGGACATAGTCAAATTCATAAAAGCGAAACGGTTTCGTTGGGCGGGGCACGTTGTGCGAATGGATGACAGACGACCGCAGAAGATGATGCTAAACTACGAGATCAGATGCTCTAGACGAAAAGGACGGCCAAGAACAAGATGGACGGACTGCGTTGAAGAAGACTTACGCGTAACTGGCAACAAAAAGCCAAAAGCAGATAAGAATGGAGGAGAATTGTGGAACAAGCTAAAGCTCACCCAGAGCTGTAACGCTATAAGAAGAAGAAGAAGAAGAATTAGAAATTTTACGATAAATTGATTTTTTAAGAAATAAAATATAGAGTTGATATTGAAACAAGAGGTAAAAAAATTTATTATTTTTAATTTTAACACCTAAATTCCTAAAACGGCAATGAGTAATTTTGTAAAATTTTGTTGTTTTTAGTTAACCAGGGGCTGTCAAATCATATTTGAAAAATGGTTATGTTTTAATTGAGCTGCAGAGACAGGGGTTACAAGCATGTTGTCTTTCAAATAGTTTAAAAATAAAAAATGGCAGTTTTTAATGTTTCCCAATTCAGAGGCGTTACTTGTCAACGAAGCGAATCATCAGGACAAAACTTAATAATATTTTACTCAAAAAATTTATCAAAGGTGTAGCTAATGTCTCCAAATAATAATCCAATCATAAGTCCTCCACATCAAAAATAGTAAGTAAAGGTTATCCAAAAATTACAAAATAATTTTTCTCCCACACTAATATAGATTACCCAGGCATGTAAGCACATTTTTTGTAGATATTTTTATGGACGATCTAAATTTAAAAAATATTAACATTTGTATTAGAAATAAATTTCTGACATTTAAAAAAACGTATGGCCGAGGTATCTAACTTTGGGTCTTACCTTCCTACGCGGCCGACCCACCAGCAGTTCACTTTGCTTTATCTCTATGAAAATTCTTTAAGATCTTTTAAGTGGTTCATGCGCTACCTAATTATTTTCAAAATAAAATGTTTTTAAATCTCTGTGCAACCGCTCAATAATGGGCCACTTGCCGCTTAAACTCATGCTCATAGTTGCGGCCTTAGCGAACTTTTTGTAAGAACTAGCTGTGCCCGCCCCTTGTAGGCGTTCTGACAATATTTTGTTCGATTTTGCTCTGAAAGTAAACCACACCAAATTTAAGGAGTCTTACTTTTATAGCGCATCAGTTGCGGTTCATTTACTTTCTTTATATAGAGGTACCCATCCCTAGATAAAATTCTAAAATTTATATAAGATTCTAAAATTATTTTAGAGTTCTATTTACTCCTATAGTGTTTAAAATATCCTGCTAACAAAAATAAAAGGTGCCGTCAGTTACAGTATTGAAAAAAAAATTACGTAATTAATTAATTGGAAAAATTTTATTTTTCTACACAAACATTTTCTTGAAATCTACATCCTTCTTTATTATTCCTTGTATATATCCACTTTAAGTAGTGTTTAGTTGTAAACATCATCTATTTAACCAACTAAACTCGGATAAAGGAATACGAGAAATTATATTTCAATCATCTGTCGTATGTAGGTTTGAAGGAAGTCTACCACTACCTAAGGCTGTGTTCCCTTATGCTTTTTGTTGCTCTAGCCAACCTTTAAAAGCAAGTCAAGGAATTACTAAACAGCCCTCGTATTACTATCAGTGTTCTTGATGGCAGAAAAATTGGTAAACTTTTCCATAAAGCGACTATTGTCTAAATAAAACAAAAGTTATATTTAACTAGAGGAGAATAAATAAGATTCAATACTGTCAACACTAATTTTTAGGGTTCCGTACCCAAAGGGTAAAAAAGTAACCCTATTGTTTTCATTTTAATGTCTATCCATATGTCGGTCAGTGCGTTCTATCTCTGGAATCGTTTGCTATAGCAAAAAATACTAAAACTTATAGGGTATTCCAATAGAGCCGTGTTATTCACGTAGATGTGATTATTTCTTGAACTGTATGAGGCATACACTTAAAATTTACAAACAGCAATTAAAACTTAGTTCGCTTTATAAACAACTATAGAAAAAAAAAAAAACTAAAAATGAAAGGGTGTGCCGATAGTGACTTGAATTTCATGTATATGGCTTAAGTTTTGAACCATAATAGGTAGACTCTTAAAATTTTCACGGCAGGTGTATTACTGTGGCCGCTATAGCAACAAATACTAAAACTTATAGGGTGTGCCGAAAGTAAAATCTCATTTATGTTTATGTCCTTATTTCTTGAGCTGTAGCAGGCAACCACTTAAAATTTACAGACAATAATTAAAACTACGTTCGCTTTATAAAAAATTATACAAAATTAAACCTAAAAATTAAAGGGTGTGCCGATAGTGACGTGAATTGAATGTGTATGGTCGTCTTGAAAGATAATAGGTAGACTCTTGAAATTTTTACAGGAGGAGTTTACTATGACCGCCAATCAAATAGTAAAACTTAAAAAGTGTTCCGATAGTGACGGGACTTGCATTAATATAAATTAATTTTTAAACCACAATAGATAGACTCTTGAAATGTTCACAGATGGTGTATTACTACGGCCTCTATAATAAATAGCAAAAATTAATTTCCACTAAAGGTGTATTAATCTGGCTTTTATAACAAATTTGAAAGTTGGATAATTATTAAAGATAAAAGGGTGTTCCAATAGTGACCTGTTTATCAAGTATATTGCCTTATTTTCTGAATCGTAATAGGTAGACTCTTTCTATATTCATAACTGCTGGACTGCTATAACAAATAATAAAATTAAAGGGTGTTCGGACAGTGACAGCATTTGTACATATATGGTCTTATTTTTCAAACCATAATAGGTAGACTCTTGAAAGTTTTACAGCAGTGCTGCCATTGGCGCTATAAATATAAAGGGTGTTCCGCAATAACATGTATTTAATTTATTTTTAATTTATCTTTTAGCTCCTGATATTTTCAAAGAAACTCCGTATATTTGAAGAGTAATAGGCTGATGCCTAAAATATGCACAGATTATATTTTACAATATCTACTGTAACAACAAGTAAAGAAAATAAATTAAAAAAATAAATAAAAGGGTGTTCCCTAGATGTCGCAAATTTGAGGAATTTGGCCTTCTCTTCTAAACATTACAGGCAGATACTTGATATTTACACAGGTTATTTAATACTATGCTCTAATAATTAAAAATTAAAGGGTGCCCCATAAGACATGAAAAAATTAACAACTTGTATTTTTAAAGTTGTACTGAACATGGTATGGAACCCTTCGTGTGTGAGTTTGACTCGCACTTGACTGATTTACTTGACTTTGACTTCTTTTACTACAATTTTTATTATCAATCTTAACGTTAAACAAGTCCTATTCTAACAATTGTTTAAGTAATCGCATATTATTTTCCATAATTGATTGTTTTTTTTTTGTTCTAACCACTGAAAATTTCATCATTCTTGTGATCATGTTGTGTAAGACAAGTAAACGAAAAGAAGATTCTAATTCTCCTTTTAACATTTAACACCTTTGGTCGACATTTTACAAAAAACTTATTTTAAATAACGTTGGCAGAACTATTTAATTAAAATGTAAATTTGTTTCGCCCGTTTATCGCTCAATCTCTATCTCTCTTTTTCTCTTTGTTCGTATAGTTTTCGACAGTGTTACAGTTCTATTAACGACAAAAAAAGCACAAAATAATACAATTTCATCATGAAAAAAAAAAAATGGAGGCATAAAAGCGTAAACAAGAATTTTTCAGAATGAAGATTGTTTCTTATTTGTTTAAAAAATTTGTTTCCTTGTCTTTTCGTTATTCTCCGCACTCACCATACAAGGCTTAGCACTCCCAGCATGACAGCACATGCTAGTATAACGTGGGCAACGTAATAATCTAATAGGACTAAAATAAAATAATGAATGAAAATCAACTTTCAACTTACCACCAACATAGATGTCAACTTTTGTCCAATTAAGTTTAGTTGCTATACTTTTAACAGCAAAGGAAATTGCTTCGTATGATGGCAGAAAATTACTTGATTCCTGAAATTAGATAAAACAAATAGAAATAATTTAAAAATGAAGAAGCAAAAAAATTGTTAAACAAAAAATATGAAATATTTATACAAATACCTAGATGAAGTCTGCACTGGAATAAGTATTACAGTTTGAAATAACGAAAGGTAAATACCCAGCAAAAAATGTGGAAGTTATTCCTTAATTATATGACTTTCATGGCATGCTTAAAAACTTTGTTCTAAATTTTATATTTTAATGCTCCACATTTTTATTTTTTTAAATGATTCGGTAGCTTGTGAACCACTAGAGATATTTTAATGAAAATCGACAAAGCAGAGGTTGGATTACAAATTTGTTTGCCCAAAATGGAACAGCAGGGGGCAAGTTACGGCATTCGATATCGGTCGAAATTCCCATTTAAATTGAAGTTGAAATTCCGATAGATACCGAAGAGATACAAAAAATTTAAGCACACCAATCTGTCAGGCATAGTTTCGAAAATTTTGGTATTGCAATTCAGCAACATCGGATCATTCCTTTGGAGGCTACGGGCCAAAAACCACGCCCACCTATATTTTTTTACGTTTTTTTTAATTTTTTCGGCTTTAATGATTCTGTTTTACCTTTTTTTGTCAAATAAATATTAGACTGCGACAGGTAGATCGCAAGGAGTGCATACAGATCTCGGGGGATCAATAACCCCCTGCGAGGGGTGATTTTTGTTTGTTTTAAGATTGGTAGGGTTTTTCTGCTTTGATTTGTATTAGAGACCTTAGAAAGCAATACGCATAGAGGTAGCCAATGGACCCACAGGGTACCCAGTGATAAATAGCAGCAGTTAAAAGGACCCCCCATGTGTCAATATGAGGAAATTTTTTTTTTAAGGATTTCTTTTTGCTTTAGTCTGACCATTCTAACTCAATATAGATTGGAGAAAGGTCCAAAATTTAACAAAAAATTTCAATCAAATTAAAAAAAAATTTTAAAAAAATTTAAAAAAAAAATTTACAAAGCATTTAAAAAATTTTCCAAAAAATTTTATACAATTTTACAAAAAAATTTAAAAAAAATATTTTTACAAAAAATTTTTACACACAATTTTCGAAAAATTAAAACAAAAATTTCAATATTTCTTTGAAAATGAAAATCATGACTGTAACATAACATATATTTAATATTAAGAATATACATATGTATGTATGTGTGTATATAGAGTAACATATTTTTTTAAATGCGTTTGATTTTTAAATTGATGATATCTCTGTTTTAAAACCTA
Source organism: Phasia obesa (assembly GCA_949628195.1). Classification (NCBI taxonomy): domain Eukaryota; kingdom Metazoa; phylum Arthropoda; class Insecta; order Diptera; family Tachinidae; genus Phasia; species Phasia obesa. The sequence continues at coordinate 193,959,571 of OX451215.1, forward strand.
GGTGCATTAAACACATAGATATCATCAGGATACCGACTACAAACTGTCAAAAATAAAACGATTATTTTGAAGTCAGCAAAGCTACATGGCTACACGGTCACCGTTGTGGCTGTCGTCAACTTATTCTAATTTCTATTTTATTCAACAAAAGAAAATGTCACAAAATTGTAAATTACAAATTCATATACAAACAAAAAGTTTTGGAGGAAATATTTATAATTTTTTGAAAAAGTTATTTAATTTTATAAAAGCAAAATAAGTATTTCTACAACAATGTCAGAGCTTACGATGTAGCTGTCGGCTTCAATATCATTTAGTAGCTGACAACACGGCGACAATTGTAGCAAGCGGAATTTGTTTTCATTTGTCTTCTGTTTTTTAACTCATGAATAATGATTTTTTCTCATACGAATTTATTTAAGTAAAGAGTCAACAATATGGATAATGATGTACATGTCTGTATAAATAAAATCACCGTGGTGAAGGGTATAGAAGATTCGGCACGGCCGAATATAGCACTTTTACTTGTTTTTAATTACTAGAGCATAGTACTAGAAAATAGTACCCTTGGTAAATATCAATTGTCTGCCTATAACGTTTAGAAGAGAAGGACAAATTCCTCAAATTCGCGACATCTAGGGATCACCTTTTTATTTTTATTAAATTTATTTTCGTTATTTGTTATTACAATAGATATTGTAAAATATAATCGGTGTAAATTTTAAAAGTCAGCCTATTACGGTTCAAATGTAAGAAATTTTCTATGAAAATATCAGGAGCCTACCTATTGCGGTTCGAAAAATAAGGGAATTTAAGTGAAAAACATGTTATTACGGAACACCCTTTAACTTTTGTAATGACAACACATCTACTGTAATTTCAAGAATCTACCTATTACGGTTCAAAAAATAAGGTCGTATACGTCCAAATCATATCACTCTCGGAACATGTTTTAATATTATTATTTATTATAGCGGCCATGTCAATTCCCTGTCTATGAGTAAAGGGTGTTTTTTACAGAGGTATAGCACTTTAAGTCGGCATTACTTTTCAAGATGGCGACCGATTTAACAGCTGTCAAGTGATTTATTCTCAGTTTGGTTTGGCAATTCATCACGAATAGACTCACGCCTGAACAACGCTTGCAAATAGTGCAATTTTATTTCGAAAATAATGGTTCTGTAACGTATCGCGGACTAAGTCCATTTTATCGCCGACAAAATCGTCAATCAGAGCAGTTAATTCGATTAACCATGGAACGTTTTCGCACCACGTTTACTCTTATTGATAACTCGCATCCCCGACGTTGCGTACAGAAGAAGCTATTGCTGTAAGTAAGGCGTAGATTCGTCGAATGGGCCCAAAACGAGATTACCGTTGTTCCCGATTTTCATAAGCGAATTTTGTTTAGCGGTGAAGCGCACTTCTGGTTGAATGGCTACGTCAACAAACAAAACTGCCGCATTTGGAGTGAAGGTAATCCTCAAGTGCATGTCGAAACACCGTTACATCCAGAAAATCCAAACGTGCGCTTTATGGGCTGGTGGAATCATTGGTCCGTACTTTTTCAAAAACGATGGTGGCCAGAACGTTTCAGTCAATGGTGATCGGTATAGAGCCATGATTACTAACTTTTTCATTTATGAATTGAATAACCATGATGTCCAGGAGATGTGGTTTCAACAAGACAGCGCAACATGTCACACAGCTCGTGCCACAATAGATGTATTGAAAGACACGTTTGGTGACCGCCTAATTTCACGTTTTGGACCTGTGAATTGGCCTCCAAGATCTTGTAATTTAACACCTCTAGAGTACTTTCTGTGAGGCTATGTAAAGTCATTGGTCTATGCGGATAAGCCACAAACGCTTGACCATTTGGAAGACAACATTCGCCGTGTTATTGCCGATATACGGCAACAAATGTTGGAAAAACTCATCAAAAATTGTACGTCCAGATTGGACTACATCCACGCCAGCCGTGGCGGTCATATGCCAGAAATCATATTTAAAATGTAATGCCACAAGATTATCGTTCGGATAAATAAAATACATGTCAATCGAATAATCCATCGTTGTTTTATTGCAACTTAAAGTTCTATACCTCTATAAAAAACACCCTTTATATCAAAAGGCTACCTATTACGATTAAAAAATAAGACAATATACCTGAGAGACATGTCATTGTAGGCATACCCTCTTACTTTTAGTAATTATCATAGCGGCCGTGGCAACATATCTTCTGTAAAATTTTACGTTGCAAAAAATAAGGCGATGTACATGCAAATCACGTCACTGTTGGAAAACCCTTTAGTTTTTTGTTATTTGTTATACTGGCCATATTAATACACCTTATATTAATTATGGTTAAAAAATTAGGCCACAATCCTACAAATCATGTCACTATTGGTACAACGTTTAATTTTTAGATTTAATTTTGTATACTTTTTTATAAAGCGAACGGAGTTTTAATTTTAAGTGGTTGCCTGCTACAGATAAAGAAATAAGGACATAAACGTAAATAAGATTTTTTTTCGGAACACCCTATATGTTTTAGTATTTTTTGCAATAGCGGCTACAGTTATACACCTTCTGTGAAAATTTCAAGGGTCTACATATTATGGATCAAAACTTAGGCCACGTCACTATCGGAACACCCTTTAAAATTAGATTTATTTTTTTATACTTGTTTATAAAGCGTAAAAAGTTTTAATTACTATTTATAAATTTTATGTGTATGCCACCTACAGTTCAAGAAATAAACACATATATTTGCATAAAACGTCTTTATAGTATTTGTTTAGTACTTGTTGGTATAACGGCAACAGTTATACATCTTCCGTGAAAAAAATTCTACCTATTACGGTTCCATGACGGTCGGACATATATTGTGGTGAAAACAATAGCCTTTGGATAGGGAACCCTAAAAAGACTAATATTTATTAAATACTGCAGAGATGCTCCAAAGTATATATCATTGAGTTTTATGGAACACTGCTGTGCTGTGACAAGCGCATGTAAATTTCATTGGTGTTGCACCAGAAATACAATTGGTCACTGGGTATATTTTAAAATACATATGATTTATTTAAAATGGTTCACTCAATTAAGGCAGTGTCCCGTAACAAAATTACATTTGGAGGAACACTTTTTGGGATCTTTTAAGTTTTTTTAGGTGTGTAATCTAAACTTAGCGTACAATATTGTGTACTTTCAACTCGTCTTCTTTATGGCTCTTCTAATATGGTGATAAAATTTATTTGTTTATTCTATGAAAAAAAGAACAATATTTATGAGGTGTAAATGTCATTTAAAAATATTTTTATTTAATAAAATTTATTCATCATTATCAGGGCCGTGTTGCTACTCTAATGATTTGTCCACTCCAATGTCTTGGACTGTCTTTGTTCACGTCTGAACAACGATGAATTACCATCCCTGGTTCATGGTTGAGTTATGCCAAAGCTAGTGGAAGTTTTTGACGTGTATAATCAATTGCCGCTTATTCTTCATCCTGGTCTTTTTACTTTTCTATCGTGTGGAAGTCGGGCTCTTTGGATTAATTATATTGTATTTTTGTTTAATAATTTTGCGCCATATGGTTGGCCGAAATTGCTTCTCTTTTTTACAGTTATTTGCGCCATATCGTCGGCATTAGTTTTAAATTGTAATTATTCAAGATCGTTTTTTGATCGCTTTCGGATCGTGGTTTTTCTCGCCCTTAATATTTTGTAATTTAATAATCTTTAAAATTAAATTGTAATTTTTTGAATATTTTGATAACTTCACTGTGTTTATAAATAAATCAAAGGAAAGTAAATTTGTGACTTCTCCTTTTTATCTTTGATTGAAAAAACTAAACTAATTGCGCTTCTTTTTTTTTTTATTGCGAGACTTCTTGTGTCTTGCCTAGTGCTTGTAGTTCCTTTTTTGGTGAAGATAGCCGTTTGGGAGCCATCGACACCAGCCCCACATTTTTAGTCTTCTTTTCGTAGATCCACATAAAATTTTCCTACGCCAACTTAATTATCAATTTTGAAGTTCTTTTGTTTTTATAGAAAAAAGAGTTACAGAAAGACACACATATTTTTTTGTACCCATCACATTCGTGAGACATGTGGCCTGGCCAGATCATCATGTATATTTTTGTTGTATATTTTCATTACATTTACCACACGTGAAAACGGGATATAACTTTGTCATTTCGTTTGAGTAATTTCTATAATATTAATTTTCAACCCCATAAAATATATACTTATATTCTGGATCGAGAAGCCGACTTAATGATTTTCTGCGCGTATATCAGTCAGTCTGTTTTGTAATAATTTTTACTAACTTCTGTTATATTAAATTCTAATTATTGCCACATTATTTTTTAATTTGACTATAAGACATTTGCCATATCAATATAGATGTTTAACTCATTTAGTTGTTAGCTTGTGATAAGTGTGGTGACATTTCCTTCTTGTTATGATTTAATAAAAAAAACTATTAACTTTTTATACTAAAAACCAAATTAAAATAATATTAATCATACGTCATGCTGTTCGATGTAATGGCCTCAAAAGTAGGCATGTGTCAGATTATTTATTTACATTACAAAAGAAAAATGGCTACCATATTCATAAATATATGGCCACATGCGAATATTAATATAGTTGATAAAATTTGTGTTAATTGTTTGTTTCTTGTTTCCACATGGCTGTTATATTATGATTATTAAATAATCCTATTTACTTCAAAATTTAAATTTCACAAATATTTTTAATAATTTATATATTTACACCTAATTCTGTTTTTACACGGTCTTTTTTTCAGGGTTTTGATTTAACACGGTATGAAAATAAAATATTTGTTTGATTTTTTACACGATTTTATTTGATTTAGCAATATTCAAAATCTTTTAGGTTTAAGTTTTTTTTGTCAAATTTAAATTCATATCACAAATGTTGGAGAATTACATTTTTATGCATACAGCAAATTTACTTGTCAGATCCATTCCAAATACACATGTATATCCTAATATAATTACTTTATTACATAAAGTTGGTGGGAAGGATTTTAAACACTTGGTATTCAATGACATTGATGAATTGCTTGTTGATAAAGTTAAACTTACTGAAAATTTAATTCAATAAGGACTTCAACTTGTAAATAAATTAGAATACCATTTCATCACAAACGACCCCAATGTCGAAAGATCTGAACAATTCCAACGTGAGCTGAATTCTGGCTTGTTACAAAGAATTATACAAAGAGATAGTAACAATTGGCGAACAACGGCTCAAAACTGTTTTCACTGCTAAAAATGCAGATGCCGAACGATCATTGGTTCCTTAGGCCAGATCATCAGGAAGATTTTTTCCTAATTTTAGAGAAGCCGAAAATACTCTATATGAAATAAAAATAAATAAAACACAATGAGAAGAGTATATATAGACAGAGGATTGAATCCTGTCCCCATAAAATGCGAATTCTGGTGAAAATAGCTTAAGTTTTGAACAGCAATAGGAAGATTGCCTTACATTCAAATAGTCTTTACTTGTTTCCCGATAATTTTGACTCACCTTTTATTTGGTTTAAATCGAATTCATACAGATTACTTCTTATATTCTAAGTTTAGAATTGGTGCCCATCTATTTGTTTTGAAGTCGGTTTTTTTGCAAGAATTATTATTTATTATATCATTTATAGGTGGTCAGTTTATTTATTTTTTCTAATTGCGGAAACAGAATTAATAAAACCGAACGGAATCTATAGAACCTAAAACGGATATCTATAGAACCGAACGGAATTTTTGTCATGCTTAATAAACAGTTTTTTTAAAAGGCAATAAAAATATTTGTTTTTTTAAGGCAGAAAAAAATATAACAAAAATGTCCGTAATATCATAGCTTGGTCATAGTCATAGTCTAGTCATAGTCTAATCATAGTCTAGTCATAGTCTAGTCATAGTATAGTTATAGTCTAGTTATAGTCTAGTCATAGTCTAGTCATAGTCTAGCCATAGTGTAGTCATAGTCTAGTCATAGCCTAGTCATAGTCTAGTCATAGTCTAATCATAGTCTAGTCATAGTCTAATCATAGTCTATTCATAGTCTAATCATAGTCTAGTCATAGTCTAGTCATAGTCTAGTCATAGTCTAGTCATAGTCTAGTCATAGTCTAGTCATAGTCTAGTCATAGTCTAGTCATAGTCTAGTCATAGTCTAGTCATAGTCTAGTCATAGTCTAGTCATAGTCTAGTCATAGTCTAGTCATAGTCTAGTCATAGTCTAGTCATATTCTAGTCATAGTCTAGTCATAGTCTAGTTATAGTCTAGTCATAGTCTAGTCATAGTCTAGTCATAGTCTAGTCATAGTCTAGTCATAGTCTAGTCATAGTCTAGTCATAGTCTAGTCATAGTCTAGTTATAGTCTAGTCATAGTCTAGTCATAGTCTAGTCGTAGTCTAGTTATAGTTTAGTCATAGTATAGTCATAGTCTAGTCATAGTCTAGTTATAGTATTGCCATAGTCTAGTTATTGTCTAGTTATAGTCTAGTCATAGTCTAGTCATAGTCTAGTCATAGTCTAGTCATAGTCTAGTCATAGTCTAGTCATAGTCTAGTCATAGTCTAGTCATAGTCTAGTCATAGTCTAGTCATAGTCTAGTCATAGTCTAGTCATAGTCTAGTCATAGTCTAGTCATAGTCTAGTCATAGTCTAGTCATAGTCTAGTCATAGTCTAGTCATAGTCTAGTCATAGTCTAGTCATAGTCTAGTCATAGTCTAGTCATAGTCTAGTCATAGTCTAGTCATAGTCTAGTCATAGTCTAGTCATAGTCTAGTCGCAGTTTAGTCATAGTTTTTAATCATAATCTCATAGGCTAGTTATAGGTTATACTGAGTGTAGTAAGATTATTGTTATAGTCAAAGTCTGTTCATAGACAAAGTGAAGCCGTAGTAAAGTCATAGTTTTGTCTTAGCCTTAACCAGTGCATACACCTTTCTTTTATTTTTTATAGTCTTATTTTTGTCTATAAAAGTCTTAATATACTAAATTTTTTTCCTTTGTCTAGTCTTCTAATATTCTAGCCTTGTAATAGTCCTATCTTGCTACTAATTCTGTATTTATTCATCATTGTGACGTATTAAAAAAATGTATTTCTTGTAATGACGTCTGTTGATGTCATCATTTCGTTACTTTTCGACTAATGAAATACACTATGTTCATGTTACATACATATATTAGGTTTATTTACCGATTGCCATTTTGCAGCCAGCAGTTCTCCTGTTAGCTTTTCATTGTTTATTATATCAGCTACCGGTTGTTTTTCCACTTTAAATTTTATACATTCTCTGAGGAATTCTTTATGGATAGAAGGCAATTAAAGTGTTTGGCTACATATTTGCTAGTCTAGTCAAAGTCTTTTTTGGCCATTTAAATATAACTTGCATTATTTTATTTTAAATATTTAGATACATAGTTTATAAATATTTTTATATGTGTTCTTACGTACACTGTATATTATTACTAGCTTAAGAGAAAACATTGTATTTGACAAGGATTTATAAAGAAAAATCATACTTTTTGATAAAAGAAATATAAAAACCGTCTCACCATAAAAAGTTATTGTTAAGAAAAAGGCGAGAATTTTATTTTTAAAATTTTATTGAGATTTTATGTACATTTTTGGTTGGTTGGTGAAGATGCATTTATCTGCAATTCTACTTAAAAGCTTCTACAAATGAACTTTGGCAAACTAAAAAAAAATAAGTTCAATAACATATTTTTACTGCCATTATTTAAATAGGAAAACTATTATCACTGCACGCCTTGGTAGAATAACGAGCAAAACTGCTTTCATAAGCGAAAGTGATAAATTTTTTTATCTGTTTACTGTCTGTAACATAAAAACTTTGCAATATTTGTCAAGTGTTGAGACAAATTTAAGATAAAAAAATATGTTTTAATCCCGACAGCGGTGGAAAACATAAACAATTATACTTTATTTTCAATGCCAGAAAAAAGTACTAAAATGAATCAAATTCCTTAGTATGAAAACTAAGATTTGAATCTATTAACGAAATTCTTCAATCAAAATTTCCTTCTATAATTGCGTATGTATGAGATATCATCATTTTATCAGTTTTTTTTTTGAGGAGGTCTTTTTTATTGCTATTATTGCCATGCAGACAATGAGTTCTAAGTTTTAGTAATAGAAGCAAAACAACTCATACAAAAACTCTTTTAACCAGATAAACTCATAAAAATGAATATTCATTGCCATTTTTGTAGTTTTTGTAGGATTTTTTAGTGAAAGCACATGAATTGGGAGCCATATTAGGTGCTGACTGTTGTTGGCTGAAAAACAATTTCTGTTGTAGTTTTGTTCAATTTCGAGAATTTAGTAGAAATTATTTTTTTATATTTTTTTCTCTTTATGGTACATCAACATTTGTTTGTGCTTAAATGTGATTGAGATGTACATAACTACTTTTATTTTTTTAATTTTTATGTACGAGTAGATGAGTCTAATCTTATTTTTCCATTTTTGTTTTTTCAAACGATATTTGTATTTTAGGCATAAATTCAAAAATGAAAACGAATTGTTAGAGCTGCAGAAAGGGTTGAACATTTAAAAGAATTTTTAAAAATGGAATATTGAAATGTTTTAAATTAATGTCAAATAAACAGTTACAAAAAGGCATTTTCTAAATAAGATTTTCCTTTTTCAGATTGTTAAATGTTTTTTAAGGCAATTTAAAACATAACTTAAGGCAATTTATATTATTTAAAGAAGCATTTAAGTCGTTAGAACAAATGTTAAGAGTAAGGAAAAATCAGAATTACAAAATTACAAAATCTACAAATATAAAATAATAGAAATATACATGTATATATACATGTATATATACATACATGTCAGACATGTCAGAGACAGTCTGACGGCTATAAAACCACTCGGAAATAGGTGTATTAGATCGAAGGTAGTCAGTCGTTGTCGCACTGAAACTGTGCTGGGTAACCGGTCATTATAACATCGTACAAAACGAAGCTGCAGACGAGTTGGGACGACCTGGAGCTGATTTTGTTATAACTGTCAGCTGTGAGGATATATATACCCTGGTCTAGATTCTATCTATGAGAAAATAAAAGAAAAATTCAGACGTGTTGCCGACACAATGTGGATTAATTTATTAAGATACACACAGACCAAAACATGGCTGGAGGAGAAAGGTAATGAAGAACGGGACAAGCTATTATGTATGAACAAGTCACAACTGAGAATGTATGTAGGTATTATAGCAAGACATAATGATCTCAGATATTTCTTAAAAAAGATTCAACTTTCTGATGATGATATCTGTAGATGGTCGTAATAAATATTTTGGCTCTTTTCTTACAGAATATGGAGGACTTGAAGGGTATGGAGGCTATTATGATTGTCAAATTTACAAAGCTCATGGGACTACTTAGAGGGGAGTGATGACAACAGAGCTTCATACAGTGGAAAATATCAGAGGAGTCACTAAGGATCAATAATGGTCTTGTGAATCTTCATATATATAATTATGTGAGATCCTATCTACCCTAACCTCTTGGTATGGGTAGGCACGAGTTGCAAACCGATGTCAAAATGGCTGTTGAAGCTTTAAGAGTTCAATTAAATATAATAACTACTAAAAGCGACCGAGACATTGTTTTTTGTTTTGAAAGTTTTGAAAGCAATCCCCACCATTTTTTTTTATCTGCACTATCGATATCTAAAACTATAATTTGACAGCTGAGAATATCAAACTGTGTTGATATTTCTAATCAGTAATGTGTGGCAAGTCGTTATAGGTCCTCTAGAGTCAGAAAAACGTTTACATGTTGTAAACATTTACTTCGGAATAAATAAATCTGCTTGAAAAGTTCACAGAGCACTACGATCATTTGACAATTAAAATAATCGACCTATTGAGCAACCAATTCGTGCAGTTGTTAATCGTTTTCACCATAATTTTACTCTTCTCAATTCAAAATCATCAACAAGATAAATAAATGTGGGTACCGACAAGAATATTGACCAGAATATATTCTTAAGACACCGAAATGTCGATTCGTCATCATTCTCAACTTGTTTTGGCCTTTGATTTTTGACTACGAGGAAAATTTTACTGAAGGATCTTAACCAACGTGCCAAAAAAATATAGCTCGTGTGAGAAATGAGGCTCATTTTAAACCAACCAAAGATGAGCATTTTTTTTTTCTTCAATAATTGTGTTTATTGAGAAAGTTCATTTATGGTTAAATGGTTACGTTAATAAGCAAAATTGAGGTATTTGGAGCGAAGACAATCCTCAAGGCATTAACGAATCAACATTAAATCCAGTAAAATTGATTATTTGGTGCGGTTTACATGCCGGCGGCATCATTGGTCTCTATCTCCTGCTGAATAGCTAGAGCTATCGAGTATGTTGACTTAATTTTATTCGTTTTCAAAAATCAATCAGGTAAATGACATTGACATTTGGTTTGGATTTATGGCAAAATCAATTTGGTGACAACTTTATTTACAGAAAAGTGGTCCAAGGCCACGGTCCCCTCGTTCGTCCGATTTAACGCTTCTGGATTATGGGTCTATGTTAAGTCATTGGTTTATGCCGACAAACCAGCAACTCTTGAAGCATTCGAAGCCAATATTGAAGCCACAAGCTTATAGTGGAGAAGATTGCTGGTGAAATCTAAAGCTTTACTTTTTCTACCAACTCTGTAATTGAACGATTTGTTTATTTTTAGAAGATTATTGCAGCGGCTCTGTGCTTGATCAGACTAATTAATTTGAAGAATAAAGTGACTTTTTTAAATATTTCACGCCGACGATTTATTGCTTTAGATAGTGATGAAGGAGGGGCGCTGCTATACAAATGTGAATCAATATGTGGATTTTTTGTATGTTAACCGTTTTGATACGAAACCAAAACCGTCAAATCAATTAATTGCTTATTAGCCATGTGTCAACTAGCTAAGAATTGTTGATTTTTTAAGTTTTAGTTAATTTTATTTTTTTCTCTAATACTATTAAATATAAATATACTATTCGTATAAAAAAATATTTTAAATAAGTTTTCTTTCTTCTATTCAATATGCATTTAAAACGAATATGCTAGTTTGCATATTTAAATTTATTGACATGATATATGGAGATTAAAATGCTATAGATTATAATATAAAAATATTTGTATCCCAAACATTTGTGTTTAACTTTTCATATTGTCATCACACTTAAAATGCATATTGACAATATATTGAATAAATAAATAAATTCAAACTGCAGCTGAGTATTCAATTTTGTTTATTATTTTTATGCTGTGTTTCTGAGTATGTGATTAAGGCTATGTGGCTGTGTTAATGCAAGAATAGATAGATATGCATATATATGTATATATATATATGTATATATATATATGACAGATTTATATATAAATGTCAGTTATTTATTTAATATGAACTCAGTCAAACGTGTTAAACAAATGTACACTTACTTGTAAAGGGTGTTTTTTATAGAGGTATAGTAGAACTTTAAGTTGCAATAAAACAACGATGGATTATTCGATTGACATGAATTTTATTTATCCGAAAGGTAATCTTGTGGCATTACCTTTTAAATACGATTTCTGGCATATGACCGCCACGGCTGGCGCGGATGTAATCCAATCTGGACGTCCAATTTTCGATGACTTTTTCCAACATTTGTGGCCGTATATCGGCAATAACACGGCGAATGTTGTCTTCCAAATGGTCAAGCGTTTGTGGCTTATCCGCATAGACCAATGACTTTACATAGCCCCACAGAAAGTAGTCTAGCGGTGTTAAATCACAAGATCTTGGAGGCCAATTGACAGGTCCAAAACGTTAAATTAGGGGGTTACCAAACGTGTCTTTTAATAAATCTATTGTGGCACTAGCTGTATGACATGTTGCGCCGTCTTGTTGAAACCAGATCTCCTGGACATCATGGTTATTCAATACAGGAATGAAAAAGTTAGTAATCATGGCTCTATACCGATCAAAATTAACTGTAACGTTCTGGCCACCATCGTTTTTGAAAAAGTACGGACCAATGATTCCACCAACCCATAAAGCGCACCGAACAGTAAGTTTTTCTGGATGTAACGGTATTTCGACATACACTTGAGGATTACCTTCACTCCAAATGCAGCAGTTTTGTTTGTTGACGTAGCCATTCAACCAGAAGTGCGCTTCATCGCTAAACAAAATTCGCTTATGAAAATAGGGAACAACGGTAATCTCGTTTTGGGTCCATTTGCAAGCGTTTTTCAGGCGTGAGTCTATTCATGATGAATTGCCAAACCAAACTGAGAATAAATCACTTGACAGCTGTTAAATCGGTCGCCATCTTGAAAAGTAATACCAACTTAAAGTTCTATACCTCTATAAAAAACACCCTTTACATGTGCTTAAAAATGTTTACAGTGCACGAAATGTTTTTAGCTGCACATAGTTATAAATAAAATTTGTTAGTCTGAACTATAATTTATTTATTTGCTGTCAAATCAAAAAATTTAGACAGATTGCAATGGAAAGATCGGATGGTTTTCATGAAATCATAAAATCCTTAATTTTCTAGGGGAAAAACGTTCTAAAAAGTTCAAATGTAGAAAATAACATCCTCTATTGTGTGGCCAAGGTTAGCGTTACATTTTAGGACTGTTTAGAAATGTTTTGCTAACAATATTTCGTATTTTCTTATGTTTTTTGTGATGCACTGCGACTTCTAGAGATCTTAAAGTAACGACAATATTTATGTTAAACTGTCATGATCGTCTCATTATTTGAAACAAAACTTTGGTATGCAAAAACGCCGTCAATGACCATCCAAGGATTCATAGTTTTGACAGGCTTTAACTGTTAACAAAACCTCACAAGCCTGACAGAATTTGCCTCACAGCGGTAGCTTGTATAGGCACTAGCCATTTTTAAAACGTCCGACCGTTCTGCCGTACCCTGTATACAATTTAAATGCAATTTTAGACAACCAACGCGGTATTCGGTAACGTAAATAAATTTTTTGAGTTGAAAAGCTTTAGACACGCACCACAGTTGACTACTAAACCAGGTTATAGATAGAGTCATAAATCATCATCATAATCCTAATACATAGGCATCGCTAAGTGATGGACTGGTCTTGACATATTGCAGACCGAGGAAAATGTTATTAAATTTTCTACGTATTAGGTGGAAAATGTATATTATTAAGACAAACTTATGCAATCAAGTAAAGGAAATCAAAACAATTTTTTTGAATGCAATATGGAAGACGATAGGGATTGGTGGCTAAAAAAAGCAAATAAAATTTCCGATAACGTGTTTGGTATAGGAGAAAGCGGAAATATTTTGGAAACCGTAGGGTGTTTGCGCAAAGGTACTAATATAAGTTCGCTTTACTTTTTTAAGATGGTTACAATCATAGCATTGGCGCCAAAGTATGCAAAATTATGTTACTAGCCGCGAAGTAAAGCGAATGATAATAGCCACTCTAGGCGGCCAAAAATCGCTACCCAATAATGTAACTTTTTCATTGCCACCGGCATATTCAACATTACTTATGAGAGAAACATAATTGTGGCTTTTCTATTCTTTAATCTGGAAATATACTTCTATAATTTTGAGCACTGAAGGAAAGCGGGTATTAGTAGGCCTCAAATAACGCAGTAACTTCTTTGATCCTGGTGCAGTAGCATTTTTAAAATCATTTATATGCAAATGTAATGGCGAATATAAAATTCATCTATCAGATATAATAACGGCTTATGTTTATCAATACCCATGCAATTTTTTTTTTACTTTCTATAAAGTGGCTCTTACCATATGAGCTGATTTTAAATGTAGAGCTTGTAGATTTGGTGTCACCTTTGTAGATTTTCTCATTGTTTCGCCATGAGTACTTGATTTTTAAATCTAATAAGAAATCCACTGGCAAGTTTCTCTTATCATTTTCTCATCAGTGCACTATAGTTCAAACGAACCTATTTGGTGGCCAAAATTATTTTTTTTTTGATATATCGTTTCAGCGTTTTTATTATTAAATTGTAATTGAATTTTAAGAAGTAGAAAAAACCGTTTAACGAATGCTCATCAAAGTTGATTTTTTTTTTCCAAAAGAAAGTGATTATGTGGCATAATTCTGCTGTTCTTAAATGCATTAAAAATCATTGATTTTGCTGTGCTTGGATAAGGTTTTAAAAACATCTCCACCTCAAGTCAGCATAAAACAGCGTATTAAATGTAGATTAAACCTCTATGAATAAAATTCCATTTGATTTTTTGAGCGATTTTTCTCGATTTTTGAGATATAATACTTTTTGTTACAGATAGTTACTGCTTTCAAAAATCTGTAATTTTTGACATATGGTACAAAAAGCGTACAGAATGCGGTAATGAAGCTGTTCTAAATTATTTGCTCAAAGAAATCGAACCTGAAAATATTACTGATGAGTTTGGTAAAAAGATTAATTTTAAAATTAGTAATTTGTGCAGCAAAATGGAAAAACTGCCACAGAAAAATAGATATTTTCATTATTCATTTCATTATTGCTTTGAAACGGCTGCATATATTCAAAAGTAGTACCCCTGGGTAATAAAAACACCTACCGTACATAAAGTACTAATTCCCTCTAAGCACATAATGCAAAATACGATGCTTCCGGTTGGTTGTTTTTGAGAAGACGCGGCAGAATCACGTCATAAAATATATAAAAGTGCAAGAATACATCATGCCCGTAAAAGTAGTCGAACAAATAACCTTTTTGATGTCTTTTGTAGAGCAATGGATACATCAGATCCTATTATCTCATTGTTGCGCTTAAGCACACGACTTCACAAGCAAAAGCGTTTAGCTCTTCCACCAGAAGTTATTCAGTTATTATGTGCCAAAAATGCGGAAGAACCATTATTAACCGACGAGCTAGAAGAACGCGATGAAAGTATGGATTCGTGTGAGAACGATAATTTAGAAAATAATTTAGTATTAGAAAGTGAATTATAAGACATTTTCCTTTAAAAAAATAAATCAGTGTGGGAATTTAAATAAAATAATAATTAAAAAAAAAAAAAAAATAAAATCTTTTCTAGTATGTTATTACAACAAAAGCACAAAGTAACTTTGATTTATTTGCATTAATGAGGTATATGCACGTTAAAATTTTTATAAATAAACAATATCTTACTATACCATTGTCTGATAAAGCAAAAAATACTGTAACTTTTATTTAAATAATTTTTGCCAAAAAAAATAAAAAACGATTCTCTGAACCATAGTGCAGTGAAGAAAATATAACGAGAGACTTGCTTTTTAACTTACAATTAAAAACTGCTGCAAATAACTAGTGTTAAATGAATTGGCGCAAAACTAGTCTTGTGACCAATATCCCAGTCATGAGACAAGTTGTTTTAAATAATTGCAACAAAATTCTTACAGATTCATTATATTCTAGCTATCCCCGGTGCGCTTTGCTATACCCATGCACAAAATATACACTTGGAAGAATGGTAAGTAAGTAAGACTATGTAAGTAGACTATGCGAAATAACACGATAAGAATATTTTACTTTATATGGGAGGAACCCCAACACCTATCATAATCCAGTGTGTATAATTCACATTAGTATGAGGATTACTTGTATAAATTTAAAATACTTCATATTGTAGTTTCTTAGGTACACAATAATAATGTTGCACTTTGTATGGGAGCTACCATGCCCACTGTCCTAATGTAGGTGTAAATTTTGCTAGACTATGCACATTAGTATGAGGGTTAGTTGTGCAATGTTTTAAGACTGTACCTATTGCATATCTCTCAACGTTCATAATAATTTTTCACTTTGTATGGGAGGTATCACGACAACAGTTCCAATCCAGTCAGTTTTTCGTTAGACTATGCACATTAGTATGAGGGTTACTTGTGCAACGTTTTAAGACTACCTATTGGCGATTTACAGGTAGAAGATAATAATTGTTCACTTTGTATGCGAGATACCACACCCACTATTCCAATCCAGCCTACGTTTCGCTAAACTATGTATATTAATAAGAGGGTTGATCGTGATAAATTTTAAAGATCCGCCTTTTATAGTTCTCTAGCTACTTAAGAAGAGGGCGTAAAGGTGGGCGTGGTCAAATATTTATTTCCGTAAAACCCTAAGTTGGGTTATGATGAAGACTTAAAAAAAAATTGGCCAAAACAATGCAGCTGTTCTTAAGTGAGGCGATTACCAACAAACGACATTTGATTTTATTTTTTATCAAGTGCTGCTGGCATATTCAAAAATTTGTATCTATTGTTATCAACTTATTGATAATAATGTTTAAAACTCATTTTTTAAAGACAGCATTGTCTGCGCAGCTTCTTGCTTGCCTGCAGAAAAAACCCAGATTCTTTGGCAGGAATCGAACCCACAACCCCCGGCCTTATAACCTATAGCACTACAAATCAGTCTATCGAGGCACTCAAAAAGACATTTTTTATTTTATTTTTAGTCTTCCCATAAATAAATTTTGCTCACTGTTTGTAGTTTAGCATTTATTGAATTAAATGCATGAATTTGCATCTTTTAAATCAATTGTATTGTGTTTTATTGTATTTCACTGTGTATGGTTTCTGTTGATATATTCCTTTTCAAATTCATGCTCACATGTGATTACGCATACATCACACACATGTACACTCATACATACATAAGTGCCACCTATTCATAAACATAATAGTTTCATGCTATTGTTGCTGTTATTTGCGCTGCAATTGTTAATCATTTAAGTCCCATTCTGTATGTGTATGTGTGAGTATGTAAAAAAGAGAGTGCTTGCATTGAGATATGAAAGCGAGTATGTCATTTATTCTTTTATTGACTCAAGCATTGTTTATTGCCATGGTACCCCTATTGATTGATTGTTATTATATTTTTATATAAAAAATATAATAATACACACAGATAATGCTACAGATATTAACTAAATGGTTTTTTATATTTTATTATAAAAAAAATTTAAATTAAAATAAAAAGAATTCAAGACCAACAAATATGTATTTATCAATTCTAAAGAGAATACGATTAGTTTTGTGAAATATAAAGAAACAATTGGTACCATTCACATTGAATACAAGAAAAGATATTCAAGAATGTTCTAATGTTTAAATAAGATTTTAACTAGATTTCGAAACTAATGAAGCTCAGCTGCAATAGAAATGATTGCTAGAAGTCCATATTTAAGTAAATATAAATTTGGTAATATGTGTTTGCAAGGTCGCTAGACTAGATGACTATACGTAACTTTGTGGAAAGAGTTTGCTTATCAATATGGTGGTACTCGAACCACAGAGGTGTAACTTGTCACCCCTGGATGGCATCATCTCTTTCGTCCTGTTTTCTAAGATACAGATTTTTGTATGATTTGATTTTTGCTCGTATTATTTAACAGAGTGAATTTAAATTATTTTTGTGAATACCGTCAGTGTGTACCAGACGTTATTTTAAAACAAAACCCAACTCCCTAAGGGAGAGTATCGAAGCTGACCGTCCTCAATGATTATAACCAACCAATTTGTAAGTATGGAAACCTTATTTTCATTGAGTCACGTTCCATCATCAGCCCTTACTACTGACTTACTGATTTCAGACTATCATGGGCTCCTTTTCGATCCCCTTCCGCCCACAATGATTATAAGCAACACATTAAGTTATGGCAACCTTTATACTTCAGTGATTTCAGACTATCGTCTGGTAACGCCCGGCCTTCTTTCACGGGGTGTCTAATAATTGCTAGCATTTATCCAAAGCCGAGAAATTACTAAGTCTTATGCTAACCAGTGCTAGACAATCATAGACAATATACGATGCTATCTCAGCCTCTTCCAAGCACAGTATGCAAGCATCTTTTTAGATTTTCATCTTTGCTATATGATACTTGAAGTTTCTTTGACCTGTCACTATCAGTTATCCAGCTTAAGGTGCTTTTATTATAACTGAGCAGCTCACTGGCCTTCCTGCCAAGAAGCTCTTGGAGCTCTCTTTTTTTTCAAGTTTAATGGGATGACCCGTTGTACGACCTTCGCTCGCTCTAGTGCTACTCTGGATTCTGGTCCACAGAAATTCACAGCAGATCCCCTTTTAGAAAGTTGGTCTGGTGCTTTATTCCCAGCTGTACCAATATGTCCCTTAACCCACATCAATATTACCTTACTAACCGAGGCACATCTGTTAAGTTTTAAATAGATTCCAGCAATAGTTTGGAGTACACGTTCACCTGCCTTATGCGTTTGATAACCGACTGGTTGTCAAGTGCAATAATGCATCAAGTGAACCAATGCATCCAGCAGCCCCAGCATAAAGTTAAGGTGACCTTGAGGCCAACAGTCATTTTAAAAATTTCCAATATAGAATTATTAATAAAAAATAATATAAATATATTTTTTAAAGAACTTATAGCATAAATTAAATATATTTAATTTATAGGAAGGAATTGCATTGATTTAAATTTAAATTTAACTTTTTATTTATATCCGTCTACTCAAAAACTGCCAAAGGCGTGTAAATAAAATCGCTAGAAAATGATTAAAGATAATAACAACAACTACCAGAAGAAGAATATACATATAAAAAAAAATAAATTTCCAGCTAGAAATGGCAATAATTCATTACAGTCCTTAAGCCTTTCGCTGGTTTCAGCTCAAAGCTCACAATTATTTTATGTTGTTCACTAAAGCCGAGTGTAAACTGCTGATAAGTATAGACAATTTAAGTATTTATATTGTGAAAGAAGAAATCTCAATGGTACTTGCAAAGGCAAAAGGGATAAAAAAGGAAAACCTATAAGCCAAGTTATAAAAATTTAATGAGTGCTTACAGTGATAATAAGATGTAATAAAATGAAATGCGAATAAAAATGAAACATAAAAGCGAACTTTTTTGTTTTCCTTTACTTATTCACCAGTTGTTGTAATAAAATAATTGACATACGTGTGACACTTTAATTAATTACGTTGATGGTTATTGAATGTATTCAGCATTAATTTAATCGACGTATTTCTGGGTATTCAAGAAATGTAGCTTAAGGCTTTAATTGGATTCTTTAGGTCAGATTGTAAAGTTTTATGGAAAAACATGCATTGATACACTGAACCAAATTACGTAGGTCATATTATCAAAAAAATAAATTACTAGAACTTTGGCGACAAAAATAGTTAAGCCAACTATTTTAACGATTTCTGATATAAACTAATTTTATTAAATTGAACAGAATTTCATTTGTTAAAAACTTATTTCGGTAAAACCTGTAAATTTTATAAAAATATTTATAAAATTATATGAATTTTATTTGAACTATTTTTGAATTAATAAATTAATTATTTAGGCTTAAGTTCTTAATTATAAAGAGATAAAGAAAAATTAGATACCAGCAAAGCAGAATGCATTTTCTTGGCAGCTACGCCCGTCATCAATACTCTTCGTATCGATATACCCGGTAGTTTCAATAAAAAGTTACACAGCTTTAAAGTCGAATTATTTTGATAATTTTTTCATAATTTTTAGGTAACAAAAAATGGGTTTGGGGAAAAAATCTCAAAAAATCATTTTTTTAATAAAAATGCATGCAAATTTATTTGTTTTAATCAGAAATATAGTAGAAACTATGAAAAAATCCTAAAATTAAATATTTCTAACAACACTGTAAAAAAAATTGTGCAGTTTTTAGCCAAAATATGTATTTAAAAAAAAAAATTGTCAGCTTCGATGGACCCGAAAAAATAGGCACATCAAAAAACTACTTTTATCAATCAATAATCTTATTTTCTGTTATATATACTAAGATATGAATACAAATATTTAGGTCTTTTCTATGCCAACTTTTGAAATATAATGATTTTAAAAATCATCCATATTTGATATTTTTATTAAAATTATCAGTTGATATTTTTAATATTTGAAAATGTATGATAATAGTAGGCTATGTTTTAAACCAGGGCGAACTAATACAAGGTGAGTGCAAGGCCGAATGCTTTAGAATGCCTTCACAAAACAATTAAGACAGACCAGACTTGAGCACACACGAAAAAATAGCAGAGAAAATTGTATTCAAGATTTAATGAATAAACTCCTAATTTCTTCTGATCCATTAATTTCATCTAATAGAAATACAACAAATACAAGAAGCTCTCATAATAGTAGTTGAATCTATTAACACTGATTCAGACTCAGAAACTTATTTTAGTGATTCAGAAATTGTTTACAATTGTTATGTTATTTGAATTTGTTTGTAACTTTATTATTTATCTTTATATAAATTTGATTTTTAGTGTTGTCAATTTGCTAACCCTATTCATATAATTTTATTTGAATACCAATGGTTATGACTATTTTAAAAAACTTTAAAAAATAAAAATACTAATAGTTTAAAATAATGTTACATTCAAAAAAGGTATACACGGCAACTTTAAATAATTAAAGATTGGTAATATTTCATAAAAAAAAACTATCACGTTTTATCATTTTGTATGTGAAATGATAGATTAAAATTCAAAAAATTAATTACTGAAATGGGGTAATTTTGGGTATTTAATTGTCCCCGCACCGGAAAAATAAAAGGATGTCTAAAAATTTTAATTCATTTTTGCAAATAGTAGACCAAGAAAAACATGTACCAAAAATTTCATAAAGCTACCATAACTCCTTCGATTTTTTCCAGTTTTACCGTTCACTGTGCGACGTGGCGGTTACAGCTAGTGAACATTAAAATTAAAGGGTATTTTAAAAATGGGATTAGCGATCGCCTGCGGTCACCTAATATTCAATTATTTATTTTTTTGCTACCGTAACTTAAGCTTCATGTTCTGTGTAATATTACAAAATAAAATTTTTAAAGCATTTAATATACTAAACGCAACTTAAGAACAAGTGATTCTGCTTTATTCCTTTTATTTAAACTTACTAAAACCAATGTGTTTATATTGTACGCATATATTCAATAAAAGTTTTACAGAAACAAATCCTTCCAAATGCTTTCTTACTTAAGAGAAACAATATTTTACAAATGCTGCTGTTCGCACAGGCGAACTAATACATCCGCTAAAACAAACAAACAAACACAAAGTTGCACAAGTTTATTTTCTAAAAACAATATAGACCATGCAAGGACAAACTTACCTTTGAACCGATAAACATGTTAAACTTTAATGCACACTAACACACACACTTCCACTTGCATTCTTGTTTAAACATTGCCAAGTGTGGAGGCGTTTTCATGTGTGTGTGTGTGTGTGTCAAGCAAGCGTGTTTAAGTCTTTAAGCAAATTTAGTTGCCAACTCAACACAAGTTTAGATTGGGAGTAAAATTTCTAAAGGATATTTTAACAAAACACTAGAGTACAGCATGGTATCTGATGCAGCTCTAGTCGTATTACATATTTTAGTCATACACATGTTGCAGAATGTTCAGCAAAGGAATTATGGAGAAGATTTTGTTATGGAATTCAAATGCTGAGATAAAGGTGTTTATTATTATATTGCTTGACAATGAATTTTATTTAAGAAAAATAAATTTATATTTATTTTTCGGAAAAATAATTTTTAATTTACTAAGGAACATGTGTATTTTTGTCTAAAATAATTAAATTTTAACAAACTATAAACGTGATAACTTGCTTTTAAAACTAAAACTCGATTATTATCTGAGTCATCAAGTTAAAGTTTAAACTTAAAATGTTATTTATTTGGAGCAGGTATTTATTTTATGCTTTAATAACAATAAAACTGAGGATGTGAATCAGTGATCATTTAAGCAATGCAGTGGTAATAGAAAAACGGCATAGCGTTTGAGGGGAAATTCTTATATTCAGAATGAAATTACATGATGTATGAAAAATCTTAGAAATCCTTCAGAATATTATAATGATTATTAACAGCGGAAACTTTATCCCTCATTAGTTGCTAAAATATTTAAGCATTTTTCTAAGCTTTAGAATATAAAAAAAAACATACCGGGGCCAAATCACGGCATTCGATTTAAACAAAAATACAAGGTAACGATAAATTTTACGGAGGTAAAGGGTATACGTAAAAGCCAACCGCTACGATAATGTGTCCTTTATAGGTTTTCGTATATATAGGTTAAAAACAGATTACAAATAAATTTTTCATACATATTTAGTCAATCTTAAGTTCTCTCTAATTCTCTCTAAGAAAGAAAAATTTAAATTTAATTTTTCAGACACCAGCAGAGCGCGGTGACGGACGAAAAGTGCTGTTGTCTAGAAAATGTTCATTCCGCTATGCTGGTGTCTAAAAAATTAAATTTTTCCAATTTTTCTTTAATATTATCACTTAATTTGTAATTAAAATTTTTCTTTCTTAGAGAGAATAAAATGACTATTAATTTCATATGTATGTAATATAAATAGTTCGACTAACAAAATTTAAATTTTCAAAAGTAAATGAATATTATTACTTTATTAATATTAATTACTTTACTTTAGTATAAGATAAAGTATAGTAAGCATGATAAAAGTGGAGGTCGGGATTTCGACAGATTCGTTTTGAGGTCTCCTGAATCCATTGTGACTATTTTCACGATGATGTCTGTGGGTGGGTGGGTGTGTATGCCACTATTACTGTGGAGTTTGTACAGGTCATACCGTTTGACATATCAAAATTAAATTTAGTATGGTATATGGGGATAAAGAGCTGTGTAGTTTTTAGGCATAATCGGGAGAGGGTAAGGGGCAATTTCCTTACCCCCAAATGTAAACGCTCTACAGGTCCTATCATAAGACATATTAAAACGAAATTTAGTGAGTGCATTTGGGTTATGAAGATGAAGAGCTGTATGAATTTTGGGTATAATCAGGAAGGGGCAAGGGGTAGTTAACTTACTCCCAAATTTTGTAAACGCTCTACAGATCATACCGTATGACATATCAAAATGAAATTCAGTATGTGCCTTTGGCTTATGGAGATGAAGAGCTGTATAAATTTTTGCCATAATCGGGAAGGGGCAAGGGGTAGTATAAACCAAAAATAATTAATTTTTCGATTCGAATATACTTTGAGCTGTTATGTAAAAAATATCTGTTTCCATTGGGTATGGTAAATTTGAGTGTAGGCCACTCCAGTTTTATATAAATTTGTCACGTTAAATAGATTTTTAAATCAGCCTATTCCGAAAAACAAATAATAATTATAATCAAAATTTGAGATCTCGTATTCTTTTTGTTAGATGGACAAATAAACAAGGTTGGTTGATTTCGAGTTAAGACGAAGACATTGTGAAAATATCAGCCGATATGGAAAAAAATTTGTCCACTACTACTTTCATCAATCAGTATTTTAAAGAAACACAATTGCAAAATATAGTTTAAGAACATTTAATATAATAATATTGACATGTGTGTGTACAACATTTATACGCATGTTTATATAATGTGATTTTTTTGAGGTTAGGATTTTCATGCATTAGTATTTGACAGATCACGTGAGATTTCAGACATGGTGCCAAAGAGAAAGATGTTCAGTATGCTTTGACATTTCATCATGAATAGACTTACTAACGAGCAACGCTTGCAAATCATTGAATTTTATTACCAAAATCAGTGTTCGGTTCGAAATGTGTTTTATCGACAAATTTTGTTCAGCGATGAGGCTCATTTCTGGTTGAATGGCTACGTAAATAAGCAAAATTGCCACATTTGGAGTGAAGAGCAACCAGAAGCCGTTCAAGAACTGCCCATGCATCCCGAAAAATGCACTGTTTGGTGTGGTTTGTACGCTGGTGGAATCATTGGACCGTATTTTTTCAAAGATGCTGTTGGACGCAACGTTACGGTGAATGGCGATCGCTATCGTTCGATGCTAACAAACTTTTTGTTGCCAAAAATGGAACAACTGAACTTGGTTGACATGTGGTTTCAACAAGATGGCGCTACATGCCACACAGCTCGCGATTCTATGGCCATTTTGAGGGAAAACTTCGGAGAACAATTCATCTCAAGAAATGGACCGGTAAGTTGGCCACCAAGATCATGCAATTTGACGCCTTTAGACTATTTTTTGTGGGGCTACGTCAAGTCTAAAGTCTACAGAAATAAGCCAGCAACTATTCCAGCTTTGGAAGACAACATTTCCGAAGAAATTCGGGCTATTCCGGCCGAAATGCTCGAAAAAGTTGCCCAAAATTGGACTTTCCGAATGGACCACCTAAGACGCAACCGCGGTCAATATTTAAATGAAATTATCTTCAAAAAGTAAATGTCATGGACCAATCTAACGTTTCAAATAAAGAAGCGATGAGATTTTGCAAATTTTATGCGTTTTTTTTTTTAAAAAGTTCTCAAGCTCTTAAAAAATCACTCGTTACTAGTTTGTGTGACTGTATAAGTAAGTAGAAATTGGTAAAAACTCAAGCGAATAAAATATACAATTTATGTAAGTGATTACGACATGCAGTATATATATATATATATATATATTTAAATTTTACTTAACGTTTTTTTAATCCAACAAAGAACATCCGGCATACAGTGTTTTTTTTAAGTTTTTCTTACTCATTTTATTGGAACACTTTAAAAAAGAAATCATAAAGTTGTTTAAATAAAAGACGCAAATATAAGGCTGTATTATTTTGGCATCAAGAGTTAAATTGAAAGTAGGAAGTAAATTGAGATATCATTTTCTTTTCTTTCATTGACTGTATTGATTATGTTTGTCAGTAACAGATGTGACTTAAAAAAAACGTATATGATGGCTGTAAGAGAAGATGAAAAATTATCATATTTTTCAGGCTCTTTTATGGCTAAATTTAGGGTTCAGTTTGATGATATAAAATAAAGCCAAGTGGAAACACTTAAAGCCTTATTTTTAAAAATTTTCTCTGAATTTAACCTACCTGAATTTAATTTACGAATTTCAGTTTTTCACATAACGATGATAAATTCAAAGTGAATAATGATTGCATTGCAAATGCTAGTTAAAGTTTAAGTTGGGAGTTTGTCATCTCTGTTTTTTTTTTGTTTGTTCACATGTTTGATGTCAATATCTTCCCTCACCAAGTACATTTCTTTAATGCTACTGTTAAGAATTTCTTTCAAATTATTAACTCAGTGCTCTTTAGCCATTTTAGATTCGATCTTGACGAGTCAATCCACACCTGCTAAAGTAAAATGCCCTCAAACCATTAAGCTTTATCCGTCATACTTAAAGGAATTGAATAATGTTTTTGGGTGTAAGCCATTGTTATGGCTCACACCATACAGCCTGTTGAAGTTCTTATTTTTTTAACTCAAAATTTTACTCGTCTGAAAAAGTATGAGGCATATTTACATACTTTTTAGCGAAGTTCAATCGCTTTCTATTGTGATACATAGCAGGAAAAAATGTTAAGCCAAACATTGTTACAAGCAAACCAGTATTTTTACTGTCTGTTACTATAAAACACTTTACTTCGGAGGTTAGAAACAATATTTTAAGTGCTCTAAGCTGTTAGGTTATTAAATTTTTTACTAAGTTAATATTTTTTATATTTAATATTTTTAATTAAATATTTGAAAAGTAAATGAAGCAACTGCATACACAACACAACTGTAAAGTACGTGTGTCACCGATTTTATCTCCAACACAGTAAAATATTTTTTTCTTTCACAAAGTATGCAAAACAGATTTAAGAAAAATGGAATAGTAAATTTTTTTTTATAAATCCTTTTTAATTCTTTTAGAATATTACTTTTACACCATAGTCAATTGCACTCTAAATTGTCCAATAGTTTATTCTTGCATTTTTCTAAGGTGGATAACAATAAATTGGAGGCTCTGATTTCTAGGAAAGCTTATTTAAGGCATTTGGTTTTTTTTAAGTTATTTTGGTTTG
Source organism: Phasia obesa (assembly GCA_949628195.1). Classification (NCBI taxonomy): domain Eukaryota; kingdom Metazoa; phylum Arthropoda; class Insecta; order Diptera; family Tachinidae; genus Phasia; species Phasia obesa. The sequence goes on from OX451215.1 coordinate 193,985,470, forward strand.
GCAAATAGACTCACGACATTGTTACTTTTACAAATACTTCACATTTAAGTTAAAAATCTTACCTAACATAGTGTTGTTCTTATGTTAATAAATAGTAATGTCGCATTTGGAGTGATGATAATCTTTCCTCAAGCCATTCTCGAAATACCAATACATAATGAAACACTCACTGTGTGGTGCAATTTATGAGCTGGTGAAATCATTGGTCCTTATATCTGAATATGCTAACTATTCTCCTTTTTTCAAGGCATTAGTATAGCAGAAATGTGGTTTTAGTGTGTGGCAGCACCTGTCACCACCTGTCCCAAGGTACGCAAAGCAATCAATTTATTATTTTATTATTATTTTATAGGGGATACCGAATTTCATGATCCCCTTTCGACTCCTACTTTCATTGAGTCTGGTGCCGTCACTAGCAATTTACTCTCGACTTTGGTAATTTCAGACTAGCGACTGATACATTCTTCCACATAACAGAGTCTATGGTAATTGCTAACATTTGCTTAGTCTTCAAGAGATCTCTATATAATATGTGTGTTCGCCTGTGGTCCAAAGCTTTTTTATGTTTTTCCAGGCACAGACTGCAAGTATTGTCTTACATAGATTTTTTACTTGGCCAGATAACACTGGAGTGTCCGCGACCTGTCACTAATGCAGTTACCCATTTGTCGGTACCCAGATTATATCCTAGCTCCTTCGTGGTCTTTCTGCCAACTTGTAGTGAAAAATTCCAGAGTCTTTAGTGGGAATTTAACCCGAAAGCCCGGACTGATAAACTAGCACACTACCTACTAGCCCAGCGAGATGCCCAAACAATCAATTTACTACAAGAAATTTACTTGCCAAATGGCAAGCGAATAATTTGAAGAAATGGACGTGTTAACTGGACAAATCATTGATGTGATTTTATTATATTCTTTGGGGATATTTTAAGTCCCATGTCTTTACGTATGAAGCTAAAACCATCTAGCACTGGGAAGCGAATACACTGCGCGTTTTTTGTCGAAATATTGCCTGTTTTACTGCAGGGCTGTATGGCTGCGGCAGTCTACTCACCTGAAATAAATAAACCAACCCACACCACGAGAAACAATCAACTAAATGGGAAAGATAATTGTCACATAAATAATTTCAAGAAAAGGACTTGTTATTTGGCTACCTCATTAATGTGATTTGACGCTATTAGATTTTTCTTAAGAATATATAAAGTCCCAGGTACGAAACCAAGTAAATTAGAAACGATTTACTTGGAAAGATAGAACCGGAAGAAAATATTCAACATGTTACCACCGAAATACTGCCGAATGGTGTGTCAAATTTGCACTTCTATTTAACGCCATAGACGCTCTAGTTATGGCGATCACACTCCTGAAATATACATATTTAAAAATAAATGGATAACAAAGACATCCATTTATTTTCTTATTTCAAATTTATGTGTTGTGCGTCTATAAAAAAACACCCTTTACAACTCCTAATCTCGAATTACAACACCAAAAGCAGTTTTACAGTAACGAAAAGCGCAATCTAAGTAGAGATTTCTTTTTAATACGATCAAAAAAATGCATCGACAAATTTTCTAAAATTGAGAATACTAAACTTTAAAAAAATAAATTAAATAAAATTCAAATAATTTAATTTTTTTATGAAGAACAGTTTTTATTATTTACCTAACTCTAGAATAGAGGAATATTTCTTCATAATACAATATAAAATAAAATAGACAGCTCTTATCTAATATTAAATAATTTTATTTTTAATATAATTTAAAAATGCAACAATATGCTTTAGTGACCCACATTGCTGTCGCTTTTATTGAAAAATATTTATTTTTTCTTGTAATTAATATCATCGTTTAAAATTTTGTTTTTTCATTGGAATTTCAATTTATTTCATGCCTTTGGCAAAATAATATTACATGAGATAAAGTTGAGTTGCATGAATGATACGATATGATGAGTTTGACCAGTGCACTTTCATAAACAATGGCGTAGATATGGATGTCTATAAATATATTTGGTTTAAATAAATGTTTGTATTAAATGGGGAAAAATTATAAACTTGCGTAACTTCACAATTAATAAATGAAGCATCCAAACGTATACTTTATATGCAAGTTTATTTCATATTAATCATACGCATGCTATACGTACACAGTTTAGTATAAAGGGCAATTCCAGATCAAATTAACAAGGCATTCAAATTGTCTACTTCAGATTTTATTGAAACTATGAATTTAAATATAATTAAAAAAAATTATCTTTTATAGTTTCTTAGCTATACAGTTATAAAAGTGGGAAATATCGCTTTTTTGCATATGCGCTCGAGGATTAAATATGTATATTCTAATTCCAGTCTTATAAGCCCCAGGAAGTTGAGTAATAGCTTATTTGAAAGGGGATACTAACTCAAACTAAGTTTTAATTTGAGTTAGTTTCATTTAATTTTTTTTTTTTTTAATTTACATGTGTTTTTTAATGTGGCTTAGTGAGTACACCATAAAAATTTCATTGTGGGATCGCTGTAATACTTTTAGCCAAAAAGTCAATGAGTTATTTTTATATTGCCTATACGAGGGCAAGGTTAGGTTAGGTTAAACGGGCCGCCAGCAAAAACTCGAGTTCACTCGGAGGCCAATAAGGCCCATTGTGATGCCCCAAAAATCGTCAACCCCCACCATTCCCTAAAGAACTCCGATACCGGTGGTTCTTGTAAACCACCCGGAGCTTTTCACAAAGCCTAATAGGCAACTCAGTGTCACATCCCTGAGACAGTCCAGGTCCTGGAAGAATCTTTGACCCAGAAATTTGAGCCTACGCTCTTAAGGAGCCGGGCAGTCGCAGAGAAGGTGTTGAACTGATTCCTCCTCTTCCTCATCCATACAGCTTCTGCAGCACCCTCCACGAGAGATTCCCATACGCTCCGACATACGTCCGATCATACAGTGTCCCGTCATAACACCAACTAGAAGGATCAGTAGTGCCTTTGTCCTTTTTTTATCAATTGAGGGCCAAAGGATTCTAGATAATCTGCAAGTGGTTAGTATAGACCACCTGCGAGCCGTTTCCTTCAGCGACCATTCTCCCAGTATGTTAGACATTTCGGCCAATGGGATATTGATTTCCCCTTGGGCAACCGTCACATCCAGATTCGAACCGTTCCTCGCACATTGATCGGCCATCTTGTTTGCACGAATGCCCTCATGTCCTGGAACCCACACTATCATTATACGATGTCGTTCAAGTAGGGCTAAAGATTGTATGCAAGCTAACACACATTTAGATTTCACTACTTTTGAATTAAGGGCCTTAATGGCGGCTAGACTATCTACGAAAATATCGATAGTCGACGCCTCCATCGCAAGTTCCTCAATTTTCCTTGCCACAATTTTCCGAGGGCAATATAAAAGTAATTTTGTATTCAAGTAGAACTTATAAATTTGAAACCCTTATGCTCAACTAGAAATATGTATTGTCTGCAATATTCAAAGCGCAACAATAATAAAACATTAACTCATTTTCTGTCTGTTTTTCTTTCTGTATTCGCATCACGTAAAAACTACTGGATGGATTTGAACAAAATCCTGATTCCAATATATCTTATTTCCGAGAGAAAGTGGAGAAAAAGCAGTGAAAGTACGCCGAATTTTTTTTTACCGATTTAAAGGCACTGCATACTTTAAGGCATCTTTTTTTTTGAAAGCCTGATATTTCAAAAAGGGTTTTGCAACGGATGGCGCCGTTTTAAAATAATGACAAAATATGAAATAAAAGCGGAATATTTTAAATACGGTTGCGCAACAGATAAAAATAAAAAACTATGGATAACTTACTGCCAAACAGGCAAAATTTGTATTTGTATTTGATTTGTATTTATATTTTGTGGAATTACACTGTTTTTTTTTAAATGTTTTAAACACATTTTTTAGGGCTTTACAATAATTTTTAGAATTTTTTATACATGCTTTTTGTTTCCTACATGCTTTGATAAGTGATAGCACGGAACTTGTACTGAAGAAATTATAGGTCTAAGTGGAGTTTCAGGTTTATGTATTTTAGGCAATCCATATATTAATGGAGCTGTGCCATCTGAGCAAAATAGTTGTTTTTTGAGCCATCCGTCTATATATTGATTTTTGTGTAGGTCCAGGATAATCTTGTTGTTTTCTTTTTGAAGGTTTGTCGTTGGGTCTATCCTTAGATTACGGTAAGTATTTTTATCTTCCAACAATGCTTCCATTTTACTTCTGTATTCATTTTCATACAAAGCTACAGTTTTATTGCCTTTATTTGCTTGTAAAATAATTATATTTTTATTTTGGCGTAAAAATTTTTTCATTTTATTGTAGACCGTAAGAATAAATTTTTCTCTTGGGTTGTTTTTCATTTTTCTTTTAAATCTTGTTATGTCGTTTGCTAGTTTCGCTTTCTTGCAATGTCTTTTGCTTTGTCTTCATTGTCGTTTATAGCTTGTATGCATTGTTCAACGTCTGCGATAATGTGTAGTGGGGAGAAATTCCGGTCATCTACTGGTAAGGCGAATTTTTTTCCCAACGATAAGATCCACTTAGATTCCATGGGAATATATGTTTCCGTTTTATTTTCAAACCAATCTTTGTTAAAGTTAAGTCCATATATTTTAAACTGTTTTTCTTTCAGTGTGTCCAATTTTGAGTTTTGTTTGTCTCTCACTGTTTTAGTAATATGTTTAATTCTATTTGCTTGTCTGTTAATAAAAGCTTCGTAGTCTTCTCTTATAAACATCTTTTCCATTCCAACTTTTAAATGGTGAATTTTTCTTGGGATTATTTTAATATTAGTATTTGTCTGTGACATTTCGAGATTTAGGATTTTTTTATCGAAACCAAACCAAAAGTGTTTCCACTGTTTTTTGGTTTCAATAGTTTTTGAGACGCTCTTTTACGTGGTGAAAACTATAAAGTCCTAACTTGCTTAGAAGTGTACTAAAAATACAGAGAAAGAGGAGCACAAATGAAAGAAGAACAGAATTTTATTGAAAATCCAGAATCAAGATAATAAATGGAATTAATAATTCTTCCAAAAAAACCGACTACAAAACAAATATATGTGCATCAATTCTGAACTAAAAATTTAAAAGAAAGTAATGTGTAAGAAATAGTACTCAAATCAAATACTTTTATACTTGTTGCTCTAACGGACATAGTAATATACGTTCTGTACATTCAAATGTCTATCCGTAACGGTTAAGCAGATAAAGCCATATACGACAAATTACGTCAGATATGAGGAAACCCTTTATTTGTTTACACCTATTATTACAGTAATAAAAAGTAACGGTTCCAAAGATATAACCATATAGGTTAAACAATGTCACCTAGGAGACACCCTTTAATGTACAATTTTAAATTAATCACTTATTTTAAAGGACAGATTCTTTGTAAATTTCAAATGTCTGTCTAAAACGGTTCAAACGTTTGGCCATCAATTACATCAATTTACATCAACTATTGGGACATCCTTTAAAATTTTAAATATTTATTAATGTTATTATACGGGACATAGTAGTGGAGATTCTGTCTAATTTTCAAGTGTTTGTCTATAACGGTTCAAAAGATAGGGCTAGATAGGTAAAATTATATCAATTATGGGGACACCCTTTAGTTTCCAAATTTAAATTATATACTTGATGTTATAAAGGACTTAGATATACAGGTTCTTTGAATATTTCAATTGTCTCTCTGTTACGGTTCAAAAGTTTGGCAATATACTTCAAATTACATCAACTATTGGGACACCCTTTAACTTCTAATTAAAAATATTTAATTTCTGATTATAAATATTGGACATTTTGTCCAATTTTCAGATGATTGTCTACAATGGTTCAAATGGTTCATATATTTAAATTGACGTCACATATGGGGACACCCTTTAATTTTTAAGTTTATTTTTGTATTAATTTCTGTTATTGGCAGCTATAGTAATAAGCAGTTTTTTAAAATTTTAAAAGGGTGCCCTTTACGGTTCATAATACACGTAAAAACACGTATGTTGTATGGGGACACCCTTTAATTTTCAAAATTCTGAACTTCTTTTAAAATGGGACCAATCTGTAAGCATTTCCTTTCTAATAAAGAAAAAATTTTAAAAATCGGTTCGGAAATGACTGAGTTCTGCGGGCACATACATAAAAAAGCAACATTCAGACGAATTGATAACCTCCTTCTTTTTTTGAAGTCGGTTAAAAAATTTAAAAACAAAATTGAACGCTGCAAAAACGATTTTACCAAAAAAAGCTGTTTTGCACAAAGAATATTTATTTAGCAGTATTAGGTAGTTTTCTCGTCGCTATTCATAATGCAAAAGAAAAACTACTAAGAAACTGACGAATAGCATTGTTTATCTTTAACAGCTAATTTTTCAAAATTTCGTTTTTGGGTCATTAGTCATATTAGCCTTTTCATAGACCGGGTCACATATATATATATTATTTATTCGCATTATAAATGTAATTTGATATGATAAAAACTAAACATTTGACTTGACTTCAATGACTTGATTCCAATTTTTTATTTTTTTTTTCTATTCTATTCATATTTTTAGATCAGAATAGTAGTTAAGGATTTCAATAAAAGTTTTTACATATTATATAAGAATAAAAATAAAAAATTTTAATTTGCTACTGAGACCAAAATATTAAATTGATTTTCCAAGAATTAGTATAAGTTTAAAAATGGCTTATAAAAGCTATTAAATTTTAAGCAATTAAGAAAGTAAATCGAAAAAATAAACATTATATACATTATATATCAGTGTATTTTTACACATAACGCTAACTATATAACGAAGTATACCATTGACTGTTCAACATTTTTGCTCTTAAAAGGCAGCTCATGCATTTGAAAGTAATTGATTTTATATTTTTGCTGCCTTTTTGCACTTCTCTCAAGTGGAACGTACTTAAAACCAAACCAAACCAAACCGTATCAATCAATCATGGAGAATTATATTTTCAAACACTTTCACGTTATTACTTTAATTGATTTACAATCGTTTATAATATTTTCTGGTATTTTCACTTCAATCGATTTTGTGCAACAAACATTTAAGGCAATTAATAAGTTAACATGATAAAGTTTACTTTTTTTATTTTTTGTGAAATCTTTTCAACTGATGAATGTCTGTAATGGTTATAAATATTTGATGTTGGTTACTTTTGATATTGTGTTTCATATCATAACATATAAATATAGATATACATATACATATGTATGTATGAAATAGTAAAGTAGTCGTTAACCCTAGAATACAAAATTTGTAAAATCTGTTTATTTTTTTCAAGCAAATTATAAAGTCTAAAGTTACTTACGACTGTAAGAAAGAATTATTTAGAGATATTTAAGAGCCGAACATTATTCTAGAAGTGTTATTTTACTATCATACAGAAAACAGCTTGCCAAATTAGTTGGGTTCTAAATCTATATGTAACCTATGAAGTCCTTTCGTGCAGCCAGCTGTATACCTTTGAACTATATTTTTAGAAAACTGTAGAAAGATTTAACAATATATGTCCGTTTGCCTAACCAGCTGGAAACATCGTTTATTGAAATTATTTATAAATGCTTTGCTACACTGAAACAAATTTTGTAGTTAATATTAACGAAAAAGAATAGTTGAACCTTAATGACAAAAATAGTTAAATCAACTTAATTTTTACTCAAATCTATATACAATTTATTTATTGAAATTAAACGTATTTCTGTTTTAAAAATACATTTCTACAGCAGTTCACAAATATACAAAAAAACTTATTCATAGATATACTCAATTTTTGTATTAAAGACTGTAAATACTTTAAATATGACGATGGGATTTATCAACAATTAAAAGGAATGCCTATGGGATCACCAGCATCACCCGTGATAGCAGACATAATAATGGATGAACTGTTAGAATCAACCTTAAGAGAAATGCAGAACAAACCTAGAATAATAACCAAATATGTGGACGATCTCTTTGCTATTGTAAAAACTAACCTTGTAACGGAAACATTAAAAAAGTTAAATTCATTCCACAGTCAAATCCAATTCACAATAGAAACTGAAAATGACAATAAACTACCATATTTAGATGCCATGATACAGAGAAAAGAAGGATTACTAAAACTTGACTGATATCAAAAAACTACAGCTTCAAACAGATTAATAAATTTTTACTCCAAGCATCCCAGAAAAACTATAATAAATACAGCAACAAATTTCATCCAAAGAGTACTTGACATTAGTGTCGACACATTTTATAAATGTAATATAGATAAATAATTAAAATAATTCTAAGCAAGAATGAATTTCCTCGAAAAACTATAAACGAACTAATTAAGTATGTCAAAAGAAAAAGGAGAGATACTACAAACGTAGATAAAATACCGAAAATCTACAAACCAATTAACGTATATTCCGAGACTAACCGAAAGAATTAAAAATACAAATATTTACAATAACAGCACATTTGAACTAGCAATGAAAACAGACAATTCATTGAGCAAATTATTTAGTAAAATGAAAGACACGCTGAAAAAAGAAGACAAGTCCAATTTAATATACAAAATCAATTGCAGTGGTGACGGATTAAATCCATGTAATAAATCATATGTTGGCACAACAAAAACAAAATGGAAAACAAGAATGTCCTCTCATAAATCGGACATCAAAGCAACAGACAAACCAATAGAGCAAAAAACGGCGCTAGCGGCACACTGTGCCAGACACAATCACAAACCTAATTTTGAGAACGTGAGAGTACTACAAAAAGAGAACAACTACAAGAAAAGATTTACTCTTTAAATGCTTCATATAATTTCTGTACCGCCAAATGAACGATTGAACTATAAAACAGACACCGATAATTGTGCGCAATTGTACAGACATATAACACAGTACGACAGTGGTTGGTACACATGAGAAATGTTAACAGAATATGAAAATAGGCTTAAAATAAAGAAATACGTGTCTCGGCGTTTTGCTGTAGCACGTCAGAATTTTAAGAAAATCGTTTTTAAAGATTCGAAGGACCGTGGAGGTTCACTTGTAACGTAATACTATTATAAAAAGTTCTATAAAAATAGAATGGGTGAAACGATTTAAAAGTTTTCAAAAGGGAATTAAATTTGGATTTGTTTTTATTTAAAAAAACAATTTTTTTCCGCTAGATGGCGCTTTAATTTTCATGTAAAATTATAAAATATCCAAAAAATGTAATGTAATTCAATGTAATGTAAAAATACAAAAATTAATATGATATCATCTTAACTATTATTATGTGTCAAAAATGTTGGTCGTTTAGTTTTTCGTGTGCAAACTTCAGGATTTGTATTACGGCATAAATTCCAATATTCAGCAAGCATGTGAGTCATGTCTTTTCCTTTGAAACGATTTTCTATTGTAACAATATCTTTATGGAAGTGTTCTCCATGCTCATCGCTTAAATCACCCACACACAAGTGCGTGAAGTAAGGAAAGGTGAACGTAATGTAATGGAAAAAAACCATTCATACGTGAGAGAGAGAGAGAGAGAGAGAGAGAAGGAGAAAAATGAGAGAAGACTGCAATTAGTGACAAAGTAAACAGGTTGGTCGTTGGCTTAGAACCAAGGCGAATTCATACCAGGTGTGAGCAGTAGGACAACAACTACAACAAAACAACAACTTTGACATTAGATTAGCAGATATGAAAAAATGTATTTTTTGACAAGACATTAGCAAAAAAACGAGAGCAAAAAACAATCAGCTGGGCTATCGACTCCACCTGGTATGAAATCGCCTTGCTTAGAACGTTAAGGCGCAGATAAGAAGTAATGACAAACTTAGAAACGATCGACCGCCATATGGTTCAAATCCCAGACGACTTGTTTTAATTTCTTCTAATTGCAGAATTGTATTTTTAATGAATTTCGTACATTTTTTTGATATTTTTTAATTTTACATGAAAATTTAAGCGCCATCTAGCGGAAAAAAATTGTTTTTTTTTTAACCCATCCAAATTTAATTCCCTTTTCAAAACTGGCTCAAGCATTAAAATCGGTTTACCCATTCTATTTTTATAGAACTTTTTATAATAGTATTACGTTACAAGTGAACCTCCACTGTCCTTCGAATCTTTAAAATCGATTTTCTTAAAATTCTGACGTGCTACAGCAAAACGCCGAGACACGTATTTCTTTATTTTAAGCCTATTTTCATATTCTGTTAACATTACTCATGTGTACTCAAAAAAATTTGATTTTGTCGTACTGTGTAATAAGTAAACATAAACAAAAATAAATTCAGTTTTCAATTGTCCGTTGATTGTAATAGTGATATTTTTTGTTTCTAACTATCGTCTTTTAAAATATATGTATGAAATAATTTATGTATTATAGTGTTTGTTATTTATCAAACGTTTTTCTTGTTAAATAGATTTCCTTGATAATGGTTAGCGAAGCTAACCGAAATATTGGAATATAATAAAATAATTTTATAGAACAAAATATAAACGCTGTTTTTATTTTGGATGGACATTTAGCCGAATTAACAACATCTTACACATAATTAACCAAAGATCAACAAATTACTCAACACAAAACCTATAAATTTGAAAAAATAAAACCTATAAATTTGAAAAAAAAAAACAAATTTAAGTAAAATTTTTTTATATTACCAAAAATTCAGATAAACCAGTAGTAAAACATTATAAGAAAAACAACTCATAAAACTAGTTAACTCATAAAAGAATTTAAGGTAATTAATTTCTAGGTTAATTTAACTTAATTTGCGTTTGTTTTTAGGATTCCGTACCCAAAGGGTAAAAACGTAACCCTATTCCTTTCGCTACAATGTTTGTCCGTCGGTTAGCGTCTTCTATCAGTGCAACCGTAGTAGGTAGACTTGAAATTTTCAAAGAAGGTGTATTGCTATGGTCGCTATAGCAGCAAATACTAAAACTTATAGGGTGTTCCAAAAACAACGTGTTATTCGAGTATATGTGTTTCTTTCTTAAACTCTGGGATATATACACTAAAAATTTACCCACAGTACTTTTAACTACATATGTTTGCAATATAAATAAAATAACAAACCTAAAAATTAAAGGAAGTACCGAAGACCTTTACTCGTTCCAGTGAAACACCCACAGTCTTTAGTCGGAATCGAATCCACAACACCCAGACTGATAGACTAGCACACTACCTATCAGTCTACAGGGGCAACCGGTTAAAAATTAAATTTTTGTATTTGTTTAGAAATGAAGGGTGTTCCGATAGTGACATGATTTTGAATTATACGGCCTAAATTATAAACCATAATAGGTAGACTCTTACAATTTTCAGAGAAGGTGTATAAGTGTGGCAGCTATAGCAACAAATACTAAAACTTATAGGATGTTCCGAAAGTGACGTGTTTTTTGCGTTTATGTCTTTATTTCTTGAGCTGTGGAAGACAACCACCTAAAATGTACACACTGTAATTAAATTATATTTGCTATATACAAGTGTAAAAAATTAAAGGATGTTCCGATAGTGACGTGATTTGCATGTATATGGCCTAATAGGCAGACTCTTGATTTTTTTACAGAAGATGTATTACTATGACAACAAGTAGTAAAAATTAAAGGGTGTTCCGACAGTGATGTGCTTTGCATGAATTTGGCCTAATTTTTTAAGCATAATAGGTACCCCTAAAATTTTTACAAATGGTGAACTACTATGGCGTCTATAACAAACAGTTAAAACTAAAAGTATTTCGGCAGTGTCGTGATTTGCACGTTTATGGCCTTATATTTTGAACTCTTGAATTTTTTACAAAAGATGTGTTGCCGATATAAAAATTATTAAAAATTAAAGAGTATTTGGACAGTAACATGTTTGTCACCTACTAGTATATTGGCAAATTTTTTGAACCGCAAGAGCTAAGTTCTTGATACTCTTACAGAAATTGTATTGCCATGGATGTTATAACAACAATTACTATAATTAAAAGGGTGTTCCGATGGTAATGCCATTTTCGCAAATACCCCATTAATTTTTTACAAGTAAATTTATACAGCGTGTGCAAAATTATATCCTCTATAGCAAAAATATAAAAAGTTAAAGGTTTTTTCTACGTTTGTATGTTGCTTTATTTTGGAACTGGAATTAGAAAACACTTCAAATCTACACAAAGTATATAAAATTTGTTCTCTATAACAGGTACAAAAAATGAAACATAAAATTAAACAATATTTCGATAATGAGACAATTTTGCTCGGATCTTTATTTGAACAGTAATAGTAATATTTACACAGATTATATTTTTCAATATCTAATGGAACAACCAGTAGCGATAATAAATTTAATAAAACTAAAAGCATGTTCCCTAGATGTTGTAAATTTGAGGAATTTGACCATCTCTTCTAAACATTATATGCCGATACTTGATATTCCCATTTTTTATACTATCTCTGGTATAAAAAATAATTAAAAATTAAAGATTGCACCATAAGACGCGAATATAAATAACAACTTGTATTTTTTAAATTGTACTGAACATAGGAAGTTAAAATTCACAAAAACAAACCAGTTAAAAGTAAAATCACTTTTTAATAATTATAAACACTAGCACACAAATTTTTACAGTTTATATGCTAATAGTTACGGTATTTTTAATTAATGATTTATTTATCAAATATAAATTTTTTTTAAATGTTTTTCAGTATTAATCCATCATCATTCATCGTCCTCATCGTCATGTTTTAATTCATTATTTATTCATTTGCTAGGTTTATAGAAGCAATTGAAGTTAATACTACAGCATATATTATTTATATGTAATATCAGTTTATGACACTAAAAAATTTACACCATATAAAGGATAAATTTGATTGAGGTTTTTTTTAAATTTTGTGGTTAAATATCACACTCATTCGAAGGGATAAAAAAAATCAATCAAATCCAATTGTTTTTTTCTGAGTCTATTTTTTACACATTACCACATGCTTTTAGGTTGAAAAAAGCTTTAGGAAATAGTAAAAAATATACTTGCAAGATAAACATCAATTAAGAGAATTGCAACAATTTTTTTTTAATTTTCTGTTTTCAATACAACAAAGCAAAAAGCAATAAAAATATAAAACAAACAAAATGGAAAAACCGCAAGGCAGACAAAGGCGTTTTCCAATTTGTTTCAATATCACCACCATTAAAGCCGATTTTGCTGATTTTTATATTAGAATTTTGAAATTCTCACAACTAGATATAAAAATCTAGATAGATATATCTGATAGATATATCTGAGAGATTGTTGTACTAAGTCACGAATTACATCATGCAACTTTTGTCGCTGCAATCTTTCTCGTTTCTTTTTTTAATATTGCATTTATGTTTATACCCAGCAACTTTTATTGCGGCAATTTGTATGAATGTATACATTTGTTTATATTTTAAACTTCAAAATTAAAACTACGAATGAGAGTACAAAACGAATTTCAAGAGTACAGGCATATGTATACCCTTTTCAATTCCCCTCTCCCCTCTCGCCTACTAATGAGGAACTGCAGCGACAAAAGTTGCATAATGTAACTCGGGACTGAAAGTTTCTAAAATCCAAACCATTAAAATTGCAGCTTGTGGAGTTTTACGAAACACGCAAAGAATATACATATTATGATTAAATTATATGGTTGTAGTCAAACTAAATTTCCAATCTCTGGAACCCATCTGCAGTTTGGGAGCTTCTTAAATACCTTGAATTAAAATCTTTAATATGTAAAAATATTTGTTTCCGTGTTGGATATACGACACCAAAGCTCGTTGTGGCTGAGCAATAATAATTTTCACTAAAATTCCCTTAACTTTGTTGCCTGCACACTCCGATCAGTGCATATCATATTGCACCCATAATAGAATTACGTTTTAAATAAATTTATGAAAATAAGAAGTATAAGAATTAGATTATATTTCCCATATGGTTCCAATAGCTTTTTTTATATCAAACCAACATTAAAGCTGTCTAAGAGCTTCGTATAATATTTGTATACGAGTTACTCTTTTCAGGGTAACCGATGTAAAAGACTATGGCTATTAACTTGTTGGCATTTGCCAGCCACCTTACCACCTTATACAGAAAAAATTGTTTGCACCAATTAAAGGTTTTAATTAGTTTTAAATTAGAGTTCAGCTAATGCTCTAATTGATTCCAATATATATTTGTTTAAAATAGAATGAATCAACTATATCTGCTGTACTTAACGTCAAAAATTCAGAACGTTTAGTCTCTGAAATATGCAATATTTTAATTAAAAACCCTAACAAACTACGTATAATGTGGGTCCCAGGCCATACAAAGATATCAGGAAATGAAGCGGCAGCGGCACCTTACTGCTGGGAATGCAAAAAAATATCCTCTTCAAACATTTTATACACAGGAGAATATTGACCTGCAATATGTAATCAAAAATCACCTTAAAGCCAATAAAGATAGTGACTGGACAGCATATAACCATCATTACAAAATATTCAACCCATTTGGCATCAAATCCGTATTCCCGTCAACTGCTACTAGAAGTAAATGTTAATATTCACCAGACTTAGACTTGGTCATACTCTTATCACTCATCAACACCTATTATCCAATGACAATAAGCCAATTTGTAACATCTGTAATTCGCCACAGTCTGTTGAGCATATCCTAGACATATGTCCAAATATTATCCCCAGAGATTATCAACGTTCGGAACATCTACACCTAAACCTACACCTAGCTCTTTACTTGCTGACTCATCTCATCATAATATAACAACAATATACAATTTTATTAAGAAATGTAAATTATTAAATATGATTTAATTTATCACTTAAATTTATAAACCAAATCTATATTATACTTAGAGTCGAAGGCCTCAGTTGCTCGTACTCTCTTTCTTTCATTATATGATATCATTCATTGTATTATATAATTCTAATAAAATAAAAATAAAAAAAATAAAAAATAAAAAAAAAAATAGAATGAAAAAATTTCCTAATTAAACAAATAATTGAATTAATTAATTACTTAATTACTTAATTAAATTTTAATCTGAAACCAAATAAAACTTTTAATTGGTTAAAGAATATTTTTTCTGCGTAATACTTTTTTGGTCTTTAAAAGCATGTTTCCTCTACAGTTGCAAAACCCATTTGGAGTGCTCCTTATCATCGCCAGTGCAAGTCTTCGCGACACCCATTGCGTGAATATCTTTCTTATATCTAAATATTCATGCAAATGGTGATGTAGTCTTAGACAACTTACAAAGTTTCATACTATGATCGTCCAATATTATTTATGGCGTGATGGCATTTTTAGACGATTTGACGTCATTGAAGCTGGTATGACCACAACAGCACTGTCAATAGAAAACTAAACATGCTGCTTGAATAAAATTCAACAGTAGTGTAGTAATAGAAGGCATCTAAAGCTGGTTTAACCCATTTTGTCCGGACAAAATTTTTGTGAGAATAAGAATATCTTTTTTCTGAGAGTTTTCTACAGCACGATTTACCCATTTCGAAAAATTTTCCCGGACAAACCAAACTGCCATAAGAGGAGATAAATAAACAAGTCATATTAAATTTACCACGTGGCAACAAAGCAGCAAGGGGTTAAAAATATAATATTAATGTGAAATTGCATATTTTTTATTATTTTAACATTTTGCTTACTAAATAATAAAGAAAATTGCTTCTGATAATGGCTGTTAAAATAAAAAAAATGCAAAAAGAATTGCAGTAAAAGAAATATTAAAGCAAAAATAGTAATGGGCTACTATCACGCATTGGTTCCTAAGATCCGCTTAAATTTGTTTATTTTCATAGCTTGGACCCCACTACGTTGGCTTACATTCAATTCTAATGGTCTTAGCTATTGTCGTCTAAGTGCTTTGCGTTCCATGATTATTTTTATATGAGCTATAGCTGATGTTGCATTCTCTTCTAGTCTTTTTCATTTCCATTATAAGCTTGAGGGCAACTGCTTCATTCAACTCCATTTTCATAAAATAATTTTTTATTGAAAATTATTTTTTTGCTGATAATCAACACAAGCAAAACAAAAGCCAAAATTTCATAATATGCAAACACTATATAATGGCAAGTCAATTCAAAAAATTTTTAGTGCCAACTGATTCCAATTTTGTCCAGAAAAACATTACAATTAAAACAAATCAAGCTGAGAGTTGTGTAGACAAAATCCATTCTCTTATACTTATCTCACTCTCTGAGAGAAATGTGAAACTACTTATAAAAAAATGTTGTCCGAACAAAAATTTTGTCCGGACAAAATAGGTGAATGCAGCTCAAGAAAAGCATTATAGAATTGAAGTGAATAGATAGGTTTACGAAATTATTAAAATTCCTTTTCTTGGAAATTCTAGATTTTTTTTTAGAATACGTGGGAGTGCTAAAAATTATAACAAAAATTATAAAATTAACAATAATTTACATTATAGATGTGTAGTTATCCCAAATATAAAATTTACACAATATACTGTATAAAACTTTAACATAACCATCATGAAAATCATATATTCTTTAGAAGTTTTGCCAAAAAAAACTTAATTTACATTTTAACCAAAACTTAGTATAAATTCTTTTATACCCTCCCAATACTCTTTATACAAACACACATACAAACTATCCAAAAGCTTTCTTGAAAGCTACAAATATTATTAAAAGAAACTAGAAACAAGTTTGTTTACGTATTTACAATGAATTCAAAAACTTTAGTTCACAGCACTGAACTGTTGAACTGTTTATCTCAAATTTTTCATTGTTTACTTTTTTGTAGATTTAATTTTATATAAAAAAAGAAAAAAATAACAAATTCAAATTTTAACATTTTTCATAAATATTTACTCTTGCAAGTAAGAGATGTATTATGTAAAAAAAATATTTCTGCTGAACAAATTTTTATGTTACAAACGTTAAAAATAAATAGCAAAAGAAAAACTTCAAAGTCAAAGGGATCCATCCTTTAGATGACTAAACCGGCAAAAAATTAATACGAAAAATTGATGGGGGGAGAACAGGAAGATTACAAATATTTGATTTTTTTCTGAATGTCAACGATACTTGTGATATAATTTTGTACGTTTGCTTGTATTGTTACATCTCGTTAGTTTGTTAGAATGACTGTTTGAAAGCAGTGTGCCGTGATATTGTTTATACTAAAGCTAAATTTTATAGAACATTATTATTTGACAGAATTTTTATCCTAGTATTTGTCTGCACGTATGAATGTATGTATGTTAAATATATTTTCATTTTAACTGTAACATTTTTACAAGTAAAATTTTTAAACTTTTGTTGCCATCACTGAACTAAACTATGTAGGCAAGTTTAACGAAAATAATTAGTGGGACCTTATCGACAGAAATAGTTAAAGGAACTTAATTTTTATTCAAATCTGTATACGATTTATTTAAATAAATAAATTTTATGCAAATCTACGGAATTTTTTATTAAAAACATATTTGAATACCTTGAAGATGAAGTTTTTTTGATTTTATATGTTAACAATTTTTGTTCTTTATGACAAGAGCTACTACTTTGCCTCAGAGAGTATATCAAAATTTCAAACGGTTTGCAAAATATGGGCTTGAGGAAATGATCATTTTTTTGCAAAAATGACATCGAGGCCCCACATCTTTGAGGGCCCATAAAAAAAACCTGGAGGACTTTGGGCAAAACTGGGAGACAGGGGTCTTTTTTTTTGGTCTTTTATCACGTAGTGGTGTTCGTATATGGTTATCCGTGTTGCACTGTGTAAAAAAAACAAAAATTAGTTACAACAGTAGTAACAAATTCTAAGAAAAACAAGCCATAAATTAAATTTCACTTCAGTAAAATTATTTGGGTTGAGATGAAAATTGATCTTATAAAGATAGAGATTGAAAAAATGAACTAATAATTTTTGTCAATTTAACTACACTGAACCAAATTTCGTAGGTAATATTAACGAAAAAATTAGTTAATCCTTAAGGACAAAAATATTTAAAACAAGTTAATATTTTTTCAAATCTATACACAATTTATTCATATAAAATAATTTAAAACAACAGAATTTCTTTTGTTAAAAACATATTTCAATAAATTTAAAAAAAAAACCTATAGAAATTAAAAAAAAGTAGTAATACATTCTAAGAAAAACAACCCATAAAATCAGTTAAATATCGTCTCTAAAAGAAGTTATCCGTTGATTTTACAAAATTTTCGTTTATTCTCCTAAGTTTTTTATTTAATATTTGAAGAAAATTCAATATATAAAAATAAAAAAAAGCTGTAAAATAAAAGAAATTTCGTTAAATTTAACTTCAGAATCATGGTATAATAATACAGGTATATGGGCGGCGAATTCAAAAAAACTGAGCAACCCGTTTTTGCCCGACTGTGTCAAAATATTTTACTAAAATATAAAGAAAAATGTAAATAACATGAGCTGTGTTTGCAAACACTTGCATGAAAAATTATTCTTTATAATAAAAATAATTAAACATTATAATAAAAATAAAACTAGTTTACATAGAAATAGGTATAAAAAGAAAGTTAAAATTTATAAAGATCAATCTCTATTAATTCATTTTGTTCAAGATTAAAATTGCATTCAGTTTTCAAAGTTATTCTGGTTGGTAACCTGTAATAGCCATAATATAAAGATAACCAAGGCACACTGTCAGTATTCTAAAGACCCTTTACATTGTGGGCTTCAATATATGACTGCTTTACATTAAGGGACTCTGTAGGACCCTGCAGATATAGGAAAGACACCTAAATAAATGTGCAGTATTTGTGAACTAAATCTAACGACCCTTAAGCCGATATGTCTGCTTTAAGCAAGTCAGGAATTGATTGGGCTGCATATGACCCTAGCGGCCTAGAACTTATTTAAATTTAGTTGAACAGTTTTACTTAAAAACATATACATATGTATGTACATATATTTTTTTCTTTTCTTTTCTTTTCTTTTTTTTCTTTTCTTTTCTTTTCTTTTCTTTAAGTAAACATTGCAAGTTAAATAAAGGTTTGAATAAAATACAGCAAATAGTCCACAATGCAGTGAGTAACATAAAAAATTTAATTTTTTAATTATTATTAATTTTTAAGTGCGCGAACAGAGTTTTATACAAGGTTTGACATTTTCAGATAAGCAAATTTAAACAGCTGTTCTAACAGTTTTACCTGTATTATTATGCCATGTTCAGAATATTTTATTTATTTTTTTTTTTTTTTAATTTTATTAGAAATATATAATACAGTGAATGATATCATATAATGAAAGAAAGAGAGTACGAGCAACTGAGGCCTTCGACTCTAAGTATAATATAGATTTGGTTTATAAATTTAAGTGATAAATTAAATCATATTTAATAATTTACATTTCTTAATAAAATTGTATATTGTTGTTATATTATGATGAGATGGGTCAGCGAGTAAAGAGCTAGGTGTAGGTGTAGATGTTCCGAATGTTGATAATCTCTGGGGATAATATTTAGGACATATGTCTAGGATGTGCTCAACCGACTGTGCTGAATTACAGATGTTACAAATTGGCTTATTGTCATTGGATAATATGTATTGATGAGTGATAAGAGTATGACCAAGTCTAAGTCTTGTGAATATTAACATTTGTCTTCTAGTAGCAGTTGACGGGAATACGGATTTGATGCCAAATGGGTTGAATATTTTGTAATGATGGTTATATGCTGTCCAGTCACTATCCTTATTGGCTTTAAGGTGATTTTTGATTACATATTGCAGGTCAATATTCTCCTGTGTATAAAATGTTTGAAGAGGATATTTTTTTGCAATCCCAGCAGTAAGATCTGCCGCTTCATTTCATGATATCTTTGTATAGCCTGGGACCCACATTATACGTTGTTTGTTGGGGATAATTTTTGATCAACAATTCCGAATGAGGTAAACAAGTCAGTTTTTGAACCATCTGTGAATATAAACTTCCAATCTTTGTAAGAGGAAGAGTTTTTAATAGACTGGAAAAGTTGTTGGAATATTACAGGCGAAGGCGAAGAAGAATTTTTTGGGAAGTTAAGAAGATCGATGATTCATGACCGTAGATATGAAGTCCGTATTCAATATTAGATAGAATAAGAGCTTTAGTTGCCTTTAAAAGAGTGTCAGTATGAATGGAACATTGGAACTTCAGAATAATTATTGGAGTTGACATACATATAAAATATAAATTTTTTTCAATTTATATATTGTTTTTTTTCTAATATTTGTGGCAATGAATGAAATTAATTCCAAATTAGGTGATTTATTTTTTTAAAGAAAAAATGATAAAATTTTATCTTAGACGCTAGCATTTTCTAGACAGCTACGTCTTCGCATCTATCTACTTTAGGTAGTGTTTATTTGTAAGCATCATCTATTAATAATCTTTCAACTTAGAGAGAATATAACGAATGCTTTATAATTTATATAAAATTCTAAAATTACACAGTGATACAAAAAAGAATGAAGTAGAAATTTCTGGGAAGTGACATTTTTCTTGTAGGTCTCGTCGAGTATAACAAGAATTGGTTTGTGAAATTTTCCAAACACCCTCAAAATCTTGAGATCCGGTTAAAAAACCGGTTTTAGGGTTCTTTGCGCACTTATAAGCCTGTAATTTAGTTCGTTATCTACCGATTTTCAGTTTTGCTACTGCTTTAGAAAGAAAAAATAAACCTTTCGAACAATATATAAAAGTTTTTAGAAAACTTTGGAAATCTGTGTGTAATTGTCCACCAAACACAATTTTTTATCAATATTTTCGGCTCTTTTCAATTTTGGCGACATTTTTACACACTATTTTATTTGAAAACTATATTAATTTAAAAATTATATTTACTACAGATTAAAATTCAATTTTTATTTTCAAAATCGTTTAGTAGTTTTCTGAGTTATTAAATATTTTTTATGAAAACCAAATTTTTGCAAAAACACATTCAACTAAAAAATATTTTCTAGGCCGTTTCTTTTTTAATTCATCATCATCATTTTCTCATTTAAGTGACAAAATAATTAATGTTTTAAAAACATCCCGCTAACAAGTTTGCAGTACCTTTAAATCGGTAAAACGATTCGTAGCCTATATTGGACCCCAAATACTAAGGTATCTCCTCACGAAATTTTATTAAAATTCATCCAGAAATTTTTACGTGATGCGAACACAGGCAGACATACGGACAAAAAAAAAATCCGAAAATTTTTGTTTCTATTACTATCTGCAACTGCAACAAAATTTGCAAAAAATATTTTATGTACGGAAATGGTTTTGTTACAATTTTATTATATGCATAGATAATAATTTGTCCATTCAGTTGGACCAATAGATCCTTCTTAAATAGTTTTATTATAAAACTATTTAAGTGGCGCGCACTGGCCACGTCGTGGGCGTCCTGACAATATTTTGCTCGATTTTCCTTTGAAAGTATTCCAGACCAATTGAAACACTCTTACTTTTATAGTACATCAGTTATTATTTATATATTTGCTTTATATAAAGGTGATGGGTACCTAGATAAAATTCTAAAATTTATAAAAAATTCTAAAATTTAAAAAATTTAAAAAAAGCTCTGTAAGAGGTGTTTAAAATATTTTAATAATAATGTAATTTCACAAAGTAAAAATACAAATTATATGCAAAGTTTATTCAATATCCTAATTTTAAAAATAAAAAGGTGAGTTGAAAAATAACCGTGTTGAATATAAACGTGTTGAAAACATCCCAGTTTAAAACCGACAATTTCAGTACCATTAAACCGGAAATTGCGTTTTTCATTACTTTTCCTTCACTTTCTCTTGGAAATTAGATATTTGTGCGGATAAAAGTATTCCATATTGGGACCGGGATACTAAGGAACCTACTCACAGAATTTTGTTAAAATCCATCCTGTAGTTTTTGCGTGATGCGAACACAAACGAAAAGCAGACAGACAGACGGAAATGAGTCACTATTTTATTATATGTATAGATATAGATTGTTGTAATTAAACAAATGTATTTTATGAATTTTTTCTATGAATTTTTGAAAATAAGCACAAAGAAAAAAAAAACAAACACAATTTTTGTAAACATATTTTAAAGGTTTAAAAATATCACACTGTGTAATTTTTTAAGTCATAGCAAAATAACCATATGCGGACACCACTACGTCATAAAAGACCAAAAAAAAAAGACCCTGTCTCCCAGTTTTGCCCAAAGTCCTCCAGTTTTTTTTTTTTATATGGGCCCTCAAAGATGTGGGGCCTCGATGTCATTATTGCAAAAAAATACCCATTTCCTCAAGCTAATATTTTGCAAACCGTTTGGAATTTGGATATACTCTTTGAGGCAAAGTTGTAGCTCTTGTCATAAAGAACAAAAATTGTTAACATATAAAATCAAAAAAACTTCATCTTCAAGATCAAAATCGCAAAAAACTTTAAAAAATTAAATTTTTTTACCTTTTTTCCCCTGTTCAGGTCCATAGGTAGCAAACCATTCAAAATTCAAGGAAACAATCAACTACAAAAATGAAGCTAAGATCTCGGTAAACAACTTTCTAGAACATATGAACTTTCTAGGAATGATTCTTAACACCGTTTAGGTAGCGCTTAGATAGCCGCAAAAGTAAAAAACTTAAATAAATAAAGCTTGAGTAAATGATCATTTTTTTGCAAAAATGACATCGAGGCCCCACAACTTTGAGGGCCCATAAAAAAACTGGGAGACAGGGGTCTTTTTTTTGGTCTTTTATCACGTAGTGGTGTCCGTATATGATTATTTTTTTCCCGTGTTGCACTGTGTATATTTGTCTAATTCTAAGTTGAAAATATTCGTTAAAATGTTGCTTACTATTTTCGAACCAATTGTTACCAAAAGTGATTTAGAGTGTATTGTATTCTCTCCAGATTCATATTCTTAAGACTACTTCCAGAATTAAATAAATGAGTATATAAAGAAATTTGGGTCAAACAAAGAGGTCATCATTGAAATAAACGTCTGTAATGAGGGCCTTTAGAATCTTATTATCTTGAGGAAAGAAAAAAAACAGTAAAAATGCTGGACTAAATGTATCGAGCTTAAGACTTTGTTAAAAAAACTGTTTTTGCTAAAAATATATATTCTATCCAAAAATCACATAATTGTCAAATTTCCTTGGTATTACGAACTTCTAGAGAAGTTTTAGTTTAGTTTAGTTTAGTTTAGTTTAGTTTCTTTTCCTTTTTCTTTTTTCATAATACAAAATATGTAGGCCATTATAATACAGAACATTGATTAATTAATTTCCTATACTTTATTAATTGTTTGTTGAAGATTTATGTTTAATGGCACAATTGTGTGCAATTAATCATAAACACCTTTAAGACTAACTTTGTGTTCGTATTCTGGTTAAATGGATTTGTTTTAGTTTTGTTTTTGTTGTAAGCCAAATCAAACTAAAAATATTTATTTAATTGAAATTATGCTTAAAATGCTGCAGGCATATACAGGGTGGGCCAAAAGAAACCAAGGGGTGTAAAAGTTTAATAACTTTTTTGTTTATTAACTTTTTTTTATTTTTTCTTTCAGATTATATAGACAACACTTGGAATTGTATTATTTAAACCAGAGATCAATTATTTTAACGCAAAGAGCATATCGCCGACATTATTGAAATTTGATTATGAGTGATGAAGCTCATTTTCATTTGAATGGCTTTGTTAATAAGCAGAACTATAGGTTCTGGGGTTCTGAAAATCCAAGAGCCATTCATCAACGCCAATTGCACCCCATCAGGTGTACAGTATGGTGTGGAATCACATCTGAAAATGTCATTGGGCCCTACTTCTTCGAGAATGAAGATGGAAGTGCTGTAACCGTAAATGGAGAGCGGTATCGGTTTATGATAGAAAATTGTTTACGTCCTGCTCTTGAAAACAGACCTGGTATGTGGTTTCAGCAGGACGGAGCCACTGCCCATACTGCCCGAGACACAATGGCACTTTTAAGACAAATTTTTGGAGAGCCCTTGGTTTCTTTTGGCCCACCCTGTAGAACAATATTTTTTATTCATTCATTCGTATGTGTGTGCGAATATAAAAATTAATCAACAATAAAATTAATAATATTATAAGGGAAGGGTGATAATTAATTTTTGGATAAATAAGAATTATTTTTGACACAAATCAGTTTATCTCTTAACATAGTCTTTTTCAAATTCAATACAGTTACACTGAAGCAAATTTATTTGGTAATATTAACGAAAAAAAAAAAAGTAGAACCTTAACCACAAAATTAGTGAAACCAACTTAATTTTTGTTCAGATATATATACGCTTTATTCATATAAATTACTTTTATTCAAATCAACATTATTTTTTCTGTTAATGGTATCAATAAACCCTTATAAAAAAATTAACAAAAATTTAATTCTTTCAGTAGTATCATATTCTAAGAAAATCAATCCATAACATTAGTTAATTTTACATCCCCAAAAGAAGTCAATGTGAATAATTTATACGTTGATTTGGCTTCATTTTTGTTTATTTAACTTAATTATTTTATTTAAAATATGTACAAGTGAAAAAAATTTAACTATAACAATGCATTAATTCCAAAAAGCTCTGTAAGATTTCGTTAAATTAATTTAACTTCAAAAAAATTGTTTGAGTATATATATGAGCCCTTAATTATTAAAGTGGTATAAGTTAGTGGTATAAGATAGATACAAAGAGTGCTGATGATGGAAGTAGCTGTGCATTCCGCTCTGCTGGTGTCTAAAAATCAAATATTCCTAATATTTCTTTAACCCTAGTCCTTATACCCAGCTTTTATTACGCGGACGTATACCCAAGTACAGGTGTGGCCAGTAGTAATTATTCGCATCATTCGTTATAACTTTTTAAGCAAAAAAATTGTTTTTGTTAATAAAATTTTGTTCTTTAATATATTTATATATTTAATATATTAAGAAGTCATTGAATTTTACAATAAAACAAAAGGAGGAGTGGATGTTATGGACCAACTACTTAGAGATATACTTAGAATATACTTGCCAGAGACAGACTAAGCGTTGGCCATTATCTCTCTTTTTTTTAATATGATTGGAAAATAATAAAAACAACCCACATAGTAAGCTTAGACGCAAACGTTTTCTTCGCCAGCTTGCCAAGGAGCTATGTATACCATTCATTGAAATCCGATCAGTCAGTGTTCAGGTAATGCGTAACTTTAACACGAAACATGGCATAGCGAGATATATAAACACGGCCTTAAATGAAAAAGTTGACCCTAGACCTTCAACGAGTGCAGCAGCGGATCAGCAAGGAAAAAAATATCCAAGTTGGAGCTGCTATTTGTGTTGTATTCACGACGAACACAGAAGAAGCACTCGTAACATGTGCTCTGAATGTAAACGGCAAATATGTGTGCAGGATTCGAGCAATTTCTTTGTATGCAAAACTTGCAATAATGAAGACAAAAAATAAATAAGTTAAGTTTTAATAAATAAAATAAATTTACATTACCACAAAAAACAAAGTCTTATTTTATTTTATTAATAAAATTGCATAAGTGGCCACATCTGTACTTGGGTATACGTTCTTGGGGTCTCGGCTTAAGAAGCTCATAGATCCTCAGTGGTTTGTCCTAGGATAGTAATTAAGGTGTCAGTTGACGCAGAATTTTTCCATTTTCTTAGATACGAAATTTCAATTACCCCCGGGGGTTCCAAATGTCACTGCAGGAATATGGCAAATGCTTTGACGCGGTCCACTCGGGGAAAATAGGGGCACCAGACGCTAGGCTTCCTAGAGCCTAAATCTGGAAGAAAAGGTCTGTGAGTAAAATCTCGGGTTCTCTTCGAGGCCCGACCAGTGCCCAAAGGACTGGTACCACAGGAATCGGTGGCCCCACAGAGAGCCTATCCTCTCTGTGACCGGTTATTGGTGAGGTCCTCTTCGGGGGTACACGTGGTGGCTGTGGTTTAAGATCGATTAAGTAGGTAAGGTACAAGGTCGATCAAGTGTGCTGTTGCACTCTCAACAGACGGAGTTTGGATAGTCTCCAAACCCCTAAGCAAGAGGTTATAATGTAGATCTAGGCTTGCCTTGGAAAGGCTTGCCATATTATATAAATTGCTACTCATTGTGACTGTATCACACACAAAAAGCGATTGGTGGCAATCGTAAAGTGTTGTTATACTATACAGTGGGGGCGCTAGTCTACGCCTACGTTTCACTCGGTGGTAAGACCACCGTGAGGTTAGGCCGAGTATGGCAGGTACTCACGTTAATCTTGTTCCATAGAAAAGTGTAAGCCATTTAGGTGGTGCATTACTCCAAAATGTCAGTGGCCACACCTGTACTCGGGTATAAGGACTAGGGTTAATGTTATCACCTAATTTGTAATTTAATTTATTATTTCTTAGAAAGAATACGAACTTAAGTTTGACTTCAAATTTTATTTCATTCTAAAATTTTTAAAATAATGTTACAAAAATTTTGTCATTATCCCTAGCTCACCCTGTAAAAACCAAGACGACTATAATAATTTCATGTGAAAAGTTTCTCACATAAGTTACAGAAACGACGCACTACCCTGTGCCTCGTTTCTTTTCAGAAATATCAAAAAAAAATTAATTTTAAATTACTTATAACTCGCTTATTTGAAACCATAATTTATAGATTAAAGTATCAGTTTGTAGGTATTAGACATTTAAGACCTTGTATAATTTTTAAAATTCAAAAAAAAAAATAAAAAATAAGAAATACAAAACTCTAAAAGAATTTGCAAGTGCGAGGTATCCAACTTTGAGACCACATACCGCCACCCCTGCCACGAGGATTTTGCCCAGCGTCAAAACTTAAGCTCAGATACTCCTCTGTTATGCTAATGTATTATTCGGCCTAAATCTTAACAAATCGCTAAGTTATTTGCAAACTATTTTGGTTTTGCCCCACTGTGCAGTAGCAGAATGTAATACATTTTCTGGTTCGCTACATCCTTATTTAGCATTATTTGTAACTATATTTTTATTTGTGCTTTGAATGGCTGTCAATAATAAACTTGAACATGTTGTATCTATTATACATTTACAGACAACCATTATAGATACAATAAAATATAACAAGTTAAGAAATTGTTACACTGCTCTCGTAATATCGAGTTTAAATTAATTAATTGCCTCTCTACTCTGTTAATTGCTTTCTTAAATTTCATGTTAAATAATTGTATTACTCACACTTGTGCAATTAATCATATACTATGTATATACACCTTTAAGACTAACTTTGTGTTCATATTATGCTTAAATGGATTTGTTGTAGGTTTGTTTTTGTTGTAAGCCAAAGTAAACCAAAAAACATTATAAAATTTCAATTTATGCTTAAAATGCCACAGGCATTTAAAATAAATATTTTCCTTAATACATGCGTATGTGTGCGTGCGTGTGCTTATATGAAATTGAGAATTAATCATAAATTGATAATTGAATTGTAATTGTAACATTGTATTATGATGATGATGGCAGTTGTGACCTGGTGAAAGTTTTATAGCAATTAATTATTTTACAAGTCAACTTTGTATGCACAGCTTTGCATATTAATCAGCATTTAATATTATATTTTTATAAGATTTGTTATTAAGAAATTAGTAAATTAGTACTAGAGGTAGAGTAAGAAAAAACTTAAAATATGTAGACAAACTAATTAATTTGTAATGTGTTGCAATAAATAACTCAAACAGGCTAAAATCAAAAATAAAATCATTTATTTGATTATCTATTAAAAAAAATGATTTGTTATCATATCTACCCTTAAGCAATATTTTTTTCTAACACTTAAACCATACCCTGTACTAAGCGCACACGTTTCATCCATAAACTATACAATACTCCCCATTGTGGTTGGGACACTGATTATATAATTTTAATGTACACCATATATAGTGGTGCAAATTTAATCATCCAATTTTATTTTCGAATAACTTTTACACTTAAAAAAGAATATTTTAGGGATGTGAAGGGTGGTTAAATTTTAAGGGCCGATTTTGAATGTGAACCACACCTAAACGTCAAGTTTTTTCTCCTTTTGATTTGATATTTCTCAATTTCAGACTCAATTTGAACCATGGAAAGATACAGAATCGAGCAAGGGTCAGAATCGTGGGAAGAAATGGCAACGTTAGATGATCAATTTTCGAAGAAAATCATCTTCAGTGATGAGGCACATTTTCACCTCAGTGGATTCTTCAATAAGCAGAATTGCGGCATTTAGGCGAATGATAACACACTGTGTAATTTTTTAAGTCATGGCAAAATAATCATATACGGACACCACTACGTCATAAAAGAATCATTCCTAGGAAGTTCATATGTTCTAAAAAGTTGTTTATTGAGATCTTAGGTTCATTTTTGTAGTTGATTGTTTCCATGAATTTTGAACGGTTTGCTACCTATGGACCTGAACAGGGGAAAAAATGTAAAAAAAATTGAATGTTTTTTGCGATTTTGACCTTGAAGATGAAGTTTTTTTGATTTTTTTGCAAAAATGACATCGAGGCCCCACATCTTTGAGGCCCCATAAAAAAAAACCTGGTGGGTTTTGGGAAACAGGGGTCTTTTTTTTTGGTCTTTTATCACGTAGTGGTGGTTATTTTCCGTGTTGCACTGTGTAATCCAAAAGTGATTGACGAAAAAGCAATGCACCTACAAAGAGTGACTGTTTGGTGCGGTTTATGGGCTGGCAGCCCCATCGGAATGCATATTTTCCAAAATGAGGCCAGCCAGGCAGTTACTGTGAATGGTGTTCGATATCGTGAGATGATAACGAACTTTTTATGGCCCAAATTGGAAGATATGGATGTGGACGATATGTGGTTTCAACAGGACGGTGCCCCTTTCCCCACAGCTAACGAAACAATGGTTCGAATGTTTTAAAGTTTTTTGCGATTTTGACCTTGAAGATGAAGTTTTTTTGATATTATATGTTAAAAATTTTTGTTCTTTATGACAAGAGCTACCACTTTGCCTCAGAGAGTATATCAAAATTTCAAACGGTTTGCAAAATATGAGCTTGAGGAAATGATCATTTTTTTTTTGCAAAAATTACATCGAGGCCCCACATCTTTGAGGGTCCATAAAAAAACCTGGATGACTTTGGGCAAAACTGGGAGACAGGGGTCTTTTTTTTTGGTCTTTTATGACGTAGTGGTGTCCGTATAAATCAAAATCTTTTCATGACGCACACAACGTAAGTGGGCATATATGTGTTGTTATTTTCCTTGTGTGTATGTATATTATGTATCTATTTCGATTTTGAGATGATAAACCATCTATATTTTTGCTCAAAAGAAGAACAAACAACTTTAAAAGTGTGAGTATTTAAGGTGGTTGTAATACAAAGCTTTTTCAAACCTTCTTATTGTTATAAAAGTTGGTATCTATTTACAAGTAGTTTGTTGCCTTCACTGTTGCTGTCTTAATTTTGCGTGATATTTATCTAACTTTCTTGGCGACGACATCGTCTGTACTGAGTTAAAAAAAAACAAACAAAAAATACCGATGCAAAGCTAACAACAACAATAATTTTCTTAAACTAAAATAGTACAAGTTACTTGTCGCACAAGACATTCTTTGTCAATTTAGTGATGCTGAATATTTGTCTTTAAAGAATGTTAAAGATTAAATATTTCTTAAGCCTTTATACTGTTTTTTGGGGGGTTTTCTTTGTTTTAAGTTTCATTCCTGAGTTTCGTTTATTTTTCTTATTTAGTTCTTTAAGAAAAATAATTGTGGCCGCTTTTAATGAATAACATAAAAAAGAAGAATTTCAATGTTTTCTTGAAGAGCAAAAGTAGAGTAAGTAGTTAGTTTTGTAAGTTCTTGTGCATCATAATAATCTAAAAAGTTTTTGTCCCTAAGTACATCATTCATTATGATTTACTTACAAAAAGAAAATATACTCTTATTTATTTTTAAATAAACCCAAGTCAGTATGATAGTTTTTACCTGCTAATTTATATACAAAGTCTCATGCTATCACTAGACCATATGTCTATAGTGATTTCAGCCAGTCGTCTGGCGACTTTCGACCTTCTTCTTCATCAATTATTTGCTTTTTATTGCTTGTATTTCCCCAAGGCTACACATTTGTGGTAAGCCGTAATTCTAAGCCTTATGCTAGCCAGTCGCCTCATCGTCTTCTAGGCACAGCGTTATCAGCAATTATTATCTTTGTGAGATAACTTTAACGTAAGCTGTTACTAACACTGTTATCCAGCTCATCGACTTCCATTATTCATATTAATACCTTTCGGCCAATTAAAAAGAATTTCTTCAGAGACCTCTTCACCTCTTGGGAGACTTCATTGTTTAATTATATAATAACAAGAAATAATGGAGATCACACCATATGCAGAGATTATTAATATTATTGTAGAGGGGATATCGAGGCATACCGTTTTTTAATGGCTCCTTTTCGGTCCCCCTCTGTCCACTTTGCTTAACTATAGCAAACCGATTCGTAAATTACTGCAACCTTACTTTTTTTAAGTCACTTGCTACCAGCAGTCCTTAGTCTTGACATTACTTATTTCTGACTGATGATTGTTAATTGTTGGTCTTCTTTCTCATCACGGAGTCTCTAGTAATTGCTATCATTTATTCAAGGCTTAAATTCTCAATCGCATCCACATTTAACAGGTTTCTGCTTATAGTCCTAAGTCCTATTCACATTTAATGTGCGCAACCATCTCAGCCTCTTCCGGGCACAGACTGCAAGTATCATATTCTTTCGATTATCATCTTGGCCAGAAGATAATGAAGTTTCCGTGACCTATCACTAACGAAGTTATTTAGCTTAAAGTACTTCTATTATATCCGTACACCTTACTGGCCTTCCTGCCCATTACCATTCCAGGCTGTATACTTAAAGTGAACTTCCTTTTCAGGTTAAACGAACTCACCTAATTCGAGGACCTTCGATCGAATTGGGCCATTAACCAGTGCTACTCTGGTTTCTGGACCACAAAAATTCACAGCAGATCTCGCTTTTGCATCTTGGTCTGCTTTATTCCTAACTATGCTTATATGTCTTTATGTACTAGTTTGAGGTATACGTTCACCACAGAAGAATAATTTATTATGGGTCATACCATCATTGTGCAAGTCGAGTATTTAGCCTTTGGTTAGATTCCCCAGGCACACTCTCGTTTATATTGATAATAGATCTTTTTTGCCATCCGTAACTTCATTTGAATGTGTTCGATCCAAGTAAGTTTCTTATCTAGAGTAATACCTTCATAATTCACCTTCCTAGAGGTGCTTTTTTCTAGTTTTCTGAAACTTTATTTTTTAAATGGAAAGGTATTTGCTTAAATATTTAGAAAATTTTAATAGATAACTATTGTATAATTTTATAATAATATTTTTTATTATTAAAAAAATGAATATTTTTGAAATGCTTGTTAATTTGTAAAGAGTTATAGGTGTGATCAACCAAAAACTGTTTAGGTAGCGATTGTATCAATAGGTACCTTTACGTAAAATAGTGAAATATTTTTTAATATTAAAACTCTATTTTTTTTTCGTCTGCTGATTTACTGTTTTATGGAAATAAATTCTTAAAAACACACACTTTTTTGTTTTGCTTAGTTTTTTTTTTTTTTTTTAAATTCGGAGTATGTATTTTTATTCACAACCATTTGAATTAAAATTTTATCGTAATTGGTTTTAGGGCAATAACGAAAATTGTGAAAACGCTAATACACTCTAAGAACTCAGAAAAGCGCATATAAAATTAGAAAATACAAAATTTT
The DNA here is from genome assembly GCA_949628195.1 of Phasia obesa. Taxonomy (NCBI): domain Eukaryota; kingdom Metazoa; phylum Arthropoda; class Insecta; order Diptera; family Tachinidae; genus Phasia; species Phasia obesa. The sequence continues at coordinate 194,017,268 of OX451215.1, forward strand.
CATTATTTAAAGATTAATGATTCTAATGAAAATTTGAAATTTTTATTAGTTGAACTACTTATTTTACGTACAGATGAAATTTTAAATCAATCTTAAGTTCGGTTTTATTTTCTCTAAGGAAGGTAGTGGTAGACATCGTTCTCACCAACTGACGATTGATAATTGAATAGAAGTTTTCTCGTGTACCTTTATCTGGGTTTGGTTGGTTAAATAGATGATGCTTACAACTAAACACTACCCAAAGTAGATAGATACGAAGAGTGCTGATGACGGACGTAGCTGTCTAGAAAATGGGCATTCCGGTCTGGTGAAATCTGGAAATTAAATTTTCCCAATTTCTCTTTATATTATCACCTAATTTGTAATTTAATTTATTCTTCTTAGAGAGAATAAAAACGAACTTAAGCTTGATTTAAAATTTCACCTTAAGGCTTCTATTAATTAATTCTTGTTTTCCTATTTTTCAACCTAATGTGCGTCGTTTGCAATGGGACATGGTACGTATAAGTGATATAATAATATATTAAGTATACGCAAAGAGGAAATTCGAAAAATTTATCATTTTTCATTAAAGTATTTAAAAAGAAAAAAAAATGTTAATTATAGTGGTAAACACAAATCTTGTTTTCTTTAATCTTTTCTTCTGTTATTAGGAATTTGTATGGGCCTGTCTATGAAAAATAAATATATACGAATTTTAACAAAATTTCTATTGAACACTACAAAATTATAAACAAAATGCAAGATTTTAGCACTAGTATGCCATCATATGTGAGTGCCACCTTTCCTGACAAAAGATTCAGATAAAATCTTTCACCCTGAAGCACCCTGAAACAAGCGCCTTCACAAACTGTGTCATTAGGTCAAGTTTAATATAAAGTGTTGGAATTATGACTAAATGTATGTTTGCAATATTTTTTTGTATCAACTTTCTACACTTTCCTTCGAATTGCAGGGTTGATTCCGTTTATTTTCATAACGCACAAGTAGCAGTCGCCATGGTGGTTTCGAAATTCTCGCCAAACCATGGTTGTTACAAATACTTCTGCATAGATTTTTCGACTGCACCATAACCATAGATATAGCCCACATCTCTGACATACAATGTGAGGAACCCATAGCTTTTCCTGATAACACAATTTTATTTTATTGTATTGATAATACTTAGCTTTCACAAAGTCCGATTAAGGTTTTCAGTTATTTTCAAATATATACTTATCACATACATATAGACACATATATACCAAAAACGTTGTGGATTAAGCACGCAACTTTTTCGAAGCCATCTCCAAAACTACAACAAAATATATTTTAGAGTCTAACAAAAACGAAAATGTGTTAGAGAAAAATGTATGACGTATTTAATAGATACGCGCCAATTAAAGATAGAAGCAGAAAGCAATCAAAGAAAGTAAACAATTTTGTTTTTTTTTATATTTTGTTCGATTTTGCTTTGAAAGTAATCTACACCAAATTTTAAGACTCTTAAGCATTTATTTTATATAAAGGTACCAATTTCTGAATAAAATTCCAAATTTTATACGAAATTCTAAAATTTGTACAAAATTCTAAAATTCTAAAAATTATTGTGAAACTCTGTAAAACACAGGCAGGAAATGAGTTACTCGTTATTTTATAACAGCGCCGTCTCTTGCGCGATATTGCTTAATTCAAAAACAAAAGATGCCTTTAGGTATGTAGTACCTTTAAATCGGTAAAAAAAAATCGATGTACTTTCACTGATTTTTCTCCACTTTCTTTTGGAAATAAAATATTTTTTGCGAAATATATTATCCTATATTGGAATCACGATACTACGGTACCTCCCCACAAAATTTTGTTGCAAACCATCTAGTAGTTTTTACGTGATGCGAACACAAAGAGACAGACAGACAGACATGAGTTAAGGCCCAACTATAATATGCATGATCTAACTTAAGCCAACTTAAGAAACTGTGCCAATACATATAAATCCTATGTGGCAAACTGTACTTTACCCACCTTTTCGTTAAGTTTCGTTAAATTTCATTTGCTTAAGCAAAGTACGAAACCGATCGCACATTCCGTACGGAAACAGGTGTTTGTGCTTTGTGTAATACATATACATTTATAAAAATTGCAATGGAGAACAAGATTGATTTGTTCACTAAATTCTAAATTTAATATAAAATGTTTAAAAAAAGAAATCTCTATAAGAAAAAAAGGACACGTTATATTGTAACCGTAATTAAAGAGAAAGAGCATTTTATTGTTTATGAGTTGAATGATGCACATCACTGCATTTTTTGTACTTTTGGCCAAAATTAGACAAACAGCAAAAAATGTTCAATTTTTCTTTCCACAATTTCCTAAAAGTAAATAAATTAATTATTAATTTGAATATAAATGTTATTAAGTATATAAAATATGTTTATTAAATACTTTTTTCTTAACAAATTTTATTTATTCAGAAAGACAATATTTTTATGTAAAAGTCCGAATAAAACAAATGTGCAACTGTGGCATAATAGTTTCTAGATTCATGTAAGTACATTGTAGCCACCTAAAAGTCTTCAATAAGTTGCCTGAGTATTTGATAGGCTTTTCGTTCATTTTTTGACATCAGCTTAAGCCAGCTTATGCACATTATAGTTGGGCCTTTAATGTCTCTTTGAATGTATTGATTTCATATTTGTTAAAGGTAATAATTACTTTTAGCCAAGGCTTGGAGAAAGTCATGTTAAATACATTTTTATTTTGTAAACCATGTAAAACCAACCTGCATTATCCAATATATATCTGTTTTTACAAACAACCGATTATATATTTTTAAACAATTTATTTCGTTGTAAATAATTTTTTTAATATTTATATGCTTCGTTGTGAACACGTTATATCGCTGAAGAAAAAAAAAACCCTAAACCTTTACCACTACAGACCACAAACTGCGATGTACAAATGCCACAAAAACTAACACGCCAGTAGTGTTTTAAACGATATCAAATCGTATGTTAAAATAAACATATTCACTAGCAAAAAGTGTGCAGATTTAATAAATAAATAATGGCTTTAATTCATTCAGAGATAGTTAGCAAGTAGCACAGTTATTTTTTATGTGTGTTGATTTTAAATGTTTTTGAATAGACCTGTTTCAATACCGAAAGCAAGATAAAAAACTGACTATTTGCTTTAGTGCATAATATAACTAAGATATTAAAATAGGATTCCCTTTAGTTGTGTATTAAAACGATTGCTAAACAATCAATGTTCTTTAAATAATTAAATGTTACCATTTCTTGGTAAAAAAATATTGCGTATAATTTTAAGAGAAATAAATTTTCACTTAAAAAAAATTTGTAAATTGAAAAACACTCAAAACAGTTTCTTGTTAAGCATATTAAATAGTTTATGTTCATCACAATTTTATTCGCGGTGGAAAGTTCTTTTTTGCAGAACAGTGTGTTTAGACGAAATTCATTGCTAAAAGGACCAAGCAGTTCTTATAGAAATGCAAGCAAGGCCTGAAGTTGGCTCTTCAAGAAATCTGCCTCCAAAATTGTATATGTGTAAGTTGAAAGTGCTAATGTATTAAACTTCCTTGACTACCTGAGAGTAAAATAAGTCTAAATATAAACTTTATGTTAATCCTCCTTTTTGTTTAAATCGGATCAGTCCTTCTTGAGTTATAATAAAATATACTAATGTGATCGCTTGATTAAGGGATTAAAATTGATACGCCTACAGTCTTAACAACCTCATGCATTTTCTAATATATTCTACGATCATCCAACATCATTCCATTGTTTTAATCCACTATTTCTGACGTCAAGACCATAAATGCTGGTGTTGCAACAATAGAACTCAATAAGCAAATTTTTGATCATTGAAATTGATGGAGTGGCGATAGTATTTTAAATTTTTTTTTGTGTTCCGTGATGTTTATTTTTTTTTTTTTTTTGCGTAAAAAATAATCGTGATTATTCAGCATATTAATTCACTTTCACGCTCTTATGCAAGTTGTTTGATTTCAGTGGCTATTAAAATAGACTGGACAGCAGTTCAGTAATAGGTTATAAACATGTAATTCCATTTTTCCCATTTTAGTTTAAACTAAAAAACTCTAGCAAAAACAAACTAATAGGGTCAGCCTGCTTAAAATGCTAATGCAGTTTGGTAATGTTTAAGAGTTAAAGGTAGCCTTGTTGCCTTGAAAACAACCTTGGTCGGTATAAACGTTCTCAAATGAAGTACCCATAGTACCTGAAGAATCTTAAGCTTTTTTAAGATTTTTGAAAATGGGACACTTCAAAAATTATAAGTTTTAAACCGATAAAAAAGGAGCTCTTGTTACCTCAAGATTTAATTCAAGTATATTTTATTGAATTCAAAAATGGCTTACAGCTAGTTCTTATTATAGCAGTTTACACTAAATATCCCAAGCTGTACACTGAGGGAAAAATGACGTTGCAAAATCGACAACGAATGTGATCACTTTGATACCTTTTCGTTGACACTTTTGTTTGACAAAAGGTGTTGTTAACTTGTAAACGAACGTGGTCTCATTGACAACGAGTGTTTTCAATTTGACAACGAATGTGCTTTAACTACAACTTGTAAACGAACGTGGTCTCATTGACAACGAGTGTTTTCAATTTGACAACGAATGTGCTTTAACTACAACTTACGTTGTCAACTTGTAAACGGACGTGGTCGAATTGACAACGAGTATTGTCAACTTCTCAACGAACGTGCTCGAATTGACAGTACAAAATTCCACCGGTTCTAGTAAATATTTTTCATTGTGTTAGTTTCATTCAATTTATCCCAACGCATTTTTTGAAATATCAATATAGAGCAATATTCCATTGCAGATAGTCTCAAAATGACTAGAGAAAGTTTTAAAGGAAGCACTGCCACCATTAAGTCTGCGAGGGGAGTTTAGAGACAAGATAATTGCCTAAAAATAGCAAATGTTTTGAATGCAAACGGTTTATTATTGTTATGTTTATATAAATTCACAGTTCGATATTGATGTCTGTGCTAATCAAAGTGGACCAATGGTGGAGAAATAATGACATCACCAAGACTGCATTAGGGGGAGTATTAACAAAGGTAAGAGAAATTGCGATAGAAATTATATAGAGCATCTTGAACCATTCTAATATGATATAATTTTAGATTTGATGACACCAACTAATGAAACATCAAAGGAAATATGCTGATGAAAATAAAAAATTGACCTGTGAGCATAAATATTAAATATTTAGATTTAAGTTTATTTAATATTTTGGTTCTTATAATTAAAAAAACATTTTGTGAATAAAATAAGTTTAAAAAGTTAATAAAAAATATATAAATTAAAATTTAATTTAATACAATCTGTTTTATTATAATAAATTTGGAAAGGAATGAGCATTTACAAATCGAAAACGCTATGGTGTAAACTTTGCAACGGTGTGGTGTCAATTCGACAACCTAATGTTGTCAGTTTGACAACAGTACCGTGTCAAAATGTACACGTTCGTTGTCAATTCAACAAACCCTCATTGTCAATATTTCGTTGTCGAATTGACAACATCCGTGTACAAATTGAGTACAAACGTAGTTGATACACTTTCGACACCGTATGTGGTCGTTTTGATAACGGATGGTGTCATTTTTACTCTGGGTGTATAAGAGCGCGAGAACTACCAATTTATTGACATTTAGTAGTCAATAGATTGTCAAGTACAAAATAAACAAAAGGCTATAAACTCAACACATTTCGTTACTTTCAAATAATGTATCAAGACAATTCACAATAATTCAATTTTAAATATAATTTTATCCTGGGTCTAAACGTTCACATATTTTTTATGAATTTTTCATTTTTTAAATTTGATTTTTATATCCATCGAATATATTTTTTTAGAAAAATTTTTAAACTATTTTAAATACTTTTCCTTAATTACTTTTAGTATTTAATTATCTAATGCAATTTCTGTATCATTATTTTAACAACCAAAGACTATTTGAATAAAAAGAAAATAAACCTGAAACACTTTCTTTGTCTTTTGTCATTCACTATCTTACAAAATTGAAAAACACAAAAAAAATTGCATTTCATTTGTGAAAATAATGAATGCAAAATTGTAGTTGAAGGAATAGAAATTCTATAATGTTGAAAATAGTACTTCTTGTGTCTCACTTGTGTTAGAAAATTCAGCTGCTGAATAAAAGAAATGCAAATGAAACTACAAACAAAAATTGCAAGTACTCTTATATGGTTTTTAGCAACTGCTGTATATGCATAGATTCGTTTGCTTGGATCAAGTATTTATATGTATATATATAGTATTTTATATAATAATTTAATTTTGCAGAAAAAAATTAAATTACAATTACAATTTATAAAATTTACATGCATACAAAAAATGTGTGAAGATTTAAATTTTTAATATTAAAACTTTCAGCAGCATAAGGAAAGATAAAAAACATATCCGGGGTTTTCCAATAATGTTGAGTCAATATTGAAATATTAAATTTAAATTTTAAATGAGTTGAGGGCCTTAGTTATCTGGATATCTGGATTTGTACTGATAGTAAAGCCGCTATCATGTCCCTTATAGGTGTGTATAGCACATCAAATCTTGTCCTTGAATGCCGGACATCCTTAAATGTGATGGCAGAAAATTCGACAGTCACCCTTAAATGGGTGAGGGGACATGGGACAAATCGAGGCAACTGTACTGCCGATGAACTAGCCAAGAAGGGATCACTATTGCACGATGATGCCATAGACATCTATTGTGGCATTCCCATCTCGGCCTGTTTACACCGCATTAACTTTGCCTTTCACGATATAGCTCAGGTCAGATGGTCCAATGAGTCGACTTGCTCGATTGCAAGGACAATCTGGCCCTCTCTGGACCAAAAGCAAACGGTCTCGCTATTTCGGCTGCAGAAAATGCAGATATGCGACTTAATAGCAATAGTCACTGGTCATTGCTTATTTGGAACCCATGCAAGCAGGATGGGTATCCCTTATAATGACTTCTGCGGAAGTTGCCAGGATGTAGAAGAGGAGGGAACGGTTGAGCACCTTCTCTGTCATCGCCCTGAATTAGAACACTGTCGCCTATAACACTTGGGACGACAATGTTTTAAAAGCCTTTCTTGTGTTTCATCTCTGGAACCAATCAGGAATAATTCCTTTCTAAGGAACTGTGGTTGGTTTTCTAACCCTCTTCCAACTGGAGTGACATAGTTGCTTATCAATGTATGTCACGTCCAATAGAGCCTTCACAGCTAACACCTTCCCCGTCCATGACCGTCTACCCACATCTGTTTCCAAGTTTCTTCCTCAGTTTATAATAACCCTAATCTTTGTTCTCTATCTTTTCTTTCTATCCCTCCTCTTATCTGCAGGTAGCACAAAGGTACCAACATATTGGACCCAAGTGAGCAATTTTTGTTTCTTCCACTTCTCTTTTCTGATTTATTTATTCTCTTCCTCTGTAAGCTGCCAGCTTAACCTAACCTAAGGCCTTAGATGCTCGCAATCTTTTTTTTTATTATATCATATCTCCTGCTATATTATTAAATTCTAATAAAATAAAAAAATTAAAAATAAAAAAATTTTCAAAAGCGCATTCAAGCCATTTTGAATAGAACATGAAACAGCGCACAGAGGTTTAATAACATTTCATTTTTGAAAGCGTTTTATTTTGAACCTCAATATGTCTTTGTTCTCATGAACTAAATATTCAAAGCACTGCTATTTGCGGCACAGCTTAAGTAGGGCTTTTGGGAACCTTTGTCGAATATCGAACAATCAAACAAACTTTTTCTATTAAAAATTGTCACTTCATAGCTGTGATTAAAGCCCTTTCTCATGAACTTAATATTTTAAGTAATTATCTGGAAATCTATTTCAGAAAGATTAAGATAATTTTAAGAAATGAAGACTATTGCGGTACAAGCAAAGTACCAAACGAGCATCTGAGTATCATTTTGAAATATCAAATCAGCCACAATTTTTATTGAAAATAGTCGCCTCGGAGCTGTGTATAAACGGTTAAGGAAAAAAGTAACACAAGCCACCCAGAGACTACTAAAGCCATTAAATAAGAAATTGAAGTACCCCTTCATGAAGTTTAAGGACGCATGATCGCAAAATACTTGAAAATTTGGTTGTTAGGTTTGAATATTATAGCATCAACCTGTTTTATTTCTAAACGAACATTTATTATCTATACATACCACAAACCGTCAGTTTAACCCGTTCAATTTAAACTGATAAAAAAGAAAGACATGTATGGGCGCCTTAAGGGACCTTTTATTTTTAAAATCGGCACCAGATGGCGCTGTTTTAAAATAATGTCAAAATATGAAATGAAAGCGGGAAATTTTAAGTTAGTATGCTCAGTAGGTGGCGCTGTTTTAAAATAATGACAGATTACTTACTGTCAAATAGCCAGTTAAATAAAAGTTTTTGATTTGTATTTTTACTTTGTCGAATTCCATTGATATAAAATATTTTCAACACACCTTACAATTATTTTTATAATTTTATATAAATTCTAGAATTTTATTTAGGGATGGGTACATTCATATAAAGTAAATACGTAAGAGCCTTAAAATTTGGTGTGTATTTACTATCAAAGCAAAATCGAATAAAATATTATCAGGACGCACACAACGTGTGTGGCCACAGCTAGTTTTTAGTAAAACTATAAATATGAAAAAAATTTTAATAGTTGTTTTTAAAGCCGATTCCAATTCCAAACAATACATGGCCGACTCTTTACTATCATCTTGTTGTCTCCTATTTAAGTCACCAAGGGATTTAAAGAAGCTTTAAAGTTAGCTTTATTTACCTTTAAAAAAATTTGACTATTCGCAATTATGCTTACTTAGGCTGATTTTAAAAATGACACAAAACATACTGACAAAGAATTAGGCTGCCTGAAAAAATAACTTTATTTATGGGTAATTTTTAAGAGCTTTCGGATTTTATGTAAAACAAAAGAAATTTAGAAAAATATATGAAAGTTTTATACGAGTCGATCTAAATAATTCAATGTTTAAAGATGATTTCATGTAAATGTTGAACGCGGCTAGGCCTCAAATGGTTTATACGCTGGGTCCAACTTTGGTAAACTCTGTCGAATATATGGGCCGATATCTCATTAATAAATTCTTAAATATTGGCTTTCAAAGCGTCAACCGTTGCGGGCTTGTCCCTCTAGAGATGAGTCATAACATAGCACCACAAAAAATATTCTAAAGGCATTAAATCGCACGATCTAGGCGGCCAATTAACCGGCCCCAAACGTGAAATAAACTGTTCACCGAACTCGACTCAAAATTTTGGGATATTTTGACGCGCTGTGTGGCATGTGGCACCATCTTGTTGAAAGCACATATCAGCTAAGGCTAGCTCTTCCATTTTGGGTTAAAGAAACACCAAACAGTGCATTTTTCGGGATGCACTAGTAGTTCTTGCAATGCCTCTGGCTGCTACTCATACCAAATACGTTAAATTTGCTTTTTCACGTACCCATTTAACTAGAAATGAGCTTCGTCACTGAACACAATTTTTTGGATAAAAAAGTGGATCTCTATCAAATTTTCCTAGCGACCATTCCCTAAAAGTTATCCGTTGTGGTAGGTCGTGTGGCTTTAATTCTCACACCAGCTATATTTTGAGAGATTTTACACCCAAATCCTTGCAATAAAAAATTTCACGTAGTGAAGTAACAGCTGCGAACGGCGCGATCATCAAAAGTACTGTCGAATACAGCTGCGATATTTTCCTCTGTCCTGACTACGTATACGTGTTGAAGGTTTAATGTCCAATACTGTAAATTTGGTTCGAAATTTAGTCACAAAATTCAGAATAGCCGTCTTAGAAGGTTTGAATTATAGACCAAACTGAACATGTTTAACAGTAAGATGTTACACGAAAATATTTGAGCTGCTGCAAACAGTATTGCCACAAAAAAAGTTGCCAAAAAATCACCCGATATGTTTCAATTACAAACTTGTCTTTTCTGATTTCTTTTTATTTTTTTAATAATGACATCAGTATAAAACTTTTCTTATTTAATTAAAAAATATTCAAGAATAACTAACAAACAAGCAAACAATTACGTAACATCTCTTATTAAATAGTTTTAGAAAATATTAAATAAAACAAGTTAAACTGTGTTTTTTTTTTTTTTTTTTTTGTCTAATAACCATAACTAAGTTTGAAATTTATTAATTTTCACATGACTCATGAATTCTTTAAAATAATAATTTTCTTAAATAATTTTGTTTCTGCTTTTCTTTTTGAATTTTGCATTGTTTAGTTTTATATTCAATGTTTCTTAAATTGTGTTGTATATCTTGGTACTTACTTTCATGTGCGGACATGGCCAAAGTAAAACCGTTTTATTAAAATCACGCTCCAAAGCTTTAGCCAAGTGGCAATAACCAAAGTTCAAGTTTTTATCTTCCTGCTGCCTCTCATTCTGATGATTGTGTTGTTTTTCTGTTGAAACTTTTGTTAAACCACTTCCACCTTGATTTGCTGTTGTGGTTGCTGGAAATGTTTGTGAATATTTTTGATTTTGTAAATCCTCATAATTTTTATTTTTTACATCTTTTGTTTTAACTTTTTCGTTTTCATTTTCATTTTCATTTTCAGTTTGTTTTATGTTCATGTCTTTATCGTCTTGAATATCTACGTGCAATTGTTTGTTTTCCGAGTGGTTTTTGTGTGTTTTTGGTTGCTGCTGCTGCTGCTGGTGTTGCTGTTGTTGTGCCTTAAAGAAAACTCCTTCAACAAGGTCATCATCTTCTAGATTGATACCAGCATTCAGTGTCTTTACCAACGTTGTGTAATTGGTTTGTTCTAGTAGTTTGATAAACGTAGTTAAATCTAGAAAATTAATAAAAAGAAAATGAGGAAAGTGAAAACGATTCTTAAAGTAAATAATTTTTTAAGGATATTTTCGGTGGAAAGTTGTTCTTGGTAATAATTATATGGCAAGGAAAACATTAAAATATGTTAAATGTTTATGAATTTCTTTTAAGAGGTAATTAATTTTATAGCGTATTATAATCAAGTAAAATAGCTGATCCCTTTTTTACTACGAAAATAACGTACTTAACATCTAAATTGTATGGCTTGATTATGAGAAATTTAAGGACTTTTTCGTTAAGGAAACAAAATAATTTTCAAGAAATTTTTGCTCTTCTTATAAATATCCAAACACATTTTATCTTTTATTATCTCAATTAAGAAGATATTTAATATAATTTTAATATAAAGGGATCTAAGGCCATAACAGCAACAATTATATTTTTCAGTCTAGCAGAAAAATATTTACACCAAGAAAAGGATAATTTAATTTTTTTTTGATCGAATTTAAAATATATTACAAATAAGTATTAATTACATATATATCTGTACATAATATAGTGCACTACGACTGGGATAAACTTTGACATAATATGGGGGAGATGGACAGCAGAATAACACAATTGATTTAATGAAATTACTCTCAATCTCAAGCAATAGGAACCAATGTTGGGATTTGTGGTACAATTGTACCCAATTTGGTACAATCGAAACATCAGTGGTACGCTGGTACACTACATGCTTTTTTGGTACAATTTCATATAAAATTTAATCAATAATTTTTTTATTTAATTAAAATTTTATTTTACATTTCTAACTTCATAGTTCTCCAACCTTGTCTACAACTGACTAAAATGCATCATTTTTTGATTTATGTTTATTTTTTTTTTATTATTTATTTATTATTAGTCAATAGAATATAATCCTTACAGACTAGTTACAATAATTCTTAAAATTAATGGAATAAATGAGTTAATTATGAATTAAGAAATACGATAATTTTATGCTTTATTACATTTATATTTAAAGAAAAGTCGATAAATTGAAACAAACAGTTATATGTACGACATAACTTCGTAAAAGGGTCAGCAAAAGAATAATTAGCTCTACACAATTTAATAAAAATAGGATAATAATGACGTGTATTACGACAAGGAATATTAAAGTTAACAAAACTTAATAGGAAATCACAGCTAATATTACCATTGATAAGGTTCAACATGAAAGAAACATTTAACATTGTACGACGACTTTTAAGAGTAGGCAGTTTTATTAATGCTAATCTACTTGAATAAGAAGGGAAATTTGTAGTATAATTGCAATGAAAACCACGTAAACAGAACAATAAGAATTGCTTTTACACAGATTCAATACGAGCATTGTGAATGTTATAATAAGGATCCCATATAACTAATCCATATTCTAAAATAGGTCGAACTAGAGACATGTAGAGTTGCTTTGTAATGTATGGATCAGAAAACTCTTTAGCCCAACGTTTTATGAAGGCAAGAGTACTTCTAGCTTTGTTTACAGCCATAGAAATATGAGAAACGAAGTTTAATTTGGGATCTAGTAATATTCCAATATCAATAAATGAATCAACCAACTCCAGTTGATGGCCTCCCAAAGAATAGTTTGCGGAAATGTAATTATTTCTGGAAAAACGCATGCATTTACATTTTTTTAAGTTCAGCTCCATCAAGTTGATGTTACACCATAAAAAGAAGTTATTAAGATCATTCTGAAGATGAACGTGATCAATAAAGCGATTAAAAGAGTAAAAAATTTTCACATCGTCAGCGTACATTAATATATTTGTGTAGTTAATAACGGTAGGAAGATCGCTTATAAACAGCGAAAATAAAAGTGGTCCAAGATGACTGCCTTGTGGTACACCGGATGAAACATATATATATTTAGAAGTACTATTGTTGAATCGAACTGTTTGCTTTCTGCCCATTAAATATGATTTTATCCAGGATTTTTATTATTTACTCTGCTAACCGGTAATAAATACTCTGCTTACCGGCAGTATCCGACTGATAAATTTTTCCATTCATTCTAGTGAGAAATCGTAAGGGTTTTTGTTATACTTAATCGGATTAAAATCAGGTGATTTTGGTGAAAAACTTGATATTAATTGGAGTGTGTCCATCTTCTAACATTGCACAGTGTAAGGGGACATATGTAAAGGGCTAGTCCGATTGATACAAAATTTGACAAGGACATAGCAAAGGAGCATCTGAGCTCTTAAGTTTTGAAGCTGGGCATCATTCACTTACCAGTGGTGGTGGTATATGGCCTCAAATTTGAGAACCTCACACCAATCAATTTTTTTAGAGCTTGGCATTTCTTTCTTTTATTTTTGTTCGAATTTTTCAAAATTTTTCATATTTAATTTCAGTACATTTTTTGAAGTTTTGTTTTTCGTAGATAGCGAGCAAAATTTAAGATATTGTTTAAAAATATTATATCTTTTCTGATTTAACAACCAGATGATTTTTTGTGTATTTTAGCCTTTTAGTAAAGGGCCATCAATCAATTTTTTTTAATAAAATAAATTCTTAAGGAATATATAAAAATGTTGTATTAATAAAAATGTTGAATTTCAAACCAAATTTCGCGTAAAACTGATGATCCTTGAAGAATATGGATGTCCTTTAATTTGATTTATTTTACTTCGAAATTTTCACATTAGCCTATATGTTCTAAAATACCAAAGGGGTCGGAGAATGACGACTGCTGTAAAATAGCTATATGTACATATTCCCAATTATTGCTGAAAATATTTGAGAGAACTCTAGTCCATATGTGGACTTTATGGGCAAAAGCCTAAAAATTCCAATTTTGGGATTTTTGGTATTTATTTTAGGAACAGCAGGACTTCCTTTATCTTAACGTTGAAAATTTGTAACGCTTTGATTTTCGTTAACTATTATCCACAGAAAAGAAATTCAAGGAATCAAGGTCAATTATCAACGTTTTAAAGTACCCAAGTAATAAAGATTTGATTAACATGTTTAAATGTCGAGCTACGGTATGTTATGTAATGTTGGTACAATTTTATCACTGGCACGGTACAATTTAAGCATTGTCAGATCCCAACACTGATAGGAACATGTACTCGTAAAATGCACATGAAATTTCATTACTAGGTGGCAGTTGTGCAGTAAACATCCAGTTTTTCTCTTGATTGTGTTTATCTGCATACATACATGAGAACACTTATGGCAACTGTGTGTGTGTGTGTATATATTGTAATTATGAGTGTTTATTTAACAGCTCATTCCATTAAATTGTTTTGATGAGATCACTCATAAAAATTCTCTAATCATAAACTTTATGGCACTGAAATTGAGGTCTATATATATTAAAATTGTATGTGGGATTGAATAGGACGTTTGCTGAGATAAATATTCCAGATATTATCCCAAATGTAGACGCTGTGTAAGGCAGATAATGTGTTTTTTTCTTTTTAAAGCTATTGCTGCTCCTGTGAACCGATCTTTTTGGAATTTTACCAGTTTGTTATTAGATATACGGTTGAGAAAATAGGGTACTTCTTTTTTATATTTGACGTGAGCGTGGCATCTCCCATACACAGTAAATATTTATCGTCGTGTTGCCTGGTAACAATAATATGTAGCGCCTTGAAATTTTGTACCAGTAATCTGTAATCTATATTAACATACATAGTTTAGAGAAACACAGACTAGATTGGAATAATGAGCGTGGTACCTCAGATATAAATTAAAAATTATTATCCTGTATTACTCCCATATTAACGTCAATAGTTTAGCTAAATACAGACTGAATTGGAATAGTGGGCGAGATAGCTTCTATACAAAGTAAAAAATAATTATCGTCTAACTGGTAAACTACAACAAAAAGAGTCTGCGATAATGTGCATAGTCTGCCAAAATACACAATGAATTGGGACAGATGGCGTGGTAACTCCCATACAATGTGAACAATTATTATCGTGTGTAGAGAGAACCATAAGAGGTATGACATGGGTACAAGTAACCCCCATACTATGTGTATAGTCTAGAAAAGCATAGGTTGAATTGGAAGAGTAAGTGTGGTACCCCCCATATAAAGTAAAAAATTATTATCCTGTATCTAGAGAACTGTAATTTGGAATTTTACAGCAGTAACCCTTATACTAATATTCATAGTCTAGAAAAACACAAACTAAATTGGGCAGTGGGCGTGGTACCTCCTATGCAGAGTTAAAATTATAAACGTGTACCTAGAGAACTACATTAGGTAGAGTCTCGAAATTTTTCACAAGTAACCCTCATATTTAATGTGCATAGTTTAATAAAACACAGACTCGCTTGGAACGGTGGCCGTGGTACCTTCTATGCAAAGTGACAAATTATTATCACCTACCTAGAGAACTACAATATGTAGGACCTTAAAGTAGACTCTGAAGTAATCCCATACTAATGTATTGGGTGATTTTTTTGAGGTTAGGATTTTCATGCATTAGTATTTGACAGATCACGTGAGGTTTTAGACATGGTGCCAAAGAGAAAGATGCTCAGTATGCTTTGACATTTCATCATGAATAGACTTACTAACGAGCAACGCTTGCAAATCATTGAATTTTATTACCAAAATCAGTGTTCGGTTCGAAATGTTCAAATGTAACAAATTTTGTTCAGCGATGAGGCTCATTTCTGGTTGAATGGCTACGTAAATAAGCAAAATTGCCGCATTTGGAGTGAAGAGCAACCAGAAGCCGTTCAAGAACTGCCCATGCATCCCGAAAAATGCACTGTTTGGTGTGGTTTGTACGCTGGTGGAATCATTGGACCGTATTTTTTCAAAGATGCTGTTGGACGCAACGTTACGGTGAATGGCGATCGCTATCGTTCGATGCTAACAAACTTTTTGTTGCCAAAAATGGAACAACTGAACTTGGTTGACATGTGGTTTCAACAAGATGGCGCTACATGCCACACAGCTCGCGATTCTATGGCCATTTTGAGGGAAAACTTCGGAGAACAATTCATCTCAAGAAATGGACCGGTAAGTTGGCCACCAAGATCATGCGATTTGACGCCTTTAGACTATTTTTTGTGGGGCTACGTCAAGTCTAAAGTCTACAGAAATAAGCCAGCAACTATTCCAGCTTTGGAAGACAACATTTCCGAAGAAATTCGGGCTATTCCGGCCGAAATGCTCGAAAAAGTTGCCCAAAATTGGACTTTCCGAATGGACCACCTAAGACGCAGCCGCGGTCAATATTTAAATGAAATTATCTTCAAAAAGTAAATGTCATGGACCAATCTAAAGTTTCAAATAAAGAACCGATGAGATTTTGCAAATTTTATGCGTTTTTTTAAAAAAAAAAATTTCTCAAGCTCTTAAAAAATCACTCGTTATATAATTTAGAAAAATACAGACTCGATTAGGATAGTGGGCGTGGTACCTACCATATAACGTCAAATACTATTATCGTGTTACTATGCATACTCTAGCAAAAAAAAAAACAGATTGGATGGTACTAGTACCTTGCATATAAACTGAAACAGTTTTGTCATTAGAATAGCATGCATTTCGAGTTAAATGTTGCCATATTTTCTTCCTAGTGTTTATGGCATTTTTTGTGGATAGGAAGCGCACCGGGCAAAACTAATTAGTAATAAAGTTTAATTTAAGGCCTGAGCTTTATAGACTCCTTTTGTAATTAAATATAACAAAGTCAGTTTAAAGAAAATGTTAAAACTGATTGAAAACGGTGTAAAAAAAGAAAGAAAAAACTAATTTACTTTACAGACAGCTAAAACAAACAAAAAGCTGTCCTGTATTACCTAGCCACCTGATTTCCAGAATGAAGCCGAAGACATCATCCAGATTACATCTAGCCATGTCATTTATTTCCTTGTTGTATCGGGCATTGACACTTAATTTGCTTGACAGTTTCCAATTCCTCCTCATCCGCGCACATCTTACAGAAATCCGATGTCACTGTAATTCATCTACTGGTTCTTGGCCTAATGGCGCAATCGCCAGTAATCACACCTACAATAACTCTTAGCACTTTCTTGTCCAAACCCAGAAGCAGTTTAGTTTTTTCCACGTGCAGACTCTTCAATCTTCGATAGCCTTCCACGACTGATTAGTTCTTCCTACTACACAGTTAGATAGAAATCTGTAGGAGTGACTCATCGGTGGCATAAATTTTACACTTTCTGAATTAATCTTCTCCTAGTCTAGTCTTGTAAGTTAGTCTGCAACTTCGTTGCCCTTAACAATGCAATGATGTATAAGTCAACACAATCTAACTCTAACTTGTCCGTCAGCACATCTAGAGCGTTTTTTGTGGTAGCCTACTAACCTTGAATTGACTCTGTGTCCATTCAAGGCTTTTAGCGCCGCTTGAATGTCGAAATACACAGTGACACTTACCCTTCCAACACGTACTCAGATACAAAACATATAAGTCACTCCATTGGCATACTCGTACCCATCCCTTAGCTACCAGAAGTCTTTGTTAAAGCCGACGATATATTCTAGTTTAAACCTAGAGATGAAACTATTCGTCTGGCGATCTAATGTACTGTTTATAAACCCAATTGAACAAATCGTCTAGCAAATTTGTATGAAAAGTAGTCAATTTTTGAGTTATTTCTATACAAATTTTTTAGACATGTTGTTCAGTTTGGTTACATAAACAGCACATAAGCCTCATTTCATAAAAACGAGCAGGGGTACATGTTATGTACAATGATTTCCAATTCCTTTTCGTCATCGCACATCCTCCATAAACTTAATGTAAAGTCAAAGCACCTGCTGGCTCTTGCTAAACTAACTTATCAATTTATCAATTTATGCTTTCTTAGGTTTTAATAAAATTGTTTACACTTTATATAATAACTTTTAACAAAAGATTTTAAAAAAATATACAGGAAACTAAATTCGATTTATTTTACTTTCTTTTAAATATTTATTGATTTATTTAAAAAGTTATTTTTCCTAAATATTTATCTAACTCTACAAAAACTATTTGTGTTTTATATTTAATAAGGAATTGAGAATAGGAGAAAAGTAGTTACTTCTTCTTTACTTTGTGTTGTTTTTTCCTTTAAATTTTAAATTATTGTTTACAAGAACAAGTTGATGCAAACAAGCAGACGTTAGAAAATTGCTAAGAGAATTGCCCTACTTGCAAATATTCTGGTTTTAAAATAAGTTTACAATTTGTTTGCATAAAAAATTGTTCAATGATAATTTATTCAAATAATAATTTGAAATAAAATTTTATTTTACATTTTAATATTTTTTTTTACTTTTATATTAAACCGTAGCGTATACGTAATATTTAATTGAAAACTAATATCGCACTTGTTCCTCTAAAGAGAGTCAACTCCAAGTTTTAAAATTTTTACTTTTTGTAAGAAATCGATGTACAGTGGTCATAACAGGAACTTCAGTTGTCATACCTTCCGGTGAAGACTGCCGTCACTGGCTGGTTGTTTGGTACGGCTGGCAAGCGTTTTCGATATGAAGACATCATTAAATAGTACTCCTAAAACTTGGCTTGATAATGATATATTTACATCGAAATTGCTTTTTAAAGCGAAATTGAAAATTAAAGCTCAAGGCCAATGAAAATTAGTTTCATTTTCATTTCAGTACTGTTAAACCGGGAATTGCGTACTTTTACTAGTATTTCTCAACTTTCTCTTGGAAATTAAATATTTTTGCCTAAGAAAAGTATTCTATATGGGAATCAGGATGCTAAGGTACCTCTTCAAAAAATTTTGTTAAAATACATCCAGTAGTTATTACGTGATGCGAATGCAAAAGAAAAGCAGACAGACAGACATACAGACGGAAATGATTTACTATTTTATTATATATATGTATATGTATAGATATAGATTATAAGTCAATTAATGTGGTTAGAATATTTTGTATTCACTTGAAAAGTCTAGTGGTGACTTTCTTAATGGATTATAATACCGCGCAAATATTCGCCGCGTCTTCGCAAGTCCAATATGGCATGAGATGAGTGCTACCTTGCGCTGTCCTGTTGATATCCAATTCTTGCCAGAAAAACATGGTTGGCTCTTATCCGACGGTGGCCTTACCACCGAGAGAAATAAAAGCGTAGTATAACACTTCCATTGTAAAGTAACACAGTCACAATGAGTAGCAATTTATAGAGCATGGACCCATGTCCTAACCTCCTTTTTAGGGGTTTGGAGATTATCCAAACTTCTTTCTGTTGAGAGTGCAACAGCACCCTTTGATCAACAATGCACCATCTCTGCATACATCGATATTACGCACCGCAGAGATGAGAGGTTCTCTGTGGGCCACCGGTTCCCGTGGTACCAGTCTTTAGATCACTTTTCGGACCTCAAAGAGGACCCATAATAAAACAGACATGTTCTTTCAGCCTATAGCACTCGCCGATGGCATGGCGATTGCAGGGTCAATGTCGTACTCCCAAAAATATAGATCGATGAGGGCGCCAGCTTAAAATCCACATCAAAGAGTGACGTTTTCGGGATGTATAATTCGACAATTTTCGTCCAAGAATGAATATCATTGCTGAAGATGATTTTGTGATGAAAATAACCATTTGACTGTAATGTGTAGTTGAACCAAGTCGAGAATTGTGATGCTTATAGATCAATCTTGAAAGGGACTTCGATTCTACCTACTTTGCGTGTGAATATCCATCAATGTGAGTGCCCAAAGGGTTTTAAGATCACACGTACTAAAGTGAATAAAAAGTGATTAGGAAAAAACAGAAATGAAAAAAGCTACACTACGTGAAAATAGTGAAAATACTATAAATAATGGAAAATTCAGAAGAGCGTTCAAAAAGAATTTTAAAACAAAAGGGGTTATATTGAGGATTCTCCTCTTAAATTTTTAGTATTTTCCTTTACAATTGTTATTTATAAAATAAAAAAAAAATTGTGAAATCTTCAAGAAGAGTAAACTGTTTAGTTCAGCCTAAATACGTTTATTTTTTGCATTTTCGCTAAAAATCCATTGGTGTTTTATAAAAAAATCTGGAGTTGCCTACATTCAACTTTACCATACACAACAGAGTCATATGGCATGACCTGTAGAGCGTTTAAGCAATTTGGCAGTAAGTGAACTACTACCCCTTCCCAATTGTGCCCAAAATTTACACATCTCTTCATCTCCATATACCATAGGGACATACGGAATTTAATTTTGATATGTCACATATGTGTATAGCGTTCACAACGTTCACACGTTCACATTTTTACACATCCACCCACTCACCCACAGATATCATCGCGAAAATAGCCAAAATGAACTCAGGAGACCTCAAAACGTCTAAATTCCGACCTCGAATTTTTTCACGTTTACTATACTTTACCTTATACTACGTATTGTAAAGTAATTATCTTATACTATGTATGGTAAAGTAAAAAAAAAAACTAATTCCAACCAAGTATAGCTAAAGACTATTGTATATATTCTTAATAATGCTTTTAGTATTTTACAAACAGTTGGAACAAAAGAATTACCGAAAAATCTAAATCTGTTGGAAGATAGTCGTTATTCTCACTTTTGACCACGCCCAAATCCAAAACCCTTTTATACAAAAAGGCTATTGTAAAAACAACAAAAACCTACGCAGTTAATTTATTAAATTTTCTGTACTCAAGCACAGTGTTACATATACCAGGACAAACAAAGTTTACTGTGTGGGCGTGCTTTATCAATACAAGATAAATTCCTATGGAAATTGCATGACATATGCAAACAAATATAAAGATAGCTATCAAAATAAGGGAATTGTGAATGTTTTAAGTTTCAGGTACCAAAATTACAGGATCTAAGTTGTTTTACATTATTATTGCTTACGAAGCTCTTGTTAGCGTTTTCACTTAATAAAAGTTTACATTCCTACATTTTTCATTGAACGCTACATAACTTTATAAATTTATTCAGTTATTTTCTAACAATTTGTGAAAAGTTTAACTAGATCTTTTCAACGTATTCTCCAATACTGCAGCAAAACCAGTAGGAGGATACAAATTATAACTTTTAAATTAAAATATGGTGCACTGTGGCGTATGATTAATATTTAAATAATAAACTGCTGTTTGCATAAATGTTCGTTCAGTTTTACTTTAACGGGATTTTCTTTTTTTTTTAATGTAATAAATCTTTAAAGTAACTGAAACTGAAACTTAGAAAATTGTATTAGTTAAGGAAACATAGTTGTGACAATAAAATTTAAAATGTTATACATCAACCCAGAACATTTAACTTTAAAAATTGTTAATGCTGCAATTTTAAGTTAAACATTTAGCACAAATCTATTTTTATTTTTTAATAATAAAAATCTCTTTTCATTACAATATCAGTAGGTCAACATTTTTCTTTGGAAAATAATTAAAAAAAAGTTCGTCATTCAACACTTTTGCATTCTTTTATAAGTTTTTTTTTTCAACAGTCAAGGCTACAATTTACGAGAAAAAATATTTAGCTTTTCGTCATTTTATTTCCCCAAACGTTAATAAAAAGGCCATCATAATTTTAACAACAAATTCTTGGTCACATTACCTTTAGTTTGCTAGCGTTGTTTATTACTTTTACACATTTTTTTTTTTGTATAAAGGAAAGCATAAACCAAACAAACAAAAACAACATTCCATTCAACAAACTTGAATGGAATTTTGCCTAGTGTGTCAGTATGTTAGTCATTGAAGGCTGAAGACAGTCGCAGGGTAGAAGCAGAGATGATTATTTATTTTAAACATAAATTTAAAAAAGTGAAATTTAACCACAACCATCATCATAGTCTTCGTAAAATTATTCATTTGAAATTTATGTGGTTCTACTATTCTCTAAATTTTCTTTGTAAAAAAATAATAAATTTATTTAAGAGGTCAGTTTGATAATTCCGTGACTTTTTGTATTATATGTTTCTTGGACCAGCATACAGGAGATAAGTCCTACTCTTACAATGCATTGCGGTAGAACTACTAAATGTGGTTATGGAAAGTAGCGTATAGGGACTGTTGCTTTCGGACTGTCGACCTGAATTTTCCCACATTGAAAGTGAAAGGAAATACCTGTGCAAGGTACGAATTGTTCGGCTAAAAAATAAATAGTGCCATTCACTAGCCAATCGATCACAAATGGATGAGCTGTAAATAAAACACGTGTGGTATGCAAAAACATGCGGATATTGGCAAAGAGTTCCCTAATCTTATTAAAGCACATTTCATTGTAGTAACGACATAACAGTCAACACATTCGACATTGCGTCGATGTTCAAGAGCGTCAATAGATTTATATACCCTACTGTCACAAATTAGCTTCTTCACCCTCTGCTGCACGGGGTCGAGTTGATTCAAATAGACATTGGAGTTGTGTAAGGAGATCTGATGGTGCGATGTATTTTTTAAACCGTTTCAAAAAACACAGGCACTTGAACACATCTTTTGAGACTTTTATTTGTGAATCGAACATTGGCCTGGATTTTTATGCCACGAACATCAGAAGTGGTTTATTGAGATCCATTGTATCCATGCTAAAATAGTTCATCATATCTCAAATAGCCGAGAAAATCTTAGCGTAGCTGTCATAGTACATATAACATTGGACATGAATATTTGGATAAGAAGAGGCTCTCCGCTCCATGGTCGCACACGTGTATACTAAAGATGCTAAGAGTTGGTCTACAGACTGCTACCCAATCTGCTTCGAGATGCTGAAGCAAACCACCAATTTTATGGATCCCTTTCCACACCCTTCGTTCCACAATGATCTCAGACTGACAACTGATACATGTCGACATTCTTCCTCATCACAGGGTCTATAATAATTGCTTACATTTGCCTAAGACTAAGGTATCAACAGCAACTCCATATAATACGTGTCCGGCCGTGGTCCAATTTTTTTTTTACATTTGCCTTTTTCTAAGCACAGTCTGCAAGTATCATTTTACCGCGATTTTTAACTTGGCCAGATAATACTTGAGAGTCCGTGAACTGTACTAACGCAGTTTACCGTTTGTAAGCACCCAGATTATACAAGCTCCTTTTGGTCTTCCTGCCAACTTGCAATGAAAAAGTCTTTGGTGGGAATCGAACCCACAACCCCGGACTGATAGACTAGCTCACTACCTATTAGCCGACCGAGGCACCCGACTAGACCCCTTGCAACAAATTTCCTATTTGAAAATCTGAAGAATATACTGGGTGGTAAAAGATTTTGTTCAAACCAAAAGACATCCTTGAAAAAAGATCATTTTTAGTGCCTTGAGAAACTTATTATTTGAAGGGAATAATAAAACTAGAAAGACACTTAACTAAATTTTATTAATCTTATAGGCCATATATATTGAGATGTAATAAAAAATTTTTATAATTATGTTTTTTAAGCCGTAAGTAGCATCGATGCTTTTGAATGGTGTAACTAAATATTGAAAATAATAATAAATTTAAAATTTTTATAAGAAAGACCTAAATTTTAATGAACATAATTATTAAAAAGATCAAAAATTTCTATAATTATTAAAATATTTTTTTTTTACAAATAGTCACTCAATAATAAAATTTTTTTAAAAAAGACCTAAATTTTAATGAACAAAAAAGATCAAAAATTTCTATAATTTTTAAAATATTTTTTTTACCCAAATAGTCACTCAATAATCAAATTGCCCTCGCACCTTTTTAAATTTTTTATTCTTTTATTTCTAAAAACTCTATCGCTAGTAGGTTTTGAACCTCACCCAAAACTAAAAGTGATGTTTTTCCCGCAACCAGTTTTCTTGTAGTCACTTTCTTAAATCATTTTTTTGAAATTTATGTGCACAAAACAAAAACTTTGAGTCTTTGCCAACTCTAGTAAAATTCCTTAATATTTATGTCTGACAAAATAGAACGAATGTCAAGTAAGAATATATTTGTATCTCGTCACCTTTGTTATTCCTCTCCATCCAATCTGCTAAAATGTGTGGCATAAGAATCGTCGCTCAATGAATTATATTGAATATATTAACTTAAATTTGTTTCTACAACAGAATGAA
Organism: Phasia obesa; assembly: GCA_949628195.1. Lineage (NCBI taxonomy): Eukaryota > Metazoa > Arthropoda > Insecta > Diptera > Tachinidae > Phasia > Phasia obesa. The sequence goes on from OX451215.1 coordinate 194,041,183, forward strand.
TATAAAATTGGTGGAAAAATAAAACTATTTCAAAAGTTAAATACAGTTTGTCAAATACATGTTTTTAAGAAGAGAAAAAATTAAAATCCTTTAAACCATTCAGTTATATCTTAGCGAAATTCATAACTGTTGTACATTTTTTATTCATTTATATTTTTCCATATATTTATAACTATGTTACACTGAAACAAATAAATTCACTTCTTTTTCACTTTCAAATAAATGTTTTCGAATTGTTTATAACACATTCAACTAATTGTTTATTTAAGTTCCTTAACTAATTCTGTTTTTACACGGTAGATTGGTTCTAGAAAAATCCGTGTCAAAAGAGATATTGATCATATACAATAATTTTTGCGAAAAAAAAAAACGAATGCAAAACAGATAGAAGGGCAGCAATTATAAACTAAAAATGTAAGAAGTAATCTTTAAGAATTAGATCTAAAACAAAAAATAGATGCGGCAAAATTAGCGGAAAAAAGTAAAGACTATGTGAATGTCAAGCATTACTGTTCAAAATTTAAGCTATTTTCACCAGCATCCGTCTTTTATGGGGACACCATTCAAGCCTCTGTCTATAACGGTTTCAAAGATAGGGTCACATAGATCCAATAATATCACCTATTGGGACACCCTTTCATTTACAATTTTAAATTAAAGACTTGTTGTTATAGAGAACTTGGCCACAAAGATTCTTTGTAAATTTCAACTATTTGTATATAACGGTTAAAAAGTTTAACCATATATATCAAATTACATAAACTATTGGCACACCCTTTACATTATAATTCGAAATATTTATACTTGATATTATACCAGAGAAAGTAGTAGTTATTCTGCCTAATTTTCAAGTGTTTGTGTTTAACGGTTCAAAATTTAGGGTCATATAGATCAAATTACATAATTTATGGGGACACCCTCTAGTTTATAAATTCAAATTGTATACTTGCTATAGTGGACTTTGCAATACAGGTTCCTTGTAAATTTCAGCTGTCTGTTTATAACAGTTCAAAAGTTTGGCCACATACATAGAATTACATGAACTATTGGGACACCCTTTTATTTTCAAATTCAAATTTTATACCTTTTGTTATAGCTGACTTAGCAATACAGGATCTTTGTAAATTTCAGCAGTCTGTGTACAACTGTTCAAAAGTATGGCCATATACATCAAATTAATTGAACCATTGGAGCACCCTTTAATTTAAAATTTTGAATATTTATACATTTTATTATAACGGTCCTAGTAGTGGACATTCTGTCAAATTTTCAAGGTTTTATCTATAACGGTTCAAAAGATAGTCCCAAATAGGTCAAATTACGTCACCTATGGGAACACCCTTTAAATTTTAAATTTATTTTTTTATTACTTTCTGCTGTTGGGAGCTATAGCGGTACGCATTTTTTTCAAATTTTAATTTGGTGCCCTTTACGGTTCTTAATACACGTAAAAACATGTATGTTTTATGGGGACACCCTTTATTTTTTAATATAATGAACTGTTTTTAAAACGGGACCAACCTGAATGCATAACCTTTCAAATAAAGAAAAAAATTTAAAATCGGTTCAGAAATAGCTGAGTTCTGCGGTTACATACATAAAAAAAGCAACATTCAGACGAATAGATAACCTCCTTCTTTTTTAAAGTCGGTTAAAAATATCAGAAGCCTACCTATAGCGGTTAAAAAAAATAAGGCAATATAAGTAAACAACGAGTTCTTGTGGAACACCTTTTAATTCTTATAGCGGCGATTGAAACACATCTACTGCAAAAATTTCAAGAGACTACCTATTACGCTTTAAAAAATATGGTCATATACGTTTAAGTCATGTCGCTGTCAGAAAACCCTTTAATTTTATTATTTGTTATAGCGGCCATGGCTATTTCCTTTCTATGAATATATCAAGAGTCTACCTATTACGAATCCAAAAATAAAAAGCGGTGACAGACGGACATGGTAGGGAAAACAAAAGGATTACCTTTTTACCCTTTGGGTACGGAACCGTAAAAATATAAAATTAACCCTTGAAATAATTTTTATTTCCCAGCACTGGTTGGACTTAATTATTATAATTAAGATTTATGATGTAAAACATAATTGTTGGTACAATAACATGGAAAGATACAAAAAAAAAAAAAAAATTGTAATTCTAATTTAAATTAAAATTATAAATTAGTTTTAAAAATAAAAAAATACTAAAAAACTGTAAATGCTATAGTGGGTTTTTTGTTCATTATTTATTCAGTAAGACACTCCCCAAATACATACAGTGCAAAATACATACAGTGCAAAACAATATTATTTTTACAAAACTTCAAAAAAAAGAACAACAAGCAAAAAATTAAAAACTAATACACACACACACACACAAAGAAATGTAAAAGAAGAAAAAAAATTAAAACTTACCATCATCTGGTATAAAATCAACACTGACATTGTTCAAGTTCACTTGGAAAAATTCCACAAAATAATGAAAACCCTGTTGCACATGCATCCTATTGAGTAGACGAGAAGGTATTAAAATACCCACACGACGTTTGCCAGACACTGATGCTGATGATGTTGTTGTTTTTGTCGTTGACGAAGATGGGTGTGATGGTGGTGACAAAAGCGAAATAAATGAAGAAGTTGCTGACTTGGCTATTTTACGGGGTATTTGTTGTTGTCTAAATGGATTCGGGTTTAAATTGTCTGACAACTGCTGATGCTGATTATTTTGAGTATTGGGGAACAGTAATGGAGTTGTTAACAACTCTGATGATGTTTGTAATTTTATAGTTGTAAAATTGGCTGCCAATGTGGAGGACAATGAACGAATTGAATGTTGTTTGTTGTGCTGAGGTCTTGTGTCTTCTTGTTGTTGCGATATATTTGGCAACCATAAAAAATCATTGTTTATTAAATGTGTCAGATGTGTGGCTGGGGTGTATTGCTGTATGCTAGACGTTTGAATTGATACATTTGACTTATTGCTAGTGGAGTTTTTGTCAACAACATTTTCATTATTATCAATGTAGACAACATTGCTCGTACCAGCAAGGTTTTGTTGTTTGTAATCGGTGTAAAGATTTGTCAATAATCCATTTACATCACCATGTTGCTGCTGCAATTTCGTTGCTTGTAAACTAATGGCTGATGTTGCCGTTTTACTTTCATTTCCTTTTAAGTTGTTGCTTTCAAAATTTGCTTTTGCTCGGGGCAAAAGTGACTTGAATTTATTATTATTTATAAGCGGAAGTTGTTGCCCGTGCCTTTTCACCTTGTTATTTTGTTGTCTTCTTATTGATTTAGTTGTAGTTTGTTGTGTAACTATTTCAAATTTCCGCTCAATATCCTGTTCAGTATCAAGAGTATTAGTAGGATTTAAAATGTCAACAGCATGTGTAACAGTAGATTGTACACGTTGAGCCGTAGCAACAGAAGTATTAGTAGTGGCAGCAGCAACGTCAATGACAACAAGAGTTTTAAAGGATTTAGTTACGAAGAAAAAGGCTGTCAACAGCAGAAACAATTTACCAAATTGACAGATTGTTAACTTCATTTAGATGCAGCTACAATTTATTTAATTCTGTATTCCATTTAGATGAATTTTTATTTCTTCAATTTAATTTGATTTCATTTGTTTTTTTTTTTTTTTGTTTGTTCCTTCTTTCTTTCTTTTTCTTTTAATGTTAATTTAAAAAGTTTATCGTTATCATTTTTTGTTTTTGTTGAATTTATAATTTAAAAAAGCAAACTTTTTCTGTTCGTGTTGTTTTGTAAATTTAAAGTGCATTTTAATTAGTTTCTTAATAATTTTTGTTTATTTATGTTTGAAGATGTTGCCAAAAGAAATTTTTTTGTTAATGTTTTACATTTTTTTTTCACTTTAGGAAGAATTTTTAACTTTTAAATTTGTTTCTTAATTTTTTTTATTATTTGTCATTACATTTCGTTCAACCTGCAAAGGATAAATAAAATAAATTAAAAATTAATAATAAGCATATGTTAGTAAATAAATTATATAAATGTTAATAATACTTCAGCGATTTTCTGAAAAGAATACATATTAACGACAACAATAGCTGGTGTGTTTGACATGGACTTTAAGCAAAGACACCCACAGAAACCCCTGAGTGGCTGTTTACACCCACACAGTCTCAACAAAGACAACAAAGTATATAATAATTTTCAATCAGAAGCATGCCAGTTTTCAAGAAAGTACGTTTGTGTTACTTTGTTTTAGGAAAATGGTACACTCTAAATATTTAACCCTTCAGTACGCAATTTATTATTTAAAAAAAATAAATTTTTTTCGGAAAACAATGTGTTTTAAAAAATCAAAAAAAGTATTGAAAATTTATTTATTTGTTTTTTTTTTATAATTATTTTTAAAGAAAACCTGGTTGATTCATATATGAACCGCGGTGCATTTGTTATTAATTTATTTCAAAAACCACTTTGTACAGAAATATTTATTTATTGATGGAGGAAAAGGAGAATCGTTTTCATTATTTATGAAATAATAAAAAACAATTTCTATCTTTGTTAAAACATAAAGCAGTGTTTTACTTTTGACAAACAGTAAAAGTTTGAGACTTGCAATTTGGATATTTGCATCGTATTCGTGTATCACTCCATACTGGAAAATGACCGTCATTATCCTTGCGAACATCTAGAGGAGGAATCGGAGCAGCATTTGGTTTCTTTATTTTCGCTTCAATATGGATTTGCTGTTCTGAAGGTCTTCCGCGCTTAGGTGTAAGAACTGAATGAATTTGACACAGTGTACTAGCTAATTCTAGTCGAAAATCTAAAAGTTTGACGTTTTGTTTTTCTTGGTTACATCTTTTGTATAACAGCCATGAATTTATAATGGTGATGTCAATGAGATGATAAAAAAGTCGCATGTACCATTTGCGACATCTCATTTTTATACGGTATCTTCCAACAAAGCTGTCTAATAAATCAACCCCTCCCATAAGTAGATTATACTGCTTCACTACAGCTGGGCAACGTATTTGAATGATTTCCTTTTTCTTTCTGTCGTATCTTTGAACCATTTGCGTTGGCTCTATCCCGATGAAAGAAAACAACATTAAAACCATTTTGTTATCCTTCCATAAAGTATTTGAAATAGTGGTCCCTTCAAAATCCGCAAGGAACTCAATGCAACCTCCTCTAACCATTTTTTTAAATTCTATTTCGTTGTCTTTTGGCATTTTATACGACGAAATTCTATTCCTTCGCACAGTTCCTAATGAATGTATACCTCTTTTTGCCAAGTAGCTTATAAATGGAATCGATGTATAATAGTTGTCAAAGTATATTTTATAAAATTTATTGTTTGGAACTTTTCTTGGCAACCGTACAACTAAATTTGAACTGGCTCCTAAATCAGGCTCACATTGCAGTCGTTTAGTGGGATCATTTTCTGTTCCAGTATAAATTTCAAAGTTGTAACAAAAGCCGGAAGTTCCAGATAGAACAAAGAAATTGAACCCCCATTTATGTGGCTTTAAGGGCATATATTGCTTTAAATGATGACGTGCTTTTGTTGAACAGATTTGCTCATCGATAGAAAGCATTTCCTCTAGTGGCACTGATCCAAACTTAAGCACAAGAGAGTTAACAATGGGTCTTAGTTTTTGTAATTTATCATTTGTTTGTAAGGAATTGTCGCTGAAGTGTAAGAAAGAGCGAATCTTTTCAAATCGTTTCAAACTCATAGCGTTTTTTATATATATCTCATCAGTTCAGTTCTTGTAAAATTTAATGCCATTTCCGGATTTTTAGAAAAACTATATCGCGTACTTTCTTCAACAATTATATCCATGAGTTCGTCGTCGAAAAAATATTTAAATAATTGAAACGGTATTTGCAGTTCTAAAATATTATCTGGCACTGTTGTTGACCCGGTGAATGTAGAATTTACATCTTTCATTGTGTTTTTTCTTCACAGCAGTTCTCTTACCTTCGAAGATGTAGGTTGTTCAAGTGATACTCCCTTAACCACTTCTGCTGAGTTCTCAATATCGGCATCATTTTCTTCAAAATAATTTCTTGAAAATACTTCCACATTATCAACAACTTCTTCCACATCACTGTTTTCTAATTCATTTTCATCAGCATCATCTAATTCGCCATCACTATCACAAGGAATATTGTCAATAAAGTCAAATAGATCCTCAGAATTTAGGGCTTCTAAATCAACTTTTTCTGACCCATTTCTGTAAATTAGCGGCATCTAAAATAATACCCAAAACGTAAAATCACAAATATAATCAACACATTTTACTATCATTTACAACAATACAGCAGTACACCAATGCACGGTGATTCATATTTGAATCAACCGCTTTTTTACACAAGGAAGTCATAGTTATACATATATTTCATATATTTTTCATTTTTAGAACATTTACACACCACAGAATCTAAATTAAATTTTTAAAGCTTACCCTGATAGTAGAAATTTATTATTTTAATTCCCAATTGCACCTAAGTCAGAAGATTCAAAAAACACGTGTTTGTAAATTAAACTTGTAAAGTAAAAGTAAAAATCTGCCGTTATAATTCAAATGCCACATTATAAAAACAGAAAAGAAAAGAAAACAAATGGTTGAGGTAACCATTATTTAAGAGCGACATATTTTGTAGTCAAACCATATAATCTAAACGCAACACTTCCAAAAGCCAAACATTATTTTTTTGCTTTAAGTCTTACTGTTGTTACATACGACCAATGATAAAAAAATTTTTTTTCTAATAGTATGGTTATAAATAATATATTATTTTGGAATACTAATAAAACTTTGGTTGTGGTTTGAGAATTATATAGTTCAAACCAAACATGTTAAATTTTTTTAGAGTAGTAACCATTTAATAATAAAATAATAACTAAAGCTTTGTGACCATAGTAAAGATTAAAATGATTATAAGTTGTTCATCGCAACAATATATCGTTACAGAGAGCATAAGATGGTTCTTGTGACCATATCATAACCTGGTGTTTTAATTATTAAAAGCGACTCATCTTAGTATTTCCTTATTAAGGGTTTTTTTTTTTAAATTCATGTATTATTTAAAATAATTAAATTTTGGTTTTCTTTTAACACACACACACACAAGAAAATAATATACAAGCTATCCGCGGTGCACTTTGCTACACCCTCTTCAAAAAAATAAAAATAAACAGATAAAAATATAGTCAAGATTAAATTCGAAACACACATTTTTCTCAGAGAAATCTTAGACTTATTTTGATATCTGATAGTTTCCAGCAAAAAATACTGCTTCGTCGTATGCAGGTTTGTAAAGGAAAGACGAGTTGTTATCGCTTACGAACCTGCTTACGTATGACATGATATTTCTTCGCGATGTCCCACTTAATAGCATTTCCTTTTAAGCGCTCAATGCAGTGTTGTATAGATGTTCTAAAATCATGCGGTATTAAGTTCTTAACTCGTCGTAACTCCTCGAAGATTCGAAATTTGTTTATCTCTGCCTTACAGTTGTGCTTTTTAGTATGCACTACTGTAAGTGAAATGTAAAAAATTTGTTGTTGTTTTGAAAACTTAACATTTTCTGTCATACAAAATTGCATTTATTTAGGCAAAATATATGTGCTTACTATTAAGAGATTTTATATGGCAGCAAAATATTTCAGTGCTTCCAAAAACCCAATTTTTTTTTGCTTTGTTACTTTGTAGGGAGGGTATCCTGCAATCCCTTCCTAATCATCAAGCTTTAATACATTGTTTTTAGAGTACGAAATTTCCATAATCTTTTCATGACTTTAAATTTGCACTTTATACGCGAGTTAGGAAGCTCACTGTTCTAATAATGATTATTATTATATTCTTTGCATGGGATTAGCCACACCTAGTCGGGTGCCTCGGTAGCCTAGTAGGTAGTGTGCTGCCTATCAGTCCAAGGTTGTGGGTTCAATTCCCACCAACGACTGTGGAATTTTTCACTACAAGTTGACGGGACGACCAAGAAGCTTGAAGAAATGATTAACTGCGTTAATGACAGGTCACGTACTGTCAAGTATTGTCTAGCCAAGTTAAAAATCGAGGTAAGACGACACTTGCAGACTGTGCCTAGAAATAGGCTAACATAAAAGCAGGTTTTGGACCCACGGGCACACACACTAAATGGAGATGCTGTAGAGACCTTAGCCTTAAGCAAATGTTAGCAATTACCATAGACTCTGTGGTAAGGACGAATGTCGACATGTATCAATCGCCAGTCTGAAATTACTACTACTTGCGAGAGTAAAAGGCTAGTGACAGCACGAGACTCAACGCAAATTTCCAGTCGGATACCAGAAATCATTGTGGAACGCAGGGGGTGGAAAAGGTACCCATGAAGCTAGTGGTCTGTTTCGGTATCTCCCTAAAAATAATAACCACATCTAGTCTTCCAATCCAGTCAATTTTGTGAATTAAAACAGCCCACTGTTTTAGTTCAGTCAGTTTTTTGCTTAACTATAGATATTGAGGTGGTAAGTTGTGCAAAATTCCAACACTCTACGTGTCACAGTTCCTAGGGCACATGATAATAATTTTTTATGGGAGGTTCCCCACCCACTGTCCTAATACAGTCTGTTTTTTTTTTGCTTTTGGCTAGACTATGCCTATTAATTTGGGGGCAACTTGTGCAAAATTTCAAAATTATTACTATTGTAGTTTGATAGACGATAATAAGTTATCTCTTTGTACCACGCCCACTTGAAATTTTTTACAAAAAATATACAGCCTACTTTACCTACTGCTTATCTGGTAAAAATCGGCAAACATTTTGTTGACTTCGGTTCACTGGCTATAGCTTTCCCATAAACTACTAAACAAACATATTTTGGGCTTTATATATATACTCGTATATATAGATTTATCGCATACTAAATCATAAACAGACACAACTGCAAGTTCAAAAATCTTGAAAATAGGTTAGAAGCATGGCAATAATTTTATAATCAAAGTGAGTCCCAGTTAAAGAACGCAGAAAAACATATTTTCACCAATTAAAGGTTTTAATTGGTTTCAGCTTAAGTTATAATTAAATAATTAATTGATTCAAGTATTTGTTTAGTTAGGAATTTTTTTGTTTTTTTTTTGTTTTTAACAAATATATATTTGAATCAATTAAAATATTATTTGAAGTTTGATTTAAAACTAATTAAAACCTTTAATTGGTACAAAAAAAATTTTTCTGTGCAGTGCAGTGATGTAAATGAAATTGATGTCATTGGAGATATGAATTGGTTTATAATAAAAATGCGATTTTTATAAATTCTCATTTGTGAGTGCTAATGATTTAGGGTAATGATGTAGTGTAAAACGTATGTCAACTATAGCTTCCAGGTTTTTAAAAGTAATATCGTCATATTTTTGAGAAAAAATCGTCATTATCGTCAAAATAGCTTATTGAAATCGTCATGAAAACGTCAAACTAAAAAAACGTATTATTTTTAACCCATAAAACATATTCTATTAAAGGCTAAATATAGCAAAATAAAATCCTAAATCAACAAATCTTACAGTATTAGTAGAAATACAGAGATCAAACATTTTAATTAGAATTCACAACAAAATCACATGTAAATAGAATGCACGTTTTTTCAATACTTTTAAAATAAAAAAATAAAATCCTCTACCTCAGTTTGTTTAACTTCAAATAATCTTTTGTTTATTATATGGTTTCCAAAGATAATTTATTTAATGAATTTCTTATTGACTAAATACTCTTTCCTAATTTGGCGAAGAATGCCGTAAAACAAGGATTTTTTTAATAAATTAAGTCAAAACGGGAAACAAAAGACTAAAATCCATCTTTTGCATCTCAAACCCAATACGTATATGTTTTTAGCAGGATAAGTATCTTTTATGATTAATAATTTTAATCGCCTGAACTCAGTTCTTATCTTTCACTTTCTGCAACAAAGTAGAAAACATCTTTTGTAACTTCAAAAAACTAACTTTTTTTATCATTAATCTATATATAAAAAAAAGTTGCATTTTATTAGAAATTGATGTTCGCTGGAATGCGTGAACCGATTTTGTTTCTGCAAAGTTTATATGAAAGGTGACGTCAATACCAAGGTTTTTATGTACAAACGGTCTCTGTATGTGTATTGGTTCATGAGTTATAGCCGGAATAGTTGGTGTGGTACCGCCCATACAGAGTAAAAAATTATTATCGTGTTCCTGGCGAACTGTAATAGATAACACCTTGAAACCTCGCAAGAGTAGTCTTTGTGCTAAGGCGCATAGTCTGCCAAAATACAGAATGAATTGGGACAGTGGGCGTGGTACCTCCCATACAAAGTGAAAAATTATTATTGTGTATATAGAGAACAATAATAGGTATGGTCTTCAAAGTGGGTACAAGCAAACCCCATACCCATGCGGATACTCTAGAAAAATATACGCTGAATTGGGACAGTGAGCGTGGTACCCCACATACAAAGTAAAAAATTATTATCCTGTATCTAGATAACTGCAATAGGTAGCGCCTTGGAATTTTGCATCAGTAACCCCCATATTAAGATACATTGTGTAGAGAAACACAGACTGAATTTGAATGGAGGGCGTGGTACCTGCTATACAAAGTGAAAAATTATTATCGCGTACCTAGAGAACTACTACACTACTAATGTGCATAGTCTAGCAAAATACAAACTGGATAAGAATACTGGGAGTGCCACATCCCATTAAAAGAAAAAAATTGTTATCGTGTTAATACGTTTAGTCTAGCAAAAAACAGGTTCGATGGAAACATTTTTGACTCGAGAATAGCGTTCGTTTTCGAGTTAAAATTTGGTCATACTTTTCTTCCAAGTGTTTATTGTGTTTTTTGTGGATGGGTGTAGCGAAGCGCACCGGCGATAGCTAGTAATATTATAAGAATTAATTTGGCCTAGAACTTTAAATTTGATTTAAAAATGAAATCTTGATAATATCTGATCACAAACCTCAAAACTCTTGACAATACGTCTCCTTAATAAATTCCTAAATAAATGTCTTCATAATCTAAAAAATATGTTTTTGATTTTATAATCCATTAAATAAGAGTCTTCAGTTTTAAGCAAACCAGTTTTTAAAAATTTTTTCATTACACAAACAATTTAAACAATTTTTAGGATTTCATTTAACTCATAAATTTTTCTGTACCCTCGCTTGGAGACATTTTATTTATGTTGTAATAATTCCTTAAATATATTTTAGAAAACTTAGATACATTTTAATGTATCTAAGTTTTACTTGAAATCAACTAATTAAAAAATATCTTTAATGGTTCCTACGTCTCTAAAATTCTAATAACAACAGCTTCTAGGGATATCCAACTCGTTTTATTTCTAATAGACTTAAAATAATGTCAAATTGGTTGCGCCTCTTCGCACTATTTAACAAATAATTGTGTCAAAGTTTCTATCGATTATGGGAGACAAGCCTAACAACACAACGCCAAATAATTATTAACAATAACTTGTTAATAATTATTATTTAATTATATAACAATAACTTGTTAATAATTACACTACTTCACAAAATTTCAACAAAGTCGTGACCAAATGAATCTGACACTTGATCTGTATGTAAAATTGCTCACTGAATCCAAATATGAAATCAAAATGGTCAAAAGTAGAACAGTTTTCGAGATATTGCGTAATAACCGTTTTTTGCGTTTTCTAAAAAGGTTATGTCACTATAGTGAACGTACCTTCAAAACAGCTTGGCGGATTTTGAAAGTCTTTTTTGCCGTTGAAAGACAATAAAATTATCAAAACAATCAAGGTTGCTGTAACATTACAAATAAATTATGCAAACTTGAATGATTTAAAATCGTCAAAATAAAGGTATAAATCGTCCCATCGTCATCATGTCATTTTTAGGATCCAAAATCGTCAAAATGACGACAGATCGTCGAATCTGGTAGCTATGATTTCAACGTATTTTCAAGTAAATAATTCTCTTCTGTTGGTTGCTTTTACCATTTTATTTATGTGATTTCTTGGTAACAATGTGTGCCAATTTTTTCTAACTTAACTAATATCACGTGTATTAATGTCTAATACGTCACGTTTGTTTGGTTATAGCATCCATAAATATTCTCTTTAAGTATCCAAGTTAAAATATGATACAAAGAATTTAACTACACTTATTTATTACTCAGTTTACAGTTTACATTATGCGCTTTGTTTCAGCCACATAAGTCATAATGCAGAATATTATATATGAGGGGTGTAGAGGAGTTTACGAGGTAATAAAAAAACACGAAATGAAGATTCATGACTCAAATCTGTCTTCAGTTTTCTTTAAAATGTTTGTCTCTGTGCTGACTTGAAATATCCATATATTGGTTAAACTTGACGTAAACGTCAACTTTTTTTTCTGCATTTAATTTGACATTTCTCAATTTTAGACTAACTCAATTTGAACCATGGAAAGATACACAATCGAGCAATGGTCATCATGGTGCCAAGAAATGGCAACAGTGGATGATCAATTTTCGAAGAAGATCATCTTCAGTGCTGAAGCGCATTTTCACCTCAGTGGATTCGTCAATAAGCAGAATTGCCGCATTTGGGCGAATGATAATCCAAGAGTGATTGTCGAAAAACCAATGCACCCACAAAGAGCGACTATTTTGTGCAGTTTATGGGCTGGCAGCATCATCGGGCCGGCAGTTACTGTGAATGGTGTTCGCTATCGTGAGATGATAACGAACTTCTTATGGCCCGAATTGGAAGATATGGATGTGGACGATATGTGGTTTCAACAGGACGGTGCCACTTTCCTCACAGCTAACGAAACAATGGCTCTTTTGCGCAAAAAATTCAATGGCTGTGTTATCTCTCGTGGTGGCGATGTCTATTGGCCGCCAAGATCATGTGATTTGACACCGTTGGACTTCTTTCTTTGGGGTTATTTGAGGGAGAAGGTGTACTTCGATAAGCCAGCAACAATTCAAGAGCTAAAGGATGAGATAATTCGGCACATTAACGGCATAGAACCTTAATGATGTCTCAGCGTCATCGAAAATTTGGAGCATCGGATGGAGGTGTGCCATTTGAACGATATTTTGTTCCATACATAATTGAACCATACCAATATTATCACAATAAAAAGAAATGACAATAATTTCCTTAATAATTTGTGTTTTATTCAAAATCAACATCGGCCCCTTAATCGTGGATTCTTAAAACTTAACCCATTTAGACCCAAATACATACTGAAAGTAATATTTTTAAAATAACCTTATTAACGTGACTTTTACAGACTAATTAACTATTTTACAGCAAAAAATTGCCAAACAAAAATTTAATTTTTGGGTAAAAAGTACGTTCTCAACTGGGGACTATGGGCCCCAGTATGATATTTTTCGAAACTGCTGGAAAAATTCATCCGGACTACAATAAAATAATAATGGTTATTGCATTACTTGCTAAAATTAAAGCAAATAGTTTTAGCAAAATAACACAAAAATGCCCATTGGCTCCCCTCGGGGACACCATATCAATGTTTTTTCCCTTTCAGTCAAACATTGTTAAATACCTAATGTAATTTTATAACTTGCTAAGAAAGGCTCTAAGTAAAGAAGAAAAGAAAAAAATATAAAAAGCACTTATTTAAATATAAAAAACTGAAGCGAAATTTTGATTTAACGCTGAGACTTTTAAAGGAATAAATTCAACCTCCGTATTCAGTACCTTTATTCGGTGAATTCCAAATCATAATTTTTATTAAGAAGTCATACTCCATGGCATAAAAAAGTAATATATCCTACCAAGAAAAAATTATGTGCATAAATAAAAAGGTGTACCCATATTGGTACAGCGCGCGTAAATGGGTTAATAATGACTGAATCAATTTGATTATTTCTTTCTGCGATTTTATTCGCAATTGCTGCGTAAAGGTCTAGGAAAAAATGTATGCAAGTGAAATTTTTATGCTCTTTTTTATTTATTTAAAAAAATCCCACCACCTACAACAGATAATATAAAAATTTCTCGTATATTGTTGCTCTAAAAAATTTTTTTAATTATAAAAATGTAGAAAGTTATGAAAAATTTATAGTATTTAATTTTTCTTTATCTCTTTATAATTAAGAATTTAAACCTAAAAAATTATTAATACATTAAATTAATATAAATAATTAGATTGGAATATTCCTGTTAATTTTTATGTTTTTTTTTCATGTTTCAAGAACATAACTACATTCAAAATGCAAACCTATATCCCTTTAGTGGAGATACTCAATTAACCAAATGTTAGTAGGCGCGTTATATACATACTTGCATACATGTGACTTCAAAATCTACAATACAATGCTGACAAATATTTGTACTAAAACCATGGGGAAAGTGGATACAAGATTAAAAAAAAAAGAATACATGTAAACAAGCCCATTGGACATTTGAACGGCATGAGCTAAAAACAAATCTCAGAACTATTGTCATTGTTTTTATTTTATTTATGTATATTTTTATATTTATTTTTATTTTTGTGTCTCCTCTTAATCAAACTGTGCACTGCTCATGTTGCAGTTTGTTTTGTATCTTTGTCCAGTGTATGATGGCTTTTTGTAAATGGCGTTGTTTTTCTTTTATTCGCAGATAAAAAGCAACTACATCTAATTCTGTTTTAACGCGGTATATTCTTTCAGAAAAGAAAGCATGTAAAAAGACTTTGATCGTATATAAAAATAGAGTCCATATTAGTGAAATAAACAAATTGTTTATGTTTATTTTGTTTAATCATGAAAGTTTTCAAGCGATTCTTGACTTGGCGTATTGACTCGAATTTTTCAATAAAATACATATGAAATAAAAGCTGTGACTCCCACGATTCCAGGGGTGGATTTGTTTTTCATGTGCGGTAAACCTATAAAAAGTTACACGGCTTTAAAGTCGAATTATTTTCATAATTTTTTAATAATTTTTAAGTAACAAAAAATGGGTTTGAAAAAATACATATCAGAAATTAAATTTTCAATAAAAATTATTTCAATTATATTTGTTTTATTCAGAAATGAAATAATGATGCCAACTTAACTCTTTTCGCGCTATTTTTAGCTCTATTTGACTACCTCTAAAGCGAAAATTTTTCCTTCAGCACTTTTTCAGAAAAGAGAGCAATTTTCTGTGGCCAACACCAACTTAGGAACCTCCGTCGGCTCATGCACAACAATTTTGCTAAAGATCATACCATCATACGAAAAAGTAGGCACATCAAAAAACTACTTTTACGCATCAATAATTGTATGCCAACTTTTGAAATATAATGATTTTAGAAATCATCCATATTTGTTATTTTTTAAATTATCAGTTGATATTTTTAATATCTGAAAATGTATTATAATAGTAAGTTATGCTTTAAACCAATACCAATGGTTATAAGTATTTTCAAAAAACTTTAAATAATAAAATACGAAAAAGTTTAAAATAATGGTGTATTCAAAAAAGGTATACGGCAACTCTAAATAATTAAAGATTGGTTATATTTCATAAAAAGAACTATCACGTTTTATCATTTTGTATGTGAAATGATAGATTAAAATTCAAAAAAATAATCATAACTGAAATGGTGGAATTTTGGGTATTTAGTTGTCCCCGCATCGGAAAAATAAAAGGACTTCTAAAAATTTTAATTCATTTTTGAAAATAGTAGGTCACGAGAGTTATGTGCCAAAATTCATTAATCTCCCATAACTCCTTCGATTTTTTTCCAGTTTTACTATGGGGACCGTTCACTGTGAGGCGGCAGGATTTAAATAAAAAAAAAATAAATACAAAAGTTTTAACTTGACATTTTTGAACCTGACATCGATAGAATTATATTTCGACATGTCGGTGTTTTTTAGTTCAGCTGCTAAGTAAGTACTATCTAGTGAAAAGGGTCATATTTCTAAAAGTCACCAAAAAAATTTTTTAAATTGACTTTTTTGAACCTGACATCGATAGAATTTTATTCCGACATGTCGGTGTTTCTTAGTTCAGCTGCTAACTCAGTACTATCTAGTAAAAAGGTTCATATTTTTAAAAGTCAACAATCCCAATGGTGAACGGTTATTATCTGGATTATTCCTGAAAATACCTACAATGCAAATGTATTGAATTTCTGCGCTATGTCGTTAAAAAACCAAATTATCATTTTATACTTTTACAATAGGGAATTTATGTAAGAAACTTTTTAGATGAAATTATTATAGTCATCTTGTTTTATACAGGATGAACTTGAGATAATGACTAACTTTTTCATTACTTCATTTTAGACACAGGTTAGAAAAAAATGTTTACGAAAAACTATTGTGGTTCTTAAAACGCTTTTATTATTTAACTTACAAAAAAAACTTAGAAGAATGAATGATCTCAAATGCTACAGTAAAAATGGAAATCGAAACCTGTCTGAGTAGTTAGCTATAATGGAAGTGCTACTTCACATACAAACTATTAACTACTTACCATATGTATATCCGTATAATAATAGCGGGAATCTTTAAATTTATAGCAACAGCAAAACTTCAATAATAATCACAGATAAGGTCGGTAAATAGTAATGAAAATGATGATCGTGTGTTGTTTATCTACCTAGAGCAACTTTATGATTTCAGAAAAATATAGTTAAAAAATACATATATAAAATGTCGCTTTTGTTATGTTTAAAATTATGAAATACTAGCTGTGCCCGCCATTTTGCAGCGTCCTTTGTTCAATTTGGCATCAAAGTAATCAGCAGAAAATTTTAAGACTCTTACTTTTATAGTGGTTTATGTATTTTATTTATATAGAAGCACCCTTCCCTCGATAAAATTCTAAAATTATTGTAGAGCTCTGTAAATAGTGGTTGAAATATACCGCTTTCAAAGTTGCTGCCAAGTTTGCAGTACAATTAAATCGGTAAAATGGCGTACTCTCACTAATTTTTCTCTCTTTTATCTAGAAAATGAGAATTTTTGTGCTGAAAAAACTATCCTATATTTGAACCAAGATATCAAGGTAACTCTTTACAAAATTTTTTTAAAATTTATCCATTCAGACAGATGGAAAGATATATAGACAGGAAAAAATTACTGTTTTATTATATTTATTGATTAAATCGATTTTTGTTATTAACGATACAGTACCTATTTATTTTACTCCTGCCACTTATTTATCTTCGTTATATAATAAACGCAAATATTATCATGTTTTCTTAAAAATATACAGAAAAATATATTTTTACCAATTAAGGGTTTTAAATGGTTATAGATTCAAATTTAATTAAAAAATTAATTTTTTTAAGCATTCACGAAAGTCCCGAAGTAGCATCACGATATTTACAAGACCACATATTAATTTTAGAAAAGTCATTGAAGAAATGGAAAATTAGGGTCAATGAACAAACATGTACTCCATAAAACATAACTTTTACACTGCATAGGGAATCGTGTCAATTTTAAAACCAATGTGGTGCTGAAGATGAAGTTTTTTTAATTTTATATGTTAACAACTTTTGTTCTTTATGACAAGAGCTACAACTTTGCCTCAGATAGTATATCAAAATTTCAAACGGTTTGCAAAATATGAGCTTGAGGAAATGATCATTTTTTTGCAAAAATTACATTGAGGCCCCACATCTTTGAGGGCCCAAAAAACTGGGAGACAGGGGTCTTTTTTTTGGTCTTTTATGACGTAGTGGTGTCCGTATGTGGTTATTTTGCCATGACTTAAAAAATTACACAGTGTGTTATCAAACCTTAACTATTAAACTTTTTTGATCATAAAATTAATTTGTAATTTAAACAAATTCCTGCACAGTAAGTTATTTTTAAAAAAAGGAAAATTTTTTTACTCTCTACTTTATACTTCTATTCACCCAGAATTGTATTAAAAATTGAAAAATTGATTTTCTTGAATCTCATGATAATAATTAAAATTGCTTATAACAGTTTGTCACTTTTCCTAAATAGCTGATATTAACTTTCCTAATGTGCAGCTTATATGACCTCGGGTTATACCAAGAAATGAATTTTCATCTGTAAAATTTTTAATCGGTTTTTCATCAACGCCACAAACCACAAAAAATACCTTTCGATACAAATTGATTTGGCAAACAAGTTTGTCATTTATGTCAAACATGAAAAAGAGGTTGCAAAAAATGTTTAGGTCATGATTATCTGATCCCTAAGGGAAGCATAATCTGTATAGAAAATTCACATCAGCTTGTTTTTCTGTGTGTTTTTTTTTTATTTCGTCTATAAATTTTTGTTGTAAGCTAAAAGCTAAAAAAATATATTGGGGTTATAATGATGTTTTTTTTTTTTTTTTAAAGAAAACTCACTAAAACTCTCTCCTTAAATATTTACGACGTTGAAAATAAGGAAAACAAAAAACAATAAATCTTTTGTACAAGAAGTGGGATCGAATAAATCTTAACTAACTTCTCCCTTGAAGTTTATTTGCAAACATTCAGGTACAAATGGAATTTTGGAATCGATAAAAACATTTGATATCGATTTACGTTGTCGATTTTATATTTCTTTTTATTTAATTAAAAAGAAATAACAAACTGATGTTGTCGATACGCAAGAAAAAAGCATGGTCACAGAAACCACATTATGTTTTCTGTAACAATGTACGGTTACGATGAATTTTAGCTTTTTGTAACGTTACTTTGGTCACGATAAACAAGTTTTGGTTCAGATTTCATCATTAAATGGTTGCTACGCCCAAAAAATGCAACATGGTTAGATTGAACCATATAATTTGCAAGCTACAACCAAAGTTTTTTTTTTTAGTTTAAGTTTTGTGTATAAATATTCAAAAATAATATATTATTTTTAATTATTAATAATTAAAATATGTTAATTTTATTCAATATGTTTTGTAATGTTTTGCTAATTTCTGTATCAATGAAATCTAGGTGACGTTTTCATTGATACATTAATTGATTCATTAATATATTGATAATAATAAATATAAAATTTTGTTAGATAAAATGTGTCCGCACTGCTAGAAAGCACGTCAACCGCGGCCATGATCAATGTTGGGCTGACAAAGACTACAGAACGGCTCATTAGGATATAAGATGAAAGGCTAATACTTTTGGTGGTGCTTCCGTTACCGAGGGAATTGTACGAAGATGGTATTGAAGCCAAACATCCTAATTTTCTATTCATAAGTGTGTAACAGCGCAATTGAACGGCCAAAAAATCACTTCTGTTCTACCTCGTCACGGTTGGACAACATCACAAGAAAACGATGATGGTTTAGTTGATGGTGTCGGTCGTAAAAGTCATGCCGTTGGTGGTGCTTCTGGTGTACGTTTTACGATTGTTAAAGTCGCTAACGGTTTGTAGTTGGCTTTGTATAAAGAAAATAAGGAACGTCCAAGATCTTAAGATGCTTGTGTTTTATTCCATTTGTAATAAATCTATTTTTTATTTATTTTCTAAAATAAAATTAAATTAAATAAAATAAAAAAAAGTTCCCATATGGCATTTGACTGCAACAATATATAATTTAACCATCATAAGTTGCTCTTAAATTTTTGTTACCTCAACCCTTTTTTTTTCTTTGAGTGTACCAATCTAAATGTGAAGTCAAACCGAACAAGCTGTGCGGAAAAGTTCATATTGAGGACATAGTAATATACGTTCTGTACATTTAAATGTCTATCCACAACGGTTCAACAGACAAATTACTTCAGATATGAGGAAACCCTTTATTTGTTTACACCTATTATTACAGTAATATAAAGTAACGGTTCCAAAGATATAGCCATATAGGTTAAACAATGTCACCTAGGGGACACTCTTTAATGTACAATTTTAAATTAAACACTTATTTTAAAGGACAGATTCTTTGTAAATTTCAAATGTCTGTCTAAAACGATTCACACGTTTGGCCATATGCATTAATTTGTATCAACTATTGAGACACCCTTTATAATTTTAAATATTCATAAATGTTATTATACGGGACATAGTAGTGGAGATTCTGTCTAACTTTCAAGTGTTTTTCTATAACGGTTCAAAATATAGGTAAAATTATATCAATTACGGGGACACCCTTTAGTTTCCAAATTTAAATTATATACTTGATGTTATAACGGACTTAGACGGTTGAATTACAAAGAACCCATAATTCTAATTTGATGTATATTTGATGTATATTGCAAAACTTTTGAACCGTAAGAGAGAGACGGTTGAATTACAAAGAACCCATAATTCTCTCTCTTACGGTTCAAAAGTTTTGCAATATACATCAAATTACATGAACTATTGGGACACCCTTTAACTTCTAATTATAAATATTTAATTTCTGATTATAAACATTGTATATTCTGTCCAATTTTCAAGTGAGTCTACAATGGTTCAAATGGTTCATATATTTAAATTGACGTCACATATAGGGACACCCTTTAATTTTTAAGTTTATTTTTTTATTAAGTTCTGTTATTGGCAGCTATAATGACATGCAGTTTTTTTAAATTTTAAAAGGGTGACCTTTACGGTTCATAATATACGTAAAAAACATGTATGTTGTATGGGGACACCCTTTTTCAAAATTCTGAACTTCTTTCAAAATGGGACCAATCTGTAAGCATTTCCTTTCTAATAAAGGATAAATTTTTCAAATCGGTTCAGAAATGACTGAGTTCTACGTACACAAACATAAAAAAGGAACATTCAGACGAACCTCCTTCTTTTTTGAAGTCAGTTAATAAAGAAAAACAATCAACAGAACTTGCACAACACTGCATAAAGACCAACCTATACCAGGCCTTAATGAGATTGAAATTCTAGATAAAGAGTAAGAGGAAAATAAGAGATTTACGTTTGAAAGCAAATTACAACATAGCAAAAGTCAAGTTTGAGCACAGTAACACGTCAAGGTTGCGTTCTTTCTCCGCTGCTGTTCAACATAGTACTCGACGTTATAATGTTACAAGCAAACAGCTCAAGATGGGGCATCACAAGAGGCATGTATGGACGTCTCAAAGGCCTCGATTATGCTTACGACATATGTCTGCTCGCTTATAGCCTCTCGGATTTGGCAGCAATACTGGAGTAAGTACAAAGAATTACATGTAGCGCTCGTCTACATATAACGACAACGGAAGGTCTAAAGTCCTCTCTCTAAACACCACCAGTACCTCGAAGTTCATAATTAACAACATCGAGCTTGAAGACGTTTAATCCTTTATGTTCTTGGGCAGCATTATATCCTCTAGGGGGTGGCTCACGGGATGGCGTAACAATATCGTGGAATCCTCAAGGTAGCAGGATAAGGGGTACCCCAGCTAATAGATGGAGGCAACAAATAGAAGCAAAATCTGTCTCAGTAGGAGCGACTTGGCCGGAAATGATGCTAAAGGAATACGATATATTAAACTAGAGGAACTTTGTTGCGGCCCTTTGTTCCTCCCTGGAACCATAAGAATAAAAATAGTCTCGTTGTAAAAAAAGTGTGATCTGAGTTTATTTACTGTGATATGTTATTTATAAGTTTATTTTACATTTATTTTGATTATTTTAAGTTTTGTGTAGTATTCTCCAACTTTAACTAAACTGTGTTAAAAATTAAAATGATCTTTATTTGACGAAGAAAAGCGTAAAATAAATACAAAATAATTTAATAATAAATTACGGAAGTGCGTTAAGATTAGTAGTATGTAACCAAGGTATAACTAAAAACAAACCAATAATGTTCATTTTTAGTCATCAGTGAATTTACTGGTGTGTGCTTTTAAAAAAAATTATTTAAATATTAGTAAAAATATTTTCTTGGTGAATTTTAATACAAATGTATTTAAATATTATTTATTAGCTATCCCCGGTGCGCTTCGCTAAACTCATAAAATATGGCCAATGGAAATAAAGTACGGAGAAGCCCATGTCAAAATTAGAGTGGGTCACTTTTGCAGTTCTATAGGTATAAGATAAATATTTTGTATGGATGTACCCAGTCCTCCCGTAACACAGAGGAGTATTTGGCCTGAAAAGCTGGCCAAAATTATTAAACGTGTTTTTTGAATTAAAAGTTTTAGTATTTTGATAGTTTTAGGTGTAGTATCATATAAAAGATCTAGTGGCAGATTTTGAAAAAATTACACTGCGCAACAAAAAAATTTTTCTCTACCCTAGAAATAAAAGTATGTGGACTATATGGATTCTGATGGCCTTAATTCAAATCTGTTTTCCGTTTTTCTCTAGCACGTAAGGATTTTCTTTTAAAGGCGTGGCATACTTCACCCCCTAAATCGATGGGTTGCCTTATATATTTTGCAATAACTTGAAAACGTGTTCTCCGAATTTAATAGCAGGAGGATCATGAAGATGCACCGGAAATTTCTGCTTAAACTAACCATACACATTTATTTTATATCTATTACTATTTTGGAGTTATTAAAAATTTAATGGCGAAAAAAAATTTACATGCCAAATGCGTCAAATTTTTTGTTTTCAAAATGCAATAAAAAAATTTAAGAACCAAAATGTTAAAATTTTAAAGATTTTTCTAAAAGCCACTTTCCTAGGGAATAAAAGACGGTATAAATCGCAAAACTCAATTAACAAATGTTGATTTTAAAGGTTTAAACTCATTCTTGACAGACTGTATGTACATACATACATATGATTTATAGTTTAATTAAAAACAATTTTGAAAATTGTAAGGCTCTTGTAAAACAGTATTTTTTTATGAAAAAAGGCTTTATTATATTCATTTTATATTATTTAATACTTTATAAACGGAAAAGTTAAACTAATAAAAATTAGTTACTAATTATTATCCTCATTAGCTGCATCATCGGTGTCAGGAGGAAGAAGTGTGCTGGTTTCTGATGAAAAAGCTTTTTTATTAATCCGTTCTCTTTGCGTACTGCAGCTTATAAAAGGGTTACTGCTCAGAAATAACCTATTCAAGACATCTCGATTTGAAACAATTTTTGAAATTTTTCAAACACTGCTTCAGTGCTAATATGACCCCATCCCCTTGACATTTTGAAATTTCGCTCAATTTTCTGACCAAAAAATCCAATTTCTCGTCAATGGTTCAAGCATTAGATTTTTTCACTATTTGCAATAGCTTTAATCTTGTGCAAACTTGTTCCATGTTGACTCTCGAAGTTACAAAACGGTTTTGATAAAAATTGTTTGCAATAATCCTTTATAAGTATTTTCAAGCACATGTTTTTATGCCTTAATTGGACGGTAGCCTGATACCTGGATGCATATGTATTTTTTATGTACCTGTATTTATTTTTTGTAAACTTATTTTCGTCATTAATGTTTTTAATAATTATTCTATTAGGTCCGTACATATATTTATTTTTTTATCAAATAATGTTTTGTAGAGCAGGTATATAAAAATATCTTTTATGGGGATGTATTCACTTTAAACTATTAGGGATAATTAAGAATTTTTGCTATTTATAATTACATATAGGCAGGTATTAATATTGTGAAGTCTTAAAAGTGATGTGAATAAGAGTTAAAATCAATAATTCAAAATACATAAAAGTTTATGACGATATAAATGTATAAGAAAAAGTGGCCAATGAGAAAAAATAGAAGAAATGTGAAAATTTAAAAAAAACGTCAAAAATAATGGCGCTTACTTGCGCACACTGTTTTTTTGTTTCTAAAATTAGAGGTTCCAAATTTTATTATGGTAACAAACATAATTCGTAGACATGCTAAACTCAATTTTAAAAATCTCTTCTTTTCATTTTTTTGCAAGAAAAAAGTGTATAATTTGTTTTTTTTAGCTTTTGAACGAATTGTTTCAACATGAATATTCAACATATTTCAAATTTTTGTTTCTTTTCATACCCTTCACCACAGGTGGAAAGGGTATATATAAGTTTGTCATTCCGTGTGTAATTTCTACAATATTCATTTCCGACCCCATAAAGTATATATATTCTGGATCCTTATACATAGAGAAGTTGATTAAGCGATGCCCGTCTGTCCGTCTGTCCGTCTATCCGTCTGTTCTTCTATCCGTCTGTCCGTCTGTCCGTGTTAGTGTGGTAATGTCATTTGCCAAGGCACCAGAAGAGATACAAAAAATTTAAGCACACCAATCTGTCAGGCATAGTTTCGAAAATTGTGGTATTGCAATTCAGCAACATCGAATCATTCCTTTGGAGGCTACGGGCCAAAAACCACGCCCACCTATATTTTTTTACGTTTGTTTTTAATTTTTTTTCGGCTTTAATGATTCTGTTTTGCCTTTTTTTGTCAAATAAATATTAGACTGCGACAGGTAGATCGCAAGGAGTGCATACAGATCTCGGGGGATCAATAACCCCCTGCGAGGGGCGATTTTTGTTTGTTTTTAGATTGGTAGGGTTTTTCTGCTTTGATTTGTATTAGAGACCTTAATAGAAAGCAATACGCATAGAGGTAGCCAATTTACCCACAGGGTACCCACTGACAAATAGGAGCAGTTAAAAGGACCCACCATGTGTCAATATGATGATTTTTTTTTGTAAGGATTTCTTTTTGCTTTAGTCTGACCATTCTAACTCAATTTAGATTGGAGAAATGTCCAAAATTTAACAAAAAAATTTCAATCAAATTTTTAAAAAAAAATTTTTTATTTTTTTTTCAAAAATATTTACAAAAAAATTTACAAAGCATTTTCAAAAAGATATTTTACAGAAAAATATTAGAAAAAAAAATTTTTTTAAAAATTTTCCAAAAAATTTTCGAATAAAATTTTACAAAAAATTTTTAAAAAATTATTTTTACAAAAATTTTTACACGCAATTTTCGAAAAATTAAAACAAAAATTTCAATATTTCTTTGAAAATGAAAATCATGACTGTAACATAACATATATTTAATATTAAGAATATGCATATGTATGTATGCGTGTATATAGAGTAACATATTTTTTTAAATGCGTTTAATTTTTAAATAGCTGATATCTCTGTTTTAAAACCTAGGTGCTTTAAACACATAGACATCATCAGGATACCGACTACAAACTGTCAAAAATAAAACGATTATTTTGAAGTCAGCAAAGCTACCTGCCTACACGGCCACCGTTGTGGCTGTCGTCAACTTAGACTAATTTCTATTTTATTCAACAGAAGAAAATGTCACAAAATTGTAAATTACAAATTCATATTCAAACAAAAAGTATGGAGAAAATATTTATAATTTTTTGAAAAAGTTATTTTATTTTATAAAAGCAAAATAAGTATTTCTACAACAATGTCAGAGTTTACGATGTAGCTGTCGGCTTCAATATCGTTAAGTAGCTGAAAATACGGCGACAATTGTAGCAAACGGAATGTCTTCTATTTTTTTAACTTATGAATAATGATTTTTTCTCATACGAATTTATTTAAGTAAAGAGTCAACAATATGGATTATGCTGTACATGTCTGTATAAATAAAATCACCGTGGTGAAGGGTATAGAAGATTCGGCACGGCCGAATATAGCACTTTTACTTGTTTAAATAACTTTTGATTAAAATTTTCAGCGAGAAAAATAATCATTGTTAAGCCTTTATTCGTTTAGCCGCAAAAAAATATCATATAAACATCCAGAAACCGAAAAAAAAACATTTAAATCTCATATAATTTTCTGCACTTTCCTGACTTTAGCAGGGTCTCAGAGATACAAATCGCAACTAAAAGTCTTCAAAATTTACAATATAATGTAAAATATTGCTTTCTGTCGAGCTGCGTACTTAGTTCTTTAGATTTCTTAAAATTCTGTTTTGCCTTTTTGGTCAGCTTTTTGGGTGAAATACTCCTCTGTGCGTCATAATTACCAGCCTTCTCTGCTCCCATCCAATCTTTTTTTTTGTTAGACTTATTACCACGGTAATAATTTTTCACTTTGTATGGGAGCTACTACGCGACTGTCGCAATCCAGTCTATATTTTTTTAGACTATGCACATTAGTATGGGGGTAATGTAGTGCTCTAGCTACACGATAATATTTTTTCACTTTGTATAGGAGGTAGGTATTACGCCCTTTTTGCTATTTTAGTCTATGTTTTGTTAGACTATGCATATTAGTATGGGGGTTACTTGTGCAAAGTTTCATTTATTTATTGAGTCTATGGATTCAAGATCCTTACAGACATTAAAAACTGTAACATAAAGTACATAAATACATAAATTTAATTATTTAAATACGAAATAAGATAACATTTAATAACATTAACATTTAAAGAAAAATCAATATATTTATAAAATTTATTATTAGAAATTTATATTTGGCTTTCTTTCTAGACTGATTGAACTTCTCATTTAGTCTATTAAGTTTTAAGCATAAGAATCTGAGTTTTTATTCAGAAAAATTGGGAAAAATCCACTGATGAGCTAGTTGAGCACTAGCGAAATAGCTATCTGGATATGCTTTTCCCATAGTAATCAATTTCGATTATTATATTTTTTGAAAATAAATATTTTATACTAATAAAATATTTATTTAAATAAATTTTCAAAAGGAATCATGCGTGAATAAAAACAAATAATATTTATTAAATTCAGTACAAATTCTTAAAAACGGGTCAGAGTTAGCGTAATTTTCTCTGAATACTTTAACAGCCAGTGGATAAAAATAACGAGTTGGAGGAAATGGAAAATTAAAAGAAATATTACTTATCAAAAAAACCGAACACACATTTCCTTTTATTAAATTTAAAACAAAGGTGATATTTAACATTGTTCTGCGGCTTTTTAGGCTTGGCAGCTTTATTAGAGCTAGTCTGCTAGAGTACGATGCTAGAGTTAAGGGATCCCATTGTAACCCTCAAAGACAAAATAACAAGAACTGTTTTTGTACCGATTCAATGCTATCTCAATGAACTTTATACATTGGATCCCGAATTATTGAGCCATATTTCAGAATAGGCCTGACCACAGAGGTGTAAAGATGTTTTGTGATATACGGATCACTAAACTCCTTCGCCCAGCTTTTTATAAATCCAAGAACAGCCCGTGATTTGTTAGTGGTTGACGAAATATACTCTATAAAATTTAATTTAGCATCCAGTAAAATACCAAGATCAGAAATTACATTCACTTTGTCTAGTGCATGACCATTTAAAATATATTGCACTTTCTGTATGACATCTCCGGAAGAAACACATGTGTTTGCACTTTTTAAGGTTCAACTCCATAAGGTTAATATTACACCAGAAACTAAATGCATCTAAGTCTTTTTGCAGAAGAATACACAGTGCAACACGGAAAAAAATAATCATATACGGGCACCACTACGTGATAAAAGACCAAAAAAAAAAAAGACCCTGTCTCCCAGTTTTGCCCAAAGTCCTCCAGGTTTTTTTTATGGGCCCTCAAAGATGTGAGGCCTCGATGTCATTTTTGCAAAAAAAAATGATCATTTACCCAAGCTTATATTTTGCATACCGTTTGGAATTTTGATATACTTTCTGAGGTAAAGTTGTAGCTCTTGTCATAGAGAACAAAAATTGTGAACATATAAAATTAAAAAAACTTCATCTTCAAGGTCAAAATCGCAGGTATCGCTTAGGTAGCTAAAAAATTTTCGGGAAATTTTTCACTTTTGCGGCTACCTAAACGGTGTTAAGAATCATTCCTAGGAAGTTCATATGTTCTAGAAAGTTGTTTATTGAGATCTTAGGTTCAATTTTGTAGTTGATTGTTTCCTTGAATGTTGAACGGTTTGCTACCTATGGACCTGAACAGGGGAAAAAAGGTAAAAAAAATGGAATTTTTTAAAGTTTTTTGCGATTTTGACCTTGAAGATGAAGTTTTTTTTGATTTAATCAGCGTGACGATCGTATGTGCGAAAAATCTTTACGTCGTCTGCATACAATAGAACGTTTGAGTGTTTAATGATTATCGGTAGATCATTAATAAACAGGGAAAATAACAAAGGACCCAGATGGCTCCCTTGCGGCACGCCGGATGTAACCGAAATTCCTTTGGAAGTATGCGTTTTAAAACAAACGTTTTGAGTTCTGTTTGACGGGTATGAATTAATCCACATAAGACAATTGTCCGTAAATCCCATAAGATCAAGTTTTTTTTATTCAAAGTTTATGATTGACTTTATCAAACGCTTTACTAAAGTCGGTGTAAATAGCATCCGTTTGTTTACTTTAAACAAATCCTCGATTGACTAATGTTGTTAACTCCAAAAGATTAGTAACCGTTGAACAACCCTTTCGAAAACCTTGCTGAGCAGGATCCAGTATAGATGATACTTGATGAGAACGGTGATCAGTAACAATTTTTTCAAAAAGTTTAGGTATAGCGCTAAGTTTAGCAATACCTCTGTAGTTTGCAACATTATTTCTGCAACCATATTTAAATAATGGAATAATAAAAGAATCCTTCCATAATTTAGGAAAATAACCAAACTTCAATGATATATTGAAAATTATTGTGACAGGTTTTACCAGTGCCATGACATATTGGCAACTCGGAATACCATCCGGACCATATTTATATGAAATTTTAAGGCTTTTTAAACTGTTAAAAACTGTTGATCCATCAAGAAATGGAATTGATATACTCGCAGCTGGATACGGCCCCTCTGATAGTTGATAAAAGTTGGATTCAGGTAAATTTTTATTAGAATATGTGGTGGAAAAGAAATCTGCAAACAAATTACCACGACCACTACTCCAAACCAGCTTGTGATGCAAAATTTCAACGACCTACCTATTATAGTTCTCTAGCTCCTTTAAAAAGTGGGCATAGAAGTGGGCGTGGTGCAGTTTTATTTCCGTAAAAACTTAAGTTGGGTTATGACTTAAAGACTTAAAAAAAAATTTGGCTAAATCGGTGCAGCTGTTGATAAGTGATGCGATTACCATTGAACGATATTTGATTTTATTTATATAGAAGGTAATATAAAGTGAATATTATGTTTTGTATGGATAAATTATATATTCAGAATTTGTCGTTTCCACTTCTTATTATTTTGCAGCTAAATATTTATTTACTTTCCAATATTCTCAACGAAACTCGTAAAACAAGCAAAAAATAAGAGAGAAACTGCTGTTTGATTGTTCAATAACAAGAATTTATACAATAAACATCCTATTTCTTTTTATTATATTTTTATTTATTTTATTTCTGTTTGTCCAAGAAATCACGGTCGATTTGATGTCACTCAATCGAAGTCATGCATAAAAATCTAGATTTAGAAGCAACAAATAAATAATTTTTACAATAAAATTTCTTTATTTCTTTTCTTATACATTGTGTAAAATCTGCTTCATAAGTTAAAAAAAGGATATCGATTTTGTTTAGAAATAAATTAATAATCAAATAAAGCTTTATTTAAAAAGAAAAGAATTTTAAAATTTGCATTCACGTAAGTGGATATTTTACAAAGACAAATTAAGTAAATTTTTTTAAATGAAAAGCCAAATGATTAGTAATTTGTTCTGCTCTAAAATCGACTTAATTCTTAAGTTTTGTTATCGTGAACTCCCAACAGAAAGAAATATTCCTAATTACAATGGGAATAAATTAATATAAAGCAGTTGCAAGTCTTTACATGGTCTACTTTAAAAATACGTTAACTTTTTTTTTCGTTGTAGACACAGATATTTTTACAGATAGTAAAAACAAATCATCAATTAATCAATCTAACCTACAAAACGGGAATCTTTCTACTTTTAAATTTAACTAAATGATCTTACAGTATTCATTCTATTACATTGATGATAAAAAAATGTCTGACGATTAAAAATGTAATTAATTTCAAAGACCGTAACACACTGTGTAATTTTTTAAGTCATGGCAAAATAACCATATACGGACACCACTACGTGATAAAAGACCAAAAAAAAGACCCCTGTCTCCCAGTTTTGCCCAAAGTACTCCAGGTTTTTTTTATGGGCTCTCAAAGATGTGGGGCCTCGATGTCTTTTTTGCAAAAAAATGATCATTTCCTCTAGCTCATATTTTGCAAACCGTTTGAAATTTTGATATACTCTCTGAGGCAAAGTTGTAGCTCTTGTCATAAAGAACAAAAATTGTTAACATATGAAATCAAAAAAAACTTAATCTTCAAGGTCAAAATCGGAAAAAACTTTAAAAAATTAATTTTTTTTTACATTTTTTCCCCTGTTCAGGTCCATAGGTAGCAAACCTTTCAAAATTCAAGGAAACAATCAACTACAAAAATGAACCTAAGATCTCACTAAACAACTTTCTAGAACATATGAACTTCCTAGGAATGATTCTTAACACCGTTTAGGTAGCGCTTACGGTTTGCAATATATGAGCTTGAGTAAATGATCATTTTTTTGCAAAAATGACATAGAGCCCCCACATCTTTGAGGGCCCATAAAAAAATCTGGTGGACTTTAAGCAAAACTGGGAGATAGGGGTCTTTTTTTGGTCTTTTATTACGTGGTGGTGTCCGTATATGGTTATTTTTTCCGCGTTGCACTGTGTAATCTTATGCTTGATTAATATATATTTGAATAACAAGGTTTTTATTTTCATACTCTTCACCACACAGGGTTTGTCATTACGTGTGTAATTTCTACGATATTCAATATTCTTCATATTCCTTATTAAGCAAAGTCCATCTGTCCGTTGAAATCAACTTTGCCTACGCACCAGAAGAAGTACACAAAATTCAAGTCCACCAATCTGGCAAGCATAGTTTTAAAAACTTGACTAATGCAATTCAGCAGCATCAGACTATTCCATTTGAGACTGCGGGTAAAAAACCACGGCCACCTATATTTTTTCACGTTATTTTTTTTCGGATGTAATGATTCTTTTTTGCTTTTTATGTCAAAAAAAAGATTAGACAGCGACAAGTAGATCGAATGGAGTGCCTACAGATCTCTGGGGTTCAATAACCCCCTTAAGGGACGTTTTTTGTTTATGTTTAGATTAGTAGGCTTTTTCTGCTTTGTTTTGTATTAAAGGCTTTTATAGAAAGCAATACACATAGAGGTAGTAGATAGACTCACAGGGTACCCACTGGAAACCAACAGCCAGCCATCAATAGTGCTCAAGCCTGACCAATCTAACGCAATATAGAATGCAGGAAGGGCCTTAAAAAATATTTGTAAAATTTTTAAAATAAACTTTCGATAAAATGTTCACATAAATTTTCGTTTAGATTTTTAAAAAGAAAATCTATAAAAGTTTTACAAAAAATTTCGATAAAATTATTACAAAAAACTTTAGATAAAATTTTCATAAAAATTTTCAAAAAATTTAAACAAAAAATTAAAATAATTATGATAAAGTTTTTTCATCAAATTTTCGATAAAATTTTTACAATTAATTTTCGATAAAATTTTTACAAAAAATTTTTGATAAAATTTTTTTATCAAATTTCTACAAAAAATTTTCGATAAAATTAATTTCAAAAATTTTGATAAAATTTTTACAAAAAATTTTTGATAAAATTTTTACAAAAAATTTTTGATAAAAATTTTAGAAAAAATTTTTGATAAAATTTAAAAAAAAATTTTCATAAAATTGTCGATAGAATTTTTACAAATAATTTTTGATAAAATTTTTACAAAAGATTTTCAAAAAAATTTCCTATATCTTTATATTGTAGTTAGTTGTAGTAACAAAGTTGAAAATCAAAAAAGAAAAAGCTGAATGTATATTGTTGTGAAATAGGGAAACATAACAGAGTAAGGGAATATTTAACATTAACATGGTGAAGGGTATATAAGAGTCGGCATGGCCGAATATAGCACTCTTTCTTGTTGTATTGGACTTTAATATATACACACAGAAAAAACACACAAAAACATTATATTCATAATATTAACATATATATAATTCATTATATTAACGTATTGTCTGTTGAACAAAATGTTATTTATACTTGTTTAAAATACACTTTGTAAAACAGTTATTTTTTCTAATCATTTTAGTATTTGAAATTTATGTTAATGTGAATAATATTTTTTCAGTTCAGCTTTGTCATTTTACTTTGTAACAATGAAACAATTTTATATAAAATCACAACCACTGCTGTTATTATTTTTAACCCGAAAGGATTTGTAATACATATTGCATTGATTAATCCAATATTGTCGCAGTGAACAAATAATAGTTGTTTTAAAAAGTACTTTGGTTACATACATTTTTCCTAATATTTGACTATTAAATTATCATTAAATGATTATAACGAAGCAAATATTGAACACGGTAGGTTTGAACAACAAATTTGCAAAAATTCAAACCACAGCCAAGCTTTATAACTTTTTGAGAATAGTATAATGTTTATAATTATAAAATAAACAAAATATATTAAGTTCACTGAACCAAATTTCGTAGGTAATTTTAATCAAAAAATTAATAGAACTTTAACGACAAAAAAAAATAAATCAACTGTGATTTATTGATATAAACTGATTTTAATAAAATCAACAGAATTTATTTTGTATTTATTTATTTAGTATTTGTATTAATTTGACTAAGTTCTATTGGAAAATAATCTTATTATTTATATAATATTTCTTCCCTTTTCATAGAAAAATTATGCAGAACAAAACGGCAAAAAACACTCATGTGAACATGTCAAATTATAAAAGAACTTCTCGGTGAAAAAAATTTTATTTTAATTTTCCAATATTTTGAAAAAATTAAAAAGGTGCCTGCAACTGCTTATTTATACGTGTCCTTTGAAATTTAAAGGAAAATCATTTCAAATTAAAACAAAGTTAGTACATATAACTATAGCTCCCAATAATAAAAAGTAATAAAATAAAATCAGTCAAGTGCGAGTTAGTCTCACACACGTAGGGTTCCGTACTATGTTAAGTACGCCTTTAAAAACGCAAGTTGTTAATTTTTGTATGTCTTATGGGGCACCCTTTTTTTAAATCGAAGTCATGTTCGCGAAAATTGCATCGCTATTCTAACACCCTTTATTATTAGGAATTGTTGTTATAACGGCCATGGTAATACACTTTTTATATCAGGCCTACCTATTACAGTTCAACAAATAAGGTAATATATGTGTAAAACATGTCACTGATGGATCACCCTCTAGTAATTAGTAATTGTTACAGTGGCCAAAGTGCAACATTTGCTGTAAACAATTCAAGAGTCTACCTATTACGGTTCAAAAATAAGGCTATTTAAGTAAAAATCACGTTTTTGTCGGCACACCCTTTAATTTTTATTATTTGTTATAGTTTCCATAGTAATAAACCTCCTGTAAAAACTTCAAGAGTCTACTTATTATCGTTCAAAACTTAGGCGATGTACACGCAAAGCACGTCTTTCTCGGAACACCCTTTAATTTTAAGGTTTAATAATTTTAAGTGGTTGCCTCCTATAGCTTAAGAAATAAACACCCTATATGTTTTAGTATTTATTGCTATGGTGGCCACAGTTATACTACTTCTGTGAAAATTTCAAGAGTCTACCTGTTATGGTTCAAAACTTAGGCCTTATACATGCAAATCACGCCACTATCGGAACACCCTTTAATTGCTAGGTTAATTTTTTAGACTTGTTTATATAGCGAACTAAGTTTTAATTAATTTTAATCTTGAGTCTATGTCTTCTACAGTTCACGAAACAGGCACATATTCGTGAATAACACCTCTCTATCGGAACACCCTATAAGTTTTAGTATTTGTTGCTATAGCGGCAACAGCTATACATCATCTGTGAAAACTTCAAGATTCTACCTATTACGGTTCCAGAGATAAAAGGCGCTGACCGACGGACAGACGGATGGACGGACAGACGGACAGACATTGTAGCGAAAACAATAGTGTTACGTTTTTACACTTTGTGCAAGGAACCCTAAAAATAAAATAAATTAAGGAGTGTGCGAATAGGTGATGCAATTTGAGTTATATGGCCCTGTATTTTGATCCGTTATATGGATTGTAATAAGCAGGATATTATTTTTATGTAGAACCTTATTATCACAATCACAAACACAAAACTGAAATCTTGTATCAACAAACCATTCAAAAAGTGTAATTTATTGTCTTTTCTTAGAAAAAAAAAAATATTCAGATATTTAACTCATGCATTTTCTGTCATTTATATGTTTATAAATGTAGACAAAGCAAACGCTTCGAATAAATTTTATTATTTTCTCTGATGTGTCATTAGAATCTATTAGAAAATATTTTTCTTAAAAGAACATTTAAATGACAAGAAACATAAAAGCCATTCAATTGCATAAATAGATATTTTAATATATGGCAACATAGATGTAATAATGCAAACGCATTTGTACGAAATTATCTATAACTGTATACACATACACACATACATATGTATGTGTACGAAACCACATCATGTCCCCATAAATATGTAACGAAATTAGGGTTGTTAAACATTATAATAGACAGAATACATATATGAAAACTTAAAATAAATGTTAAGAAACAATTAGAAGTAAGAGCTTTTTAAATGTGAAGAAATTTAGAAACGAAATAATTTGCATTTTTTTTTTTTTTTTTTGTTGTGCATATTATTCATTTCCCTCTGAACACTCCTAATGTTTGCATACCGATAATATTCCATTATACTAAGTAAGAATAAACATGTAAGTTGTAAATTATGATTGCATTGTTTATCTATTTTAATACACAGAAAATATCTTTGCTAAATTTATTAAAAAAATAACCTTGTGTAGTAAAGGTTTTCAAGATAAATTTATCAAGTTTTCCTATGTTTCGCTCGATTTAAAAATGAAAAAAAATGTATTTTTTTACAAAACAATATTTATTAAAATGAAAGCATATTTTCTAAATAAAAAAAATAATATTTATTACTAAAGTTACTCTTAAATTGAGAAGTTTATTTGACTAAATAAGAATTAAGTCAAAGCAATTTAGCAACAGGTAAAAAAGCTCAAACAAATCAATAATAACCAACAGAGAATTTATATTTTCTTACTTTATTTCATATTAGCTGGTTTTTTTACAACTCTAGTTTTACTTGTAAGAAGAAATAATATTATATTTTAAACAAAAACCAACAACACAATATTTTTGTTTTCATAAAGTTGGAGTTGAGTGGAGTTGCCAAAGTTTAATTTTGCATGGGCACGTCCATATTTATAATAATTAAATTTTTAATTTAATTTAATTTTAATTTTTCACTAATAAATTGAGCCCTTCGCGAAATAGCCATCTCCGTAGTAATCAATTTCAGTGAATTTGTAATTATTGAAAAATTAAAATTAAAAGAAGTTTATATTCAGGTTTAAAAAATTATTGGATTTTATTAAGCATTAAAATAAAACTCCTGTTTTTCAAAAGCGGTTCTCATAAGCGATTCTAATAAGCGCATTCGAGAATGCTATAATGCTATAATATAAAGGGTGTTTTTTATAGAGGTAGAAAACTTTAAGTTGGCATTACTTTTCAAGATGGCGACCGATTTAACAGCTGTCAAGTGATTTATTCTCAGTTTGGTTTGGCAATTCATCATGAATAGACTCACGCCTGAAAAACGCTTGCAAATAGTGCAATTTGGGCCCAAAACGAGATTACCGTTATACCCGATTTTCATAAGCGAATTTTGTTTAGCGATGAAGCGCACTTCTCGTTGTATGGCTACGTCAACAAACAAAACTGCCACATTTGGAGTGAAGGTAATCCTCAAGTGAATGTCGAAACACCGTTACATCCAGAAAAACTGACTGTTTGGTGCGCTTTATGGGCTGGTGGAATCATTGGTCCATACTTTTTCAAAAACGATGGTGGCCAGAACGTTACAGTCAAAGGCGATCGGTATAGAGCCATGATTACTAACTTTTTCATTCTTAAATTGAATAACCATGATGTCCAGGAGATGTGGTTTCAACAAGACGGCGCAACATGTCACACAGCTCGTGCCACAATAGATTTATTGAAAGACACGTTTGGTGACCGTCTAATTTCACGTTTTGGACCTGTGAATTGGCCTCCAAGATCTTGTGATTTAACACCGCTAGACTACTTTCTGTGGGGCTATGTAAACTCATTGGACTATGCGGATAAGCCACAAACGCTTGACCATTTGGAAGATAACATTCGCCGTGTGATTGCCGATATACGGCCACAACTGTTGGAAAAAGTCATCGAAAATTTCATTTACATCCGCGCCAGCCGTGGCGGTCATATGCCAGAAATCATATTTAAAAAGTAATGCCACAAGATTACCTTTCGGATAAATAAAATTAATGTCAATCGAATAATCCATCGTTGCTTTATTGCAACTTAAAGTTCTATACCTCAATAAAAAAAACCCCCTTTATAACAAACTGCATTCACTCTCGCTTACGCGAATGCAGGTATGTAAGCGATTAAGTTATTAGAAAGAATTTGGTGAAGCAAACACGCAAAGAAAAAACATGGTTGAGGTAACGATATTCTAAGAGTAACAAATTATGGTTGAATTGTATGGTTATATTCAATTCATATTATTTTAAACCATAATAACAATATTGTTGTCATTAGAACATATTATTGTCTTACATAAAAATAATATTGTAAAATACAACCATAATTATGTTTATAATATAAACATACTATAACATAATATGAGACATGTAAAATAAATAACAAAAAAAAAAAAACAAATACACAACTATTTCCATTTAGACTTACATACATATTTTGATATTTACTGCTTACCTTCTTATACTCGTATGTTTGATATTTTTAATTTAAAACTATCATTTTTAATAAAAAGCAAATTTATTTGTTGGCAACAAATGTGGTTTTTTACGGTTTTAGATGAACCGATAGCATACACACATATTTCTGAACTGAAAAAAAGGCCAAAACCAATATATGTATTTTCCAATTTATACCGTTTAAAGAATTCCCAATACAGCATCCCTAACGGTTTCGAATAGTAATGGTAAGATAGCACTCCCCTGCCTCACTCCACTGCTAGACGTAAAGTTATCGCTTAGTTTTTATTGAGGAAAATAGATAGAAATCGATGCGGTCTTGAGTGAACTGCACAAGCTTACGTATAGAACATTTTATAGTTACCGTAATAGTGTATGAATAGACACTATATTTCTCTAAGCAAGACTAGCAGTATAAATAAACAATAAACACACTTAAGCAGCAAAACCATTTTGTTTCGTATCAATTAATATCTTTAGAAATTTCGATACTATAGAAAGAAAAATCGTATTGAACTTAGTTTTTGTCATGACTGCAAGAATAAACCTTCAGTTTAATGAAATAGAATTGTTCAAGAAACTAAACATTCTACTTCATACATATTTCCTGACATACATGATGCTCGAATAAGATTATTATAGCTGAGTCGGTCTCAATTTATATCGTTGAAGATCTTTTAGAAAAAATGAACACTACTCGAAAAAAATTTCTAAATATTACAAGCCAGCAATAACGTGGTATATATTTTTGAAATTTGATCCTAAAATTTTTCTAACTGTATGAGGATTGTGGTTTATTCATATTGTCTACTTTATTAGCATGTTTATGTAAATTTCAAAATTAATAGTCATGCTAACACTTATAGATACACAAAATAACTTATGTATACGAGCACACACTCTCCTACTTAAATGCAAGTTGGCAAGGAAAATTAATGTAGACATAAAACATTCGCAAGAAATTTGAAAAATGAATTCCTTTATTGTATTCACAGCACATTTTGTAACAAAACCGGTTGTAAAACTAGTAATTGAAGAACTCAGAATATTAAAAAAAAAAATTGATGTAGAAAGGTTTTAATTTCTAAAAAAAAAATATAGTCGACATTAAATTAATCATTGTTCAGGCTTAAGTTAATTAGAAATAAAGTAAAATTATATACTAGCAGAAAAATGTAATGCATTTTCTAGATCGCTAAAATGGTGACACAGGAGCCGCTATTCTTAGTCCAAACTTCTAACGAGCCATTTCCAAGGCCAATTACCCAATAGTCTTTCAGGAAGAAATATACGCCATCCCCATCTGTGCCAGGGAATGTACGAGAAGAAATATAAAGGCTAAAAATGTGATGTGATGTCGGAAAGCAAAGTTGCGCTTAAGTCCTTCAACTCATATGCCAAAATTGAGCATGTTCAGTTGCCTCAAATAATATATATATATATATATATATATATATATATATATATATATATATATATATATATATATATATCTAGAAGTGGAAGGGTCCTTTCTAAGTCAAAAGTAATTAATACTTTGAAAGGTAATTAGTACTCTGAAAGGTCTACTGCTTATGCATATTTAAAATATCTTGCTTTCTTACATAAGTACAGGGTGGCGCAAAAATAACCTTCGAATTTTTAGGCTGTAATTTTTGTAAATTATTGGTCAATTTGTAAATTATAGTCACCAATATTCCGCGTTCTGGAGCAGTGTAGCGTAACATTGTTTATTAACGTGTAATTCGCAAGTGTTTACTACACAAATGTCAAAACAGAATTGACATTAGGGGCCAATCGCAAAATTTATAGCATTTTCTGATAGGAGGATTACTTTTGCGCCACCCAGTATATGGGTAATTCCATGTCAAATCAACAAGGAACTCAAAATGACTACTTCAGATTATATTGAAATTTCTTTTATTTATATTCCTTGATTCCCTGAATAATAATATAATTTAAAAAAAAGATATATATTTTAGAGTGGTATTAGAAATTATATTAAAATAAAATGAAAATTTTTTAATAAACTGGATAATAATGGTAAAAAATATATATTAGAACTGTTACATAACATAACATTTAACATTACATAACTTTTGATCCCACCATGGTCCTACTATAAAATTTTTATGGTGTACTCACCCACTAAACCAAAGCTTTCGAATTTTTCTGAAGTCAGACTTGTCGTAAGGAATTCGTTGAGACATTTCGGTAGTTTGTCGGAAATCAGACTTGTCGCAACGAATTCGTTAAGACATTTCGGTTGTTTGTCTGAACAAATAAAAAAAATATATAAAACTTTGATTTATATGTAAGAAAATAAAAACCACAATTGTATTAAATAAAAAAAATATATTAAATACGAAAAAATGGAATAAATAGTATGTACTTATATATAAGATGGACAATTGATATCGAATTCGAATTGATTACGGTGAAGTATTGGCTTGAATACCAAATCATTAAATAATTATTACATATATTAACTTAACTTTCAGAGAACGATATTTTAGCTTATAACCACAGACAACATTTCATTGCGACTTCGTACCTAAATGTCGTTGCGATTTCGTACCTACATATCGTTGCGAAGTCGTGTCAACCCTTTCATATAAAAATCGTTACGATTTCGGTAATATTTCGGTTCCGAAATCGGCAGATTTTTTCGAACAGTCGTTACCAATTCTTTACGAAATCGGAATATTTGGCTTGGTGGCCACGTAGGCACATTAAAAAAATATAAATTAATTTTTTTTTTGTAATAAATTTATATTATAAATAAATTTATATTATAAATATATTTTTTTTTTAATAAATTTATATTTTTTCAAATTTTATAAATTTATTTTTTTTTTAATTTATATTTTTCAATAAAAAAACACTATCTTAAAAAATTTAATAAATCTTTTTTTTTCATTATAGGAAAAATTTCTTTTTTTTCATGGTTGATATTAAATTAAATCGTATGAAATCCCCTTTAAAATGAGCTATTACTCTCAACTTCCTAGGACTTATAGAACGTTCCAGTTCCAGAATATGTTTAATCCGCGAGCGCGATATTTTTCGATCTA
Source organism: Phasia obesa (assembly GCA_949628195.1). Lineage (NCBI taxonomy): Eukaryota > Metazoa > Arthropoda > Insecta > Diptera > Tachinidae > Phasia > Phasia obesa. The sequence continues at coordinate 194,080,843 of OX451215.1, forward strand.
ACTTATAGCTAAAAAACTATAAGAGAATAATTATATTTGGATTCAGGGAGTCAAAGAATGTAAATAAAAAATGTTTTAATAAAATCGGGAGTGGTAAATTTGAAATCAATTTTTTCGATTGATTTCACATGGAATTACCCATATATATGTAATGAGCTAAAATACTTTAGACGTCGAGAAAAGTGAAAAAACAATCAATTCTATAGTGGTAGTTTAACGATAACTATATTTTTGTGCCATAATAACACACAGGCCAATTTTGCCTTGATTGATTTATCATCTTTATGTTCGAAAATGGTCATAGGTAGATTTAGCCAAAAATGTTAGTTCCTCTTTAGACCTCTTTAGCTTCAGACTACTCATTTTTAAAAAATATTATTTAAACTTAGATATGATAAAACCAATCGAACATTACATTAAACTTTCATTTGTATGCGATTTATTTATATTATATTATGTTCCAATACTATATTTACAAATTAAATTTCAATCTTAACTGCATTGTAAACTCTATCTACCATTAGGTATATACCTACTCACACGAATAAATAACTAAATGTCTGAGGTTGCTAGTATTAAATTGATTGGATTTGTTTCGCCAGTAAATAAAATACTGTTGTCATATGACAACAGTGCTAGTATTTGTTTGTCCATTTTGGTAGAATTTTATATCTCCTAAAAATGCAATTCTATATCATAGATTTAATAATAACAATGACCAAACAAACAAACAAGACAATGAAATGACTGACAAAATAACTCTAAAGTACGGAAAAAAAAACATTCGCAAATAGTGCTGCCAGTGCACAAATTGCATTTTGACTTCAATCAGCACGTGTTCAAATTTACATCCGTTCTGAAACACCAGTTTACCTGACATTTTTAACACACAGGTTTACAAATACATACACACCAGAGATCTGCTACAAGTGCTAAATTTTCGGTTATACTTAATCATGCACATTGATTTTTATGATTTAATCGTTTTTGTTCAAACGCAAAAAACACTTGTTTACGCAACCAGTCGTTTCAAACATTCAGTTTTATTCACTTGTTGTTTTGTGCGAAAATGAATGTTCTGACTGTGTCGTTAAGTGTATGGAACTCATTTTGCATAGAAGCCAACCTGTTGTTAGCAAAACAAGTGTTTTATTCAGTTGTAAAAGAATATTCTACTCGTCACCGAGAGAAGTGTTATAAAAAGTTTTTTGTGAAAATTAGTTATCTTTAAATGAACTGTGAATTTCTTTAAAGTTTGAAATGGAGCAGTGTCCAGAATTTATTTCCGAAGAAATTGCCAAAGGCAACTATATTTTGTCAGGGAGCCGGAAAGGTCGTAGTGTCGTATGGAATATTTTGACAGAAATTCTAAAGCCAGACAAAACTGTACTTTCAAACTTCGTTTATTTATAAAAGTTTATTTTAATCCTTAAAGTGTTTCTTCTTCATACTAACATATTACAAATTTTATCATTGCTTTGTCAAATGTTTTTTTTTTTTCGAGGAAATAAAAAATTTTTCTGCAAGCCGCTTTTTTACTCTTAAGTGGCTCGAGTGTTTTTCGTTCAATTACAATCAGATCATGCACAACAAAGCCGTCATGCAAAAAACCAACTGTGTATAAACAAGACTTTTTATTTTCATACATTGTAGTTCGAATCAAGTGTTGGAAATGATTTACACTTGTTGCTGAGTTTTCTGCTTGTGCATAAAAAGCGAACAAGCATAAAATTGAATAATACTTGTTTGAGTTGTTCTTAAAATTCAACGTTAGTTAATAAGTCGGCTCGATCGTACTTGTTGCAGGTCACTGATACACACCACAAACATTTAGCATACAAATTCTCAAATAAATCATAAAATGTTTGTAATATATAATAGTTTTTGTTGTAGTTTTGTATGTTAATGTGAACTCCTGCCTGGACTTATGCACATAGTATAAGTATATTTGTGTGTGTGTGTGTGTGTGTGTGCATAAGCTTTCAAAACAAATTCATACATTGGTATTTACTGGTTTTATACTTAATCACTGAAATTTATATAATGTGAACATTTGTGGAAATTATAAAGCTTTAAATTTATTTAATTTTTGAGGTGTCATTTTTGGTTGTAATGTGGTTAATTTATGACTTTATGGCATTAGTTTAACTGAGAAATAAATAATAATTTATATGCATAATTATTAGAAAATGTTAAGACCTAAAAGAAATAAATTAATATAATAATAGTTTATTTAAAATATGTCTGTAGTGTTTAATTTAAAATCATTGATACATGCTAAAATTATAATAGGGGAAAAATTTCACACTGTGTAATTTTTTAAGTCATGGCAAAATAACCATATACGGACACCACTACGTCATAAAAGACCAAAAAAAAAGACCCCTGTCTCCCAGTTTTGCCCAAAGTCCCAGTTTTGCCCAAAGTCCTCCAGGTTTTTTATGGGCCCTCAAAGATGTGGGGCCTCGATGTCATTTTTGCAAAAAAAAATGATCATTTCCTCAAGCTCATATTTTGCAAACCGTTTGAAATTTTGATATACTCTCTGAGGCAAAGTTGTAGCTCTTATAAAGAACAAAAATTGTGAACATATAAAATCAAAAAAACTTCATCTTCAAGGTCAAAATCGCAAAAAACTTTAAAAAATTCAATTTTTTTTACCTTTTTTCCCCTGTTCAGGTCCATAGGTAGCAAACCGTTCAAAATTCAAGGAAACAATCAACTACAAAAATGTACCTAACATCTCAATAAACAACTTTCTAGAACATATGAACTTCCTAGGAATGATTCTTAACACCGTTTAGGTAGCGCTTAGGTAGCCGGGAAATTTTTCACTTTTGCGTATTGCACTGTGTTATTTAACGACAAAAGTAAGCTTAATTAATTATTTAATATTATGCTAATTACCCATAACGTTTTATAATAAAAATGCAATTTATTTGTTGGGGGAAAGAGCTAGTCCCTATACGTATTTCACTGGTTGCTCAGGCCAGATCATCAGGAAACCTTTTTCCTTATTTTATAGAAGCCAAAAATACTCTATAAGTAATAAAATTCTACAAAACACAATGAGAATTATGATGTTAATAGAATAATATTACAGAATATCAAAGCTTCAACAAAACACCAACACACAAACCACGTTTTTATTTTTCCTTACTGTCCTTCTACAATTGGATGGTTTTTTGCCATCACTGAATGCAGACGTAAGGTGTGATGAAATTAATTATTTTTTATATTCACATTTAGCTTAATTTATCGAGCATAGCAGCGACGATCTTCACTCATTGTAGTGAAAACCCCAAAGTCTTTGGTAGAATCGTTGTACAAACAAAATGGTCTGCTATGACATTGAGGAGCGGCGTAAGTAAATTTAATTCTGATTCAAATCATTCTGATAATTTAATTAATTTTCTACGCAGGCCTCCACCAAAGCCTTTATATCAGCTACCAACTTTTAAACGTGATTGAGGATCGATTATGGTATGGGATAAAAAGCCATGTTTAAAATGAATACAAAAAAAAATAAATAATTTCCGTTTGGGGTATCCAGCAAACTACCCCTTCCCCTAACTGTTTTTCCCTAACAGTAATCAACTCTTTAGATCCATCTAGTCAAACGGTATGACCTGTAGAGCCTTCACAAATAGTAAAAATAAATTCAGGATTTGCTCAAAATGTAAATATCCGTTGAAATCTCGATATTGTTTTTTTTTCATGATTACTATACTTTACTTATACTACGAATAGTAAAGAAAAAACGAGCCGATTGAAAGAAGAGAATGAATTTGTTAGGCTTACTTTGCTATAGATACTATTAAATATAATATGGTAAATTTTTTTTAACTGTTAAAGCAAAATAAAAGTTGCCAGAAAAGGAATGTTTCTGTAATTGTATGTAAAACTAGCAACAAACAAGTTGCGAAAAGTTGCTGCCGATATAGCTTTTTTGGTTCCAAGTATTTTTTTAAACACAAAATTTAGATTTCTTTTTTTTCTGATAAGAAAAATTCGTATTTTAAAAGGACGCACAAATTTTGAGGAGGAAAAACAGTGGTAGCCTTATGACGTGGGCTATATTTGCATCAGATGGTTTCCGGAATTTACATCTTCTCTCTACAAAAATTAGCAGTGCAATGTTCTGAAATTTAGTTTGCCGCCATATCTGCAACTTAATAACAATTCTTGCCAGGCGTGTAGTAAGCAGCAAAAAGGCAATGTATTAAACACTGGATGAGCTAAGAAGAATGATAAAAATATTTTTAAAAATATTTTTAAAAATATTAAATATGAGGCACGATCAGCATCTGCTAATTTAATATCTAGCGATATGAATACAACATGAATAATTGCATCTAGTTTTTTATTAGTAAAACTTCTTTATTCAAAGCCCCGATTAATATTTTAATCATTTTGTAGAACGGAAGCTGTCAATCAGGTCAAAATTATTAAAGGGCATTTCACACTATACTACAAGTATTAATACTTTTGATGAAAATGCAACCCTGACATGATGAGTTGTTATTGCTTTTTGAAAAAATGCGAACAGCGATTAGATAAGGGTTGCATTTTATTCAAAAGTATTAATACTTGTATTATAGTGTGAAACACCCTTAAGCAATATAATTAGATAATGCGTGTCCATTGTGATGGATTCAAAAAGTGGTATTTACAAATACCAACTAACATCAAGGTGCCTCGGTGCAAGTATCAGTCCGGGGTTGAAGGTTCGATTCCATCCAAAGATTGGAAATTTTCGCAACAAGTTGCCAGGAAGACCAAGAAGGAGCTTGGATTTAATATGGGTGCCTACAAATGGTTAACGGCGTTATTGACCGATCACTGACTGTCAAGTATTATCTGGCCAAGTTAAAAAAGGAGATAAGACGATACTTGCAGACTATACCTGGAAAAAGGCTAACATAAAAAGGTTTTGAACAATTAGCAGACACATATAATAAGTAATGCTGTGTAGCATCACATATGGTAACATTTACCTTAAGCAAATGTTGCCATAGACTCTATATGAGTACGAATGTCAACATGTATCAGTCGCCAGTCTGAATTCACTATAATCGAGTGTAAAAGGCTAGTGACACCATCAGACTCAGTGAAATTAAAGTATTCGTTAATTTCCAGTCGGATACCAGAAATCATTGAGGAACAAAGGGGTCGAAAAGGGACCCATGAAGTTAGTAGTCTGCTTCCAAGTAATCACAGATTTTCATCCTTTTCTCTATAGAGCTTCAAGTTTTAATGATAAAAAAATGTCGGTTATTATAAAAATTTTTGGTACCTTGGCAAAAGTAAACTTAAGACTGCATTTCGCTATCCCAGAATATAATACGGCGCGCAAGCAACATCTCTAACTAACACAAAACTGAATCAAACGTTTTTCAACAAATTTCTAACTCAAATTCTTCAAAATTGCTGGCCAAATTTGCTCACAAATGATCAACTGCTCTAGGTAGCCCAATGTACACCTATTGAATATAAAATCTACAAGTTTAAATGGATTCAAATTGGCCATATATTCAGAAAACCATATGACTAAAGTGCAATACAAGCGGTCGATTGGAACAGTCACAATCTATAGAAATCCTAGCAGGTCTCGAAAGATGTGAACCAGGATGGTAAAGAACGAATGTTTATTTTGTATTAAGACCTGGAATCAAGTAAAGTGGAGAGAATTCGATAACGCTCTTTGTTTTTCACGAACATTTATTTGTTTTTTTAATAAAATACAAATAAAACATAAAAATCGATTTTCTTAAGAAACTGCAAACATTTTTCAACCTCATGTTTTTCTTACATACTTAAACTCCTAGTATTTGATGTTGTAGTTAATTAATGAGTCCAATTATCTTAACAGTTTTATTTAATTACGAAAACGATATTATAATTATTATATGTATAGGTTTTGAAGACATTTCAATCATTTTTCTGGATTTATCTCTGCAGATAAGTTTTCACCTGCCTCCTTTATATCGCTTAGTTTTGCTGTTATTTTGTCTAAAATTATTTTGGTTTATCTAACATTTTTTCAATTTTTTCTGGCCTGCTCTGCTATTTACGTTGTGTCATTATTAGACATCTTCAGGTGTATTTTCACTTTCAACTGCGGCTAATTGTCTCTACCATAAATATTTAAGTGTGTGAGTGTTTATGGTCTAAGGGTGAGTAAATACAAGCCAGTGTGCAGTCTTAGGGGGACTTTGCAGGCTAATTGAAATTACAAATTAATCTGATATTTGCAGTAGGGAAATAAAAATACTGCTCTTTAAGACTAAATGAAATAAGTGAAGATTATTTATCCTTAAAGATAAAGTTGGTTTATTGCGTAATTAGCGAGGGAGTCAAGATTTTAAAGGAAAGGAAGAAATATTAGAATTTTTGTATGTAATAAATGAAAGTCATTTATTGTGTGACGCAGTTACAAAAATGGGGTCTGAATATGATTTTCAGTGAACAACGAACCTATATGCACGCAAAGAAAAAACATGGTTATGGTATGGTCACAAAAAATTACATTATGTTCTCTGTAATAATGTATGCTTCCGATGAAAAAATTTTAGTTGTTACTTTGGTCACGATAAACAAGTTTTGGTTATGATTTTATTATTAAATGGTTACTACATCCAAAACATTCAATATGGTTGGTTTTTATTCTACAAATTTTGATAAACTTCAAACTACAACCAAAGTTTTATAAATATTCAAAAATAATATATTTAAATGTAACCAAAAATTGTTTGTTTTTAATCATCGGGTTTGACAATAGAAAACAAAATGTTTTCTTGGAAAAAATAAAAATAGTAAAAAAAATGTAAAAATTTATTTTTGGATTTAATTGAATTGTATATGTAGATACATATGTAAATATGTATTTAATTAATCTTTACAATATAAAGTAAGTATTCAATTTTGCTAATATATGAATCATTGAAAACAACATGATGATTTATGATGATACAAAAATTAGCAAAATTGAAATCATTGTGCTAATAATAAATATTTCTTATAGAAATGTCATCATGATACCCGTTGGGCTGATAAAAACTGCAAGAAGGCACATTGGATACAAGACGCAAGGCTAATCCTTTTGGTGGTGCTACCCATACCAAAGTAATTGCACTTGAAAAAGTTGGTTTTAAATATAAACATCAAAATTCTGCTATTTGTAAGTGTATGCGAGTCCAATTGCTTAAAAACGGAAAAATATTGAAGGTTTTGTACTTCTTGACTCTGGCTTGTCCTATGTACATGAATAAAACTGTGAAATTTTAGTTCCGGGTTTGGTCCTAAAGGTCATATCGTCGGTGATAGTGCTTTCGTTGTTGGTATAGGAAAAATAAGTCCCGTTGAAGGTCTTAAAAGGTTTGTGTTTTATTTTAAAATTATATTTATGTATGTATGTACTCGTACATATCTATGTATAATAAAATGCATGCTTCAAAATAAATTAAAGAAAAAAATAAAAAATTTCTAAATGACATTTCATATTTTTTAACCATAATATTATAAAGTTCAACAATAATATGGTGTAACTACAACCATATAATTTAACCATAATATGTTGCTCTTAGTTTATGGTTACCTCAACCATGTTTTTTCTTTGCGTGTGGCTACTGATAGGCAAACAAATACCTGAAGCTCTTGATTTGGACCTTCTTGTCAGTATTATGCTGAGATTATGCACCCACTATAGCACAGTGCAATATACTACAAATTCGCATATTGCAAATTTTCAGTATATCCATCGTAAAAGCCCCTACTAAGATATAATTTAACGGATTTATATTACAAAAATATTATTAATTGAGCCATTTCTCATACAGATTGGTTGAAAAATAAACAAATACACAAGTGTGTCTTTCCTTATAAGGTATATTTATAGAAACGGGCCTATCGCGTATGACATTACATAGTTTCCTCATGTTACTATATTTATTTAATTTAATCATATAATTATTTTATATTTTTTTATTTTCTTGGGTAATGAAATTCTCCTTTAATTTGAATTTAATTTAATAGCGTCTCAACGAAAAATTACGGTTACTTGGAATCAGGTTTGTAAGGGAGAGAGAAATAGGCTCTTTTCTTTCAACCTGCTTCAGAAAGGCAAGATTATTTATGCTATCTCCCACTTTGTAGGCCTCTTTGCTTCAACAAATTCTTTATAAAAATTTTTTCGCTTACATACCTGCATCAGCGTAAGCAGGGTTATAGTGTCTTTTGAAAACCATGAGTTTTATTTTATTGCTTACCAAAACGCAATAATTTCTTGCTGGGGTGCTATGGCCATTTCTCAAAGTGCTTTATTTAGCTCATCAGGAAACCTTTACCCAAATTTTAGGTAAACTAAAGATACCTTTTGTGTTAAAAATTTCCTTGATAACATGACAGTTCAGTCAAAGAAATTAAAAACAATGTTAAAAAGCTTAGACAAAACAATCATAGCTAGCTGTGCCCGCCACGTCATGGTTATCCTGACAATATTTTGCTCGATTTTGCTTTGAAAGTATTCCACATCAATTGTAAGACTCTTACTTTTATATTGATTCAGTTATGGTTTATGTATTTACTTTATTTAAAGGTACCCATCCCTGTATAAAATTCTAAAATTCTTAATTCTAAAAAATTCTAAAAATTATTGTAAAGCTGTGTAAAAGGTGTTTAAAGTATTTTAATAACTTTGTTATTCCACAAAGTAAAAATACAAATCAAATAAAAATTTTATTCAATTGGCAGTAAGTTATTTATATTTTGTGATTATTTTAAAACATGGCCATCTGTAGCTCAACGGTGTTTGAAATATACCGTTTCAAAAATAACAAATGCTTTAAAACGGTAAAGAAAGGTCGGCGTACTTTTACTGTTTTTTTCTCCAGTTTCTCTTGGAAATAAGATATTTTAGTGGAGAAAATTAGCCTATATTGGAAGAAGGATACTAAAGTACCTTCTCTCAAAATTTTGTTAAAATTTATCCATATACATATTTACAGGTATCTAGTATTGGATAAAATTTATACAAAATGAATTAATTATTTATTTAGGCTTAAGTTCTTTGTTATAAAAAGATAAAGAAAAATTTGGCACTAGCTATACCTTGTAGACAGAACTTTTCATATCTGTCTACAGGGTAGTTTCAATTAATTTTCTATTTAAACGAACTTATCAAAGAAACAGGATATGAAAAATTTATTTTTTTTTTAATTACTTCTGCTGATTTCTAATTTTTCTTTATCTCTTTATAATAAAGAACTTAAGCCTAAATAATTAATTAAATCATTTACAAAAAAGTTCAAATAAAATTTAAATTCTTATAATTTATATAAAATTCTTAAAATTATTGTAAACCTCTGTAAAAGTTGTTTAAAATATTTAAATAACAATGTAACTCCACAAAGTAAAAATACAAATCAAATACAAACTTTATTGAATTACCGCCTAATGTTGCGCAATAATTTTCAAAATATCCCAGTTTTAAACCGAAAATTGAGTACTTTCACCGATTTTTCTCCACTTTTTCTTGGAAATGAGATATTTTTGCGGAAAAAAAGTATCCTATATTGGAATTAGGATGCTAAGGTACCTCCTCACATAATTATATCATAATACTAGCTCTGCCCGCCACTTCGTCAACGTCCTTCAATATTTTGTTCGACCCAAAGAACCTTACGATGCGTACAGAATGGCCGCTTGATGCCGAGCCGAGCCGACTGACGCTTGTTCATGCGAGAAACAAGTTTGAGTGTGTATAGTGGATGCGAGAATCAGCCCTCATATTTTATATATTATTTGTTTTTTATGTACGTTTGTATGCATTTACTTATTAATGCATTTCTTCAATTATTCTTGAAATATTTATTACTTTTTTTAAATTTTTGTTTATAAGTTTTTTTTAATTTTTTTAACTTTATAACTTTAACTATAACTTTATTTAATTTTAATTATTTAATTGAAATTTAATTTTTTTGTTTAATTTCTATTTTTATTTTCATTTTAATTTTTATTATTTTTCTTTTTTAGTTTTTTGATTGGTTTTTTTACTTTTTCTTAAATTTTAGTTTTTCATTATTTTTTTGTTTTCTAAACAAGTTGAAATTATAACACCATGACATAAACAATGTTTTCGGCGCTGAAATACGCAGTTTTTTTGCATTCAATCAGCTTTGCGCTCTGACCAGCTCGGCGCCCACTATGACCTGTTCGTGCTTATTTGTACTAATTTGTATAGTACCAGTTTTCTCGCATTGGTGACGTAATAAGCGTCAGTGGGCTCGGCTCGGCTCGGCAACAAGCGGCCACTTTGTACGCATCCTTACGATTTTAGTTTTTTTTTGTTCTAAAATAAGCAATTGATGCCTATATTAACTGTGTTACTTCTTTTAGAAAGGGATAGAAGTGGATAAGACAGATGGTTAGTGTGGTATTGAAACTTTATAATTATTTTACTTCGCCGACGATTTAGTGTTATGTACTACGGGCGTTTTTAGTTCGGCCTTAAGATATGCTACATATCAATTTATGTATTTTTTTTTTACTTTATAAAAAGTAAAGTATTCATATCCGGTTAGTTTAACTGCATACTTTCACTGCTTTTTCTCCACCTTCTAAGAAAAAAAAGTAGCATATATTGGGATCAGGATACTTAGGTATCTGCTTACAAAATTTTGTCAAAATCCATCCAGGACTTTTTACGTGATGCGAACGTAAATGAAAAGCAGACAGACGGATATGAGTTACTATTTTATTAAATGTATAGATGTTTCGCTTATATTATGATTAATTAAACCTGTTTTTTTATTTACTTTGTTTCCTATATACTTGGCTTTTTTCTTATTTTGTTTTTTTGCGGATTGTAAAATATACTGCCTACTAATTATAAATGGTATAAAAAATACTTTGTCGAATTAATTATATACATATTTTTATTTATTATTTTTCTCAAATTAAAAATCGTAATTTATGTTTTTTAACTAAATGCTATTACGTTATTTAATTTTCTCTTAATTTCGTTTTTATATTTTTCTTTTCAATTTTAATATTTATAAACATTTTATTTTTATTTTTATTTCTTTTCAATTTTAATATTCCTCACAATTTGTTATAACAGGATACGTTTTCAGTTGCACTGTATAAAAACTTTCCGCATCATTTTTATGTCCTGTTCATCAGATTGTGCTGGCAGCAAATTGTTTTTCTATTTTAAGCAAATAAACGTAAAGTCACGTTTTGACAAAAATGATTTCATAAGCAACTACTGTGTTTTCTATATTTTTTTTCGTAAATGAGATTTTTGTGGAATCTAACTAAAACATTGATGTTGTAGTAGAAATTTCAAAAGAATAAAAGTTTTTGTGATCTTGTTTATTAGAATGTTATATGAAATATAAAATAACATTGTTGATTTTATATTGTTATTTTAGATAATATAAATTTTTTTGACTATATGAAAAAAAACTAGTCAAACGTTTTCAATCCTTCAAAACAGATATTTTTATAAAATAAAAATTTGGCTTTTTAAAAATAAGGTCAGCAAGTGTGCGAAGGTGACACAAGGATGTCAGTTAGTTGGAAATAAGAAAAACTTGTTAGTTTTATAGACATAAACTGATTATAAAATTTTTACAAAGTTAACTTCTGTTAAAAAAAAGAGGAAGTGTTTATTATTTTTGCGCTTGAAGAGATATTTGATTTTATTTTTAATTTTTTTTTGTTTTAATTAAGCCTTGACCTTATTGGGTATTTAGCTTCAAACTTATTTAATTGTGTTAAATGGAAAACCAAAGTACTAAAAATATTTTGCTTATAATTATAATTATAATTATAATTATAATTATAATTATAATTATAATTATAATTATAATTATAATTATAATTATAATTATAATTATATTATATAATTATAATTATATTATATATAATTTAATTATATTATAATTATATTATAATTATATTATAATTATATTATAATTATATTATAATTATATTATAATTATAATTATAATTATAATTATAATTATAATAACAGCAATTTATTCAGTTTCAAAAGTTTTAATTCTTTTTATGCTATAGTGATGCACTAATGCTGCTACTGCGTTATGGTCAATCATCAAATTTGTGGTTTTTAGAGGGGGAAACAAATTTTTATTTAAATATAATTTAAAATAATTTTTGCAAAAAAAAACCGACTTCAAAACAGATAGAAGGCCACAAGTTATAAACTAAAAATGTAAGAATTAGGTTTAAACCAAATAATAGATGCGCCAAAATTAGCGGAAAAAAAGTAAAGACTATGTGAATGTCAATCCTCTCCCTATTACTGTTCAAAAGTTAAGCTATTTCTACCAGCATC